>PVIH01002022.1:94208-141896 GCA_004025045.1 Sigmodon hispidus
ACACACACACACACACACACACACACACACACACACACACACACACACACACACACACACACACACACACACGCACACACACGCATGCCCAGGACCTCCCACCCCGTCTGGTTCATGCACACCTACCTTCACTGTGTCTGCCTCCTTCAGCACCATGTAGGGCTCACAGCACTCACTGATGTCCCCCTGCTGAAGCACCTTTTCCAGCTGCAGGGCAAAAGGACCCAGCGAGGGACTCCTTAGCTCCCTTTCAATCTTCTGGACCCTCCTTGACCCATGGGCACGTCACTCAAGATGGAGAATGAGCCTGGACTCCTGCATCCCAGCAAGCCTCTACCGCTCCCGAGTCTGCGCCCATACTGACAGCTGTCCTCAGGACTGACTTCTAGCATGCTGTGTGCCAGCCAGCGGCTCCATTATCTCAACCCCTCACTCCACCACACCTCAGGCTGTCCATGCTTTCTCTACATTCCCTCCCTTGGTGGGTTGGTTGGTTGGTTCTTGAGATCTCACTGCGTAGCTCTGGCTGTCAGGCTTCAAACTCACAGAGCATGACGGCCTCTACTCTCCAAGCGCTGAGGTTAAGGCGTGCGCCACCACACTCAGCTCTTTTCACTTTCTTAACAGATCCTATTTTTAATAATGCCTGTCTGAGTGTAATTGCAGTGCCCATGGTGGCCAGAAGAGGGCACTAGATCCACCCAGATGGGTGCTGAGAATTGAACAAAGGTCTCCAGCATGAACGGTGGGTGCTCTCACTACACTGCTAAGGGATATATCTCCAGTCCCCCCCCCCCAACACACACACACTTTTCTCTCTCCTATTATTTTGAGACAGGTTCACAATGTGTGGCTCTGGTTGTCCTGGTACTCTCTCTGTAGATCAGGCTGACCTCACACTCACTAGATCCATCAGCCTCTGCCTCTGGGATTAGAGGTGTGTTAACATTGCCTCTTTATCTTTCTTATATTGAGGATGATGGAAACCAGGGCCTCCCAAATACTGAGTAAGCACTTTACCACTGAGCCAGCCCCCAGGCCCTCCCTGGAGGATTCTAGCACTCTACTGCTGAGTAATGCCCTTTTACAATTTTATTTGGAAATTGAGTCTCAGATTTGCAATCCTCCTGTTTTCTGGTTGGCTTTTTGTGGTTTGACACCTGCCAGGGTTATCCGGAAAGAGGGAACTTCAACAGAGAAGACACCTCCCCTCGACTGGCCTGTAAGGCATTTTCTTAGTTAATGATTGATGTGGGTGGCATCACTGTGGGTGGCGCCACCCTGTGCAGATGGTCCCAGGCTGTATAAGAAAGCAGGCTGAGCCAGCCAGTGAGCAGCATCCTCCATGGCCTCTGCTTTGATTTCTGTTTCCAGGTCCCTGCCTGGAGTTTCTGCCCTGAATTCTCTTCATAATGGAGTGTAACCAAGAGATACATTTGGAAATGAAGCCTTTTCTTCCCAGGCTGTTGTTGGCTATGGTGTCTGTCACAGTAGTAGAAGCCTGCCGCAGCCTCCCTGGCTTCTGGGCTTATCGGTGTATGTCAAGACACACGTCACATTTTTGTCAGTCCACACTGAAGCCATGACTCTGAATGACAGGGCAGGAATAACAGTCCTGGACACTTCAAAAGCTGTGGAACCCTAGGCAAGGTCTCTACATGCTCTGGGCCTCAGTTTCCTCATTGTGCCCTTCATTTGGAAGAACTGGCAATTTGTTTCATTGCTGTTACCTAAGTGACCTAACCATGACTGAAAAAAAATCCCAGAATTCATTAGCTCACCTTTCCTGCCCCAACCACAGGAGACCAAACTGTTCTGTTTGCTTTTAAGACAAAGTTTCCATAAACATTCTAATCTGGTTCGAACTCACAATCCCCCTGCCTCAGCCTCCAAGTGCTGGGATCATGGTCTGTGGCAGTGAACCTGTGCTCTGATCATGATAAACCACCCCCTTTCAGGGCTCCAGTGGGCACCTTGACAACCAGGAAGATGTCAGCAGAGGGGTAAGTCACAGAGAAGATGGCAGAGCGGGCCAGGGTGGAGATGGCTGGGTGGGTGCCATGGGCCCGGAGCAGCCCCTTCATGGAGTCCGAGTTCAGGTCAAAGTAGAAGTTTTCTGAGATCTGGGGGTGAGAGGCAGTTATCTGGGAGGCACTGTTCCCAAGGCCTCCCCCAGGAGGGTGGGGGAGGGAGGAGGAAGAGGAGGATGGGGGAGGGGGGAGGAAGGGCGCCTACCTTCTTTTTCTCCCGCACATCATACAGGGCCAAGGTGCCAAAGATGGGCTCAATCTCAATCTCAAACCTGAGGATAAATGGGGACCCCTCTGCTCTGTGACAGCTGTCGCCCACATACTCCGCCCCCTTTTGGGACAGGGCTGATTTAGCCCAGACTGGTTTCCAACTCCCTGTGTATCCAAGAAGGATCTCAAATTCCCAATTCTCCTGCCTGTCTCTCAAATGAATTGCAGGCCTGCACCATCCACCCTGTCTATGCAGTGCTGTGGACAGAACCAGGGCTTCCTGCTTGCTAGACCAGCAATCTGTCTGCTGAGCTACACGACCCCCCCCCCGGGGGGGGGCTTTTATGGGACATGAAACTTCCTATTATTTTAAGCAGCTCTGTGCCTATATGTATTTCCCCTGGGAAGTGAGTGTAAATGGGGAAACTGAGGCACAGAATAGCGTGGGGTACCCTGCTTGAGATCATGACACTTGTAGAACAAGGGTCTGCCTCTAGCCTGCCCAACCTCCTGCTGAGACACAGGGTGTTGAGGCGGAGTCTGGCTCCCAGCCACCCACCCAAGGCCCATCAGTATCAGCCCCCAGGAGCAGCCAGAAGAGCGTGGGAATGGATCTGAGCAGGAAGTGCGCTCAGAGCCCGCTCCTGCTCCTCCGGCTCCTCCCAGACCCCATTTCTGTCCAGAGCAGAGCAGGAAACAGAAGTTCCATTCTGGTCCTCAGCCCACAGCTCAAAAATTCGGAATCAAGCTGTTGGCTCATGTATTCATTCAACAAACATTCACTGAGTGCCAGCTGTACGCAGGCAGGACACAGGCCTGTGACAGCAAATGCTTGGAGGAGACGGCTTGGGACTCAGAGCTCTGGGCACAGCCTGGGAAACCAGGGAGTAAGAAGAAGCATGGCGGTCTCCCAGGGAGGGAGCTGGGGCGAAGTCTGCTAGTGAGGGGGCTGGCTGAGTAGGAGGAGGTGAGAGAGAGAGAGAGAGAGCGAGAGAGAGAGCGCTAGTGCAGAGGTAGTGTGATTGGCACCTGTGCCTTTGACGGAGGAGGGAAACCCTGTGGCTGCCCTCTGACTCACTTGAGTGACAGACATTTCACCAGGATCCGCTGTCCAAAGTGTTCTCGGGGTGGCTCTGGGAGGCTGCCTCGCTCTACAGCTTCATCCTGTGGAAGGAAGGGGTGTCTGGGATGGGTTCTTCAGGAAGGTTCTAGACTGCCTGGCCTGAGATAAGCTGCTCCCAACCCCGGCTCCAGTTCCCAATGCCCCAAGCCTGATGAACTCCAGTGCCTTGCCTCTGAGCTTTTCCACATGCTCTTCCCAGCCTGGAATGCCCCCCTCCTTCTAGTCCAGCATCCCCCAGCTTCAGCCGTATAGCATGCTGGTCTACTCTGTTCAGAGGAAGTGTTAACAGCTTTTGTTTGGACAGATAGAGTCTATAAAAAGCACCAAGCAGGGGCTGGAGAGATGGCTCAGAGGTTAAGAGCACTGACTGTTCTTCCAGAGATCCTGAGTTCAATTCCCAGCACCCACATGGTGGCTCACAACCATCTATGATGATATCTTCTGTATACTGTATACATAATAAATAAATAAATCTTTAAAAAAAAAAAAGCACCAAGCAAATGTTAGATGGAGAGACAGATGAGTACAAAGTTTTTGAGTTCAGCAGTTAGGTTTCCAATTCTGTGACTTGGCAAAGGTTATGAACACAACACTACATGAGATTTAGGATAAATAGGGTTTTCCCTCACAGAGTTTGCCCACCTATAGGCTAATGTGTGTATTCTGAACACATCTAAAGTAAGTTACTACAACACTAAGTAAGATATCTGTGTTACACATTTTTCTTTGTTTTTTTCTGAGACATGGGAATGCTGTCTTGGTTGGCCTGGAATTCACTCCATAGCCAAGGCTGACTACCAGATTTGAATATCTGATTCTTCTACCCTCAACTCCTAAGTGCTGGGTTTAAAGGCATTAATCACCACCACCCAACTTGAATGCATTTTTGACTTTCTATTTTGAACTTCAAAAAGGTTTGTTGGTATTTATACTAATAACTCCATCACAGCCAAGGAATGTCTCCATTCACTACATACCCATTAAGTACTGACTGAGTATACGGCCAGCTCCATAAAATGGCTAGACATATAGAGGCATATATGGTAGGTGGTCAGTCTGTTGGTTGATTAAATAGAGAAGTATACAGTAGGTATAAAATGGATATTGGTTGAATAAATGTAGAGATAAGCACTTAGTGCTCCATAAATGAAGGTCAGTCAAGGATCCAAATAATGTCATTAGCTGAAGATGGTTATATAGTCGGCAGTCAGTAAATGTTGACTGGATACACAGGGACCTAGTCTGGTGACTGGACTCTGTCCTGGCGGGGACTGGGAGGAGTGGAGAGATGATGAGCCACTGGGCACCCACCTCATCAGGTGCGGGGTACAGGGTGAGCAGGGCGGGGGCCCGGTGCTGCTGCCTGAGGGCTTCATTGCGCCGGTCCACATCCTCAGGGGCTGCCCGGTCAAGCAGTGCCGGCAGTAGCGAGTCTGAAGCCAGGTCCCTCAGGCTGAAGATGCCTGAGGCTCCACTGCTTCGAGGGGTGTCCTCTGGGGAGCCTGAGCAGTGCTGGGAATCATCCTGCAGTTGGAAACGTGTAAGCATTCAGCACCAACTGCATGCACCTGCCCTCCTGAGTCTGGCCCTGCAGACATCTAATCTACACGGCAGAGAAGCTGAGGGGCAAGCCAGGGTGGGGTCCCCACCGCAAGGGCCACCTGGGGGCTTCGCCGGCCTCTCCAGAAACGTCTGGAAATTCTTCTGTGTAGGGAGCTCTTTACCACTAATGTGGGAGATCACCCCAACCCATCGGCGACCCTTTTCCCGGCCGATAAAAACACACCTAATGGCTTATCTGCCTTCCGTAAACTCAAACTGGCAATACTGTCCAGCCCCGGGATTAGCGCCAAGAGAGGTCATCCTCTCTGGACCAATCAGAGTCTTTCCTGGGACTTTGTTCACTGTTGCCAGGGCGGCAGAGAGTTCTTTCCTCCAGGTGATTGGCTGACCACCCCGTGAGCTGTGGGCCCATTCTCTGACCTGTCTACGAGCCTGCATTTAGTTCCCTTATGCATTTTTCATCTCCCTCCCAGACCCCTACCCCCGCTGACGATGCAATCCATACTTTGCCTCTGTAAAAGCACTGAGCTAAATCCTCACCTCCCTGTGACTACCTGTAACAACAAACAACTGTGGAATCCATACTAGTAATAATAAATTATTATTGGTATACAGCAGGTGTTCAGTAAATGCTAACCAACAAAATATAAGTGTGAATAACTGTTGTGCCTCAGTTTCCCTGCCTGTAAAGAAGGATAACGGTTGTGAAGCATAAACAAAGCCTTTAGTATACATTAAGCATTTGATAAATGTGCATAATCATGATTCTTGACTTTCACTCCTAGGGTTTATCTCACTCATTGGCATCTAGGCTGACAGCATTTTCCTGAGTCTGATTCCCCCATGAGCCCAGCCAGAGGTCCCTCACCGTGTCCTCAGGACCCATCCTGTCATCCCCAGGAGTATCCTGCTCGAAGACCTGGCAGGTGAGGCCTTTCTGACGCTCTCGCTGTGTCTCTGTAGTGACAGGGCTATATGCTATACTCAGGTGCTGGTACCTAGCAGGGGACGGGACAGGGCCAATCAGGTCATAGAGCTGGGGACTCTGTCCCAGACACTGAGATACATGTGGTGAAGTTACATTACACCTCACAAAGCCCCTTTTTACTACAGAAGTCCAGCTGCTCTTGGAAGGTACAGTAGGTGGATAAACAGGGACCAACCACAGACTGCAGCCCTTTGATCCCCTCACTTCCCCTCCCATGAACTGCCCTGGGTGGGACTCACCTTCTGCGTACGATCACCCAGTCCTCCGAATACATCTCCACCGCAGCCCTCACCTGGGCGTCCAACTTTCTACAGCAAAATACAGCCAGGGTAAACAGAGGCAAGGGAATATTTCCAAAGGCTTAGGAGAAAAGGACTGTGGGTCCAGTGCTCAGGAGGCTGAGGCAGGGGGATTTCTCTGAGTTACAGACCAGCTGGAACTCAGTGTGAGACTCTGACTCACTAATAGCAGGCCAAGGACACAGCTTAGTGGTGGAAGCTGACTTCTTGCACACCAAGCCCTGAGGTCCGTCCTTGGCACTGCATAGACCAGGTGTGATGTGCACACCTATGATCCCAGCAATGAGGACACAGAGGCAGAAGAACCAGATGTCCAGGGCCTGGGCTGGGCTATATGAGACCCTGCCTCAAAACACAAAAACACTGTGCTGCAGAGACAGATACTCACTGGTTAAGAGCACCAGCTGCTCTTACACAGGACTCCAGTTCAGTCCCCAGCACCACATGGTGACTCATAATCACCTATAACTCCAGTTTCATAGGCTCCGACAACCTCTTCTGGCCTCCATGGGAACCAGGCACACAGGCGATATACAGACACACATGCAGGTAAAACACTCACATGTATAAAATAAAATAAGTAAATCTTTAAAAAGCAAAAAAGAGAAATGGATTGAAAAAAATGGCCCAGAGGTTTACAATACCTACTGCACTTCCATAGGACCCAGGTTCAATTCCCAGCACCCACGTGACAGCTCACAACTGTCTGTAACTCTCATACAGACATACATGTAGGCCAAACACCAATGCACATAACTAAAAACAAATGATTAAAAAAAAGAAGATAAAAATGAAATGTGGCTGGAGAAATGCTGGACCGGCACAGTGCTTGCCACAGAGGCGTCAAGACTGGGGTCCGGATCTCCAGCACCCATGCAGCAGTGGGTGGGCATGGTGGCCCACCCAAATCTCCAGACTAAGAGGCAGAGGCAAGACACCCCTAGAGCACCTGGCTGGGAGGACTAGCCAACTTGGAGAGCTCTGGGTTCAAGTGAGAAACCCTGCCTCAGTATATTAGGTGGAGTGAAAGAGACCCCTGGCCTCTGCACAGGTGCACGCGTGAACCTACACACTTATCTATTGCACGTGCTTGTGTGCACACACGTCCACAAACAACACAACAATTTTTTTTTTGATGGAAGATGCAGAAATGCAGCCCATGGAAGGAGAGTGATTTGCCTAAGGCCACACGAGCCAGGATAAAGAGAGCCTGGAATTGAAGCTGGACGTGAGACTCTGGAAGAGGGAGGGAGTGGTGTGTGTGCAAGATGTACCCGTCCTCGGGGACCCCAGACTCTGTGGTCCGACATTCTCGGGGTTGCTTCAGTAGCTCTAAGTCATCAGCTGGAAACTCTATTAAGTCCCTGAGGGGACCGGGCTCAACTTCAGGTGGCCGGCTCAGAAGCACATCCTCAAAGTCCAGGGGTTCGATGACCTCCGTCAGAGGGACCTGATTGAAGAACAGTGGCCATGGCTCCCACTGGTGAGAGGTGGGGAGTGTGCTCACAGTTGACTTTAGACTGCAGGAGAGGGTGCTGGGAGCCTCTGAGGGTCGATGGGAGCCGCCGAGCTCAGACTTTCCACAACAGCTTGGCCAGCGCCCGCCCCCTCCCTCCAGGGACTCCAGGAAGGAAATCACACCCTAGTGTCTGGAAAGACTCTAATGGCAAAAGCAATGGCCAGAGACAATTCCTGAGGCCCCACCTCTTCCCCCGGTGGCAGTGGCAGGAAGTCTCTTCCAGCCCCCAGCCTGGGGCCCCATCTGGGTGGTCCAGGAAGCCGGTGTCACCCCCAGACCACCCTAGGAACACGCACCCACAATGTGGGAAGGACAAGGACTCCCTCCTCCCTGATCTGTGAACACAGGGTCCAAGCAGCTTCAGAGGAGGGGGTACCCCACCGCTGCCAGCCACAGGGCACGGACTCACCCCCAGGGAACTACTGGCGCGCCGGCTGGAGTGGGGTGAGCCGCTGCGTTCCCGGGACACCTGCTTCCGGACCTCGGCAGCCACTGTCCTGGGAAGACAGACAGGAGTGTGGGAAACAAGAAATCTCAGGCATGGGGGTGGGGAGGCTATGTGTAGGAGAGAACTTGGATGACGAAAGAAAAAATAAAAGGGCTTTTTTTAAAAAAAAAAAAAAAAAAAAAAAAAAAAAAAAAAAAAAAAAAAAAAAAAAAAAGAGAGAGAGAGAGAGAGACCTGTGAAATGGCTCAGCAGGTATCAAAGTGCATGACCTCCTGGGCTCAGTCTCCAGATTCACATTGTAGAAGAAAACTGACTCCCAAAAGCTGTCCCCTTGCAGGGGACCAGGCATATGAACAAATTAAAAACATCAACAATGGGCTGGGGGTATCCCAGTGGCAGAGGGCTGGCCCTGCCTGTGAGACGGGCCCTGGGTTCCATTCCCAGCACTGCAAGACTAAATAAATAAAAGCCTCCCATCAAGGTCGAGAGGAAGACCTGTTCCCTCCATCATTCCTGGGCTCTCCATCCTGTCAGGCTCCACAACAACACTCCTGCCCTGCCTCAGTTTACCCACTCACAGCTACCCTGACCTCAGAGGGGTCAAGGGAGACCACAGGGCCTCTTTCCTGACATCCAGTAAGCATTCTGTTTGTTCTCAGGGAGTCCAGGATGAGGCTGCAGTGAGGAAGCCGACAGGACCCTCAGCTCAGAGAAAGAATGACCAGAAGTCAGGCCTGCTGCTGCACAGGAATCCCAGGCCCCAAGGAAGGGCTGA
Organism: Sigmodon hispidus; assembly: GCA_004025045.1. Taxonomy (NCBI): domain Eukaryota; kingdom Metazoa; phylum Chordata; class Mammalia; order Rodentia; family Cricetidae; genus Sigmodon; species Sigmodon hispidus. The sequence continues at coordinate 103,164 of PVIH01002022.1, forward strand.
GGAGGACCTCTGACCCCCTGAATGCTGCAGCTGAGCCACACCCTCAGCCTCTCACTGGGGGACTCTAGGCAGGGGTGCCATCACCGAGCCACACCCCAGCAAAACAAAACCAAGAAAAAGCCAATTAGCTGGTGTATGTGTAAAAAGTGAAAGAGAATTCATGGGACTTGTTTGCCTCCTCCCACTCAGGATCAAACTCAGGATGTCAGGCTTGGTGGCAAGCCTCTTGTCACTGACCCCAGCAACAAAATCAAACTTAGATTTACCATTTAGTTTATGTGTATGAGTGTTTTGCCTGCGTGTATGTGTGTACACCACATGCATGCCTTGTGCCCTCAGAGGTTAGAAGAGGGTGAGTGTCACCTTCCCTGAAATTAAAGTTGTGGGTGACTGTGAGCTACTATGTGGGTGCTCAGACCCGAACTTGGGTCCATCTCTCCAGCCCCAGTGACATTATAGTGAAATGAAGGTTTTGTGCTCAAATTCAAAACCTCAAAGCAGAATTCTCTGAAGCCTGGGGCACTCGGGGCGCCAGGGATTAATATTCTTAAAAGATGCCAAGATAGGGCTGGAGGCTGTACCCCCATCCAAACTGCTCTTTGGCTAGAGAAAAGGGAGGGAGGGGGCAGGAGGGGACAGGACACACAGACACTGCCCTGGAAAAGTGATGGATTTGCAAGCCCGGTCAGGGGAGCCCTGCTTTGTCATTACTGGTACATGTCCCAAATTCCTGCGATGGCCTTATGCCCCATTGCTAGGCAATAAATGGGTAGAAATGCCTGTGTGTGTGTATACAGATGGAGGCTAGAGGTCAACTTCTTGTGTCCTCCTCTGGTACCATCCATCTTACTTTCTGAGAAGGATCTCTCCATTAGAAGAGGCTGTCAGCCAGGGAGCTCCGGGATTCACCGTTCGCCATTGCCTCAGGGCCAGGGCTATATCACAGCTGGCTTTTACATGGGTGCTAGGTATTGAACACAGGTCCTCACATTAGCATGGCTGTTTACTGAGTTATCTTCCTAGCCTCCTTTTTTTTTTCTTTTTTTCTTTTTTTATTTGATGTGAAATGGTGTTTTGCCTGCATGTATAACTGTGTAGGAGTGTCAGGTCTTGGAATTACAGACAGTTGTTAGCTGCCATGTGGACGCTGGGAATCGAACTCAGGTCCTCTGGAAGAACAGTCAGTGCTCTTAACCACTGAGTCATCTCTCCAGCCCGCCTCCCAACATTTTCAAAGGGTCTCATGTAGCTCAGGCTGGCCCAATCTCACTATATAACCCAGGCTAGGCTTGCACTCTCAACACTCCTCGATTTCATAGCCCACATGCTAGGATAAAAGACATGTGCTCTCATGCCAAGCCCCCTCTACATTTCTCCCCCCAAATATCTGACTATCTGACTGCTTCAGATGTCCTAGTAGAATACAAATTTCTCTCTCTCTCTCTCTCTCTCTCTCTCTCTCTCTCTCTCTCTGGGTTTTCAGAGTTTCTCTGTATAGCCCTGGCTGTCCTGGAACTCAGAGATCCACCTGCGTCTGCCTCCAGAATGCTGGTATTAAGAGCACGTACCTCCACCCTCTAGTCCCTCCTCACCCCTGGAACTGAACACACTGGAAAGAACAGAGACAGCATTTTAGAAATGGTTCAGCAGGAAAAGGCCAAGTGCGATGGCCTGAGTCAAAGGGGGATGGAGAGGGCAGCACTTCAAGGTGTTCTTGCACATCTGAGAGCGCCCTGTGATACCGTGTACACACACACCATACAATCACAATGCACCTTTTAGAGAGGGAAAACAATCAACTGTATTGACTAGGTTTCCCCAAATCAGGTCTCAAGTTTAACAAGAGCGACTGTAGCGGCTGTGGAGCGCATCCCAGAGCTGGCAAGGTTAACTGGGGTCTCTTCTTATGCTGGGCGCGACAAGCCAGAAATGGGGCCAGAAGTTCTGAGCACTGTGCTCCCACTTCTGCCAAACGACCCCACGGAAAGCCACATGAAGCTGCTGACGTGTCTTTAAAGACAAACTCATGAACATCAGCAGAGATGTCAGCACCCAGAAATCTTTCTTCCACTGTGGAAATGCCCCTCAGATGATCACTTGCAATGGTTGAGACAGCTACCAGGTACATATAGTCCACGCTGCCCAAACCGGAGAACCCTCGATCAGATCTCCAGCAGCACACAGCCCCCAGCACTGCAGAGACAAGAGGATCCCCGGGGCTCCTTGGTCAGTTTAGCCGGAGCTCTAGATCCCTGCCTCAAAAAGGAAGATGGAGGAAGACTGGCAAGATGGCCCAGTGGTAACTGCAGCCAAGCCTAATTACCTAAGATCAATCCCAGGAACCACATGGTAGAAAGAAAAGATTCCTGCACGATGTCCCTCACTTCCTCCACACACAAGCTGTGGAATGTATGAGGGCCATCAGTACACACACACACACACACACACACACACACACACACACACACACACACACTGTGATATATACATGTATATACAAAGTAAATAAATGAAAATATATATATTTAAAAGTTAATCAGGCACAATGCCTCATGTGGTCACCCCAGCACTCAGAAAGTTGTGACAAGAGGATTGCAAGAACTCTGAAGTCACCCTGGGCCATCCGGTCAGTCCTGGGCTAGCCAGAATAGGGAAAGAACCTTTCTCAAAAGGAAAACACACACAAAGCAAGGTACCAGAGATGCAGCTCTGCAGGTGGAGTGCTTGCCTGACATGCAGAAAGCTTTAGGTTCTAACACCAAAACTGCAGAAACTGAGTGTGGCAGTGCACGCCCAAAAAACCCAGCATTGGGTCAGGAGGATCAGAAGTTCAAGGCTCGTCTCAGCTATGTAGTGACTCTGAGGTCAACATGGGCTACATGAGAGCCTGTCTCAAGCAAGCAAAACATAAGCAAGTATAACCAAGACTCCACTCAGTTCCCTGATGTTCCCTAGGTTCACCTACGATTTGTAGGTGAACTCAAAGGGTATGTGAATACAGGTTCAGGTCTGTAAAACCATCTACATAACCAAGCTGCTTGGAAAGCCTTGGGACACTTCCCCAAAGTGCATTAGGACCCCAGGGTCATTTTTTGATTTTACCTTGGGCTCCATGGGTCCTATTCTCCTGAACAACACCCATCTTTCCCACTTGAGCCAGTGACTCAAGGGCGTAGGGATTTAAGAGGTAAGAGGGGAATGAAAAACTGACCAACTGCTCTGCCCCAGGTCACATCCTTGCTCTATTCAGAACTCTATGGCTCTCACTTCCCGTGGGGTCAAAGCCCAAGTCCTCTTTCTGATCTCAAGGTCCTCTAAAATTTATTCCTACCGCTCCCCTCTGTGGCCTCAGGGCCTTTGCACATGCTTCTTGCCTGGATGACGGACTGGAGATCTTTTCCTTCTGTTCTTTAGGTCTGTGCTTAAATGCACCAGCCCCGCCACATAGCTGATGGGCCCCCTCAGACTCCCCACCTGCTTCCTGTCTTATAAATCTCCACCATAAATCTCACTGACACATCTATCAGGCACCTGTTTGCCTCACCATAGCAAATCCAAGAGAGGGGCTACCTTCTTATATTCCCATCAGTGTGGGACCCACAAGCGGCTTCTTCCACCTAAGAGTGGTCGGAACAAGTTTCCAGTGGATCGGATTCCAGAGATGATTAAGAACTCACCCCAGTTCTGAGCCTTCTCCCAAGCTATCACTATCACCAGTGGCCACGGAAAAGGATCCCCTAGCATCTGTCGCCTGTCCCCCTCCACCGCCTGCCCACCAGCTGGTTCAATCCCCAGCCCCCTCGCCCTCCCTTAGGGACCGGCTAAGGCACGAGTCTGAGGGGCTTTCTCCAGCTGTCCCCCAGCTCTGGAGTTCCCTCCTCTTCCCAGACAGCTGGGTCCTGGGACCCTGGGCGGGGGAGGGCTGCAAATTTCCCCGGGCCAGTGAAGGAAAGACTGAGAGCAGCAGGAGGGTCGGGATGCAGCCCAGCGCTCCGGGAACGCGCCCGCACCGACCCGGGATGCGCTTCCTCCTCCGGGAAGTCCTCGGGGAGCCCGGCACGCCCCCGCTGCCGCTGCTCGCCAGCCCCCAGCACTGAGCCTCGCCCGTCCCGCCCAGAACGGCAGTGTCCCCGGCCGCTCTCGCTACCTGTTGATCTTGTGAGCGAAGGCGCGGCGCTCCGAGGCCGCCATGACGCCCCGCGTCCCGCCGCAGCCTCCCAAGTCTGGGAAGTCGGGCTGGGCGGGGCCGGCGCGCGGGGGGCGGGGCCTGTGTTTATGGGGCGGGGCCTGAGCTATGACCCGCCTCAGCCGCGGAGCCGAGCTGAGGGATAGGGAGGGGCCTTCTCTGAAAGGAGGCGGGGCCTTCTCTGTGATGGGATTGGGCCTGGATGGGGGTGGAGCCTTCCTAGGATAGGGCGGGGCCTTTTCTGGACGGGGCGGGGCCAGCACTGAGAGTAGAGTAGAAACCCTGGGGATGGGGGGACTGGAATGGAGACAGCGTTAACAGAGGGTAGAGCCAAGCGGTGATGGGGGCTGTCCTTGCTCCAAGATGAGGACCCCGTCAAGGCTGGAGAGATGGAGAAGCTTTGTGGGCGTGGCTAGAGAGGGAAAGTCTTTGATGGGAAGGGACACTGTGGGCGAGGCATCGCTGGGATGGGTAGGAAATTGAGGGTTTGTGAAGGCTGATGGGGGCCAGATCGAGCAGTGTTTGGGTGGGCCGGGCTGGGGGTGGAACAGGAGCCAGGCATGGAGGGGAAGATTCCCCCTGCAGTGGGGACAAGATGGGGAAACTGAGTCTTCTGTTGGGCTGGGGAAAAAAGACGGAACGTCAAAACCTTGTAGGTACCAGCTTGTTCCTGGAGACACTCTGGCTGGAAAACAACGTCACCCATGGAATAACAATAATTACTAAGCTTTTGCTTACAGCTGTGTAGTCTGTTGTTTTTCCTCTATCGACAAATGGTAAACTGAAGCCTAGAGGTGTGGAGGTTTTTTCTTAGTATACTTCAGGAAGGGCTCGAGGGATTCCATGCCCATCTCTGGGTGGAGGTTGAGAGGTAGATGAATCCAGCTAGGCTTGGGGGTGTCGCTCTAGGAGATGTGACTCAGAAAGCTGGCCTTAATACCTGAGGGAGCTAGTCTGGAAACTTCTGTCCACCAGAAGATGTAGCAATGTCTTGGTTAATTTGCAGCCTTAGATCTCTTTCCTATAGCTTCTGTCCCAGAAGCAGTTTCTAAGAGTTTTTTAGTGCTGGCTCTTCTGTGGATGTGCCAACCTTCTTTTGCCTCCACACCATCTTCTCAGCAGCCACAATCAACAGTCTCGGGAGAGTAGGCAGCTGTGTAGCACCAGGACATGCCTGTCTCGGAACTTTTGCATATGCTGGTTTTTTTATCCGCTTATGAATGCTAACATGTGATGAAGCTGGGCCAGCCGGTCAGAGTGACTTGCCCCAGTTGCGCAGCAAATCTGTATCCGTTTTAAAAGCCACAAAAAGGAAACCAAGATAGTGGAGGCACCCCCTAGAAGTCCACCTGCTCCTTGCCCTGCACTCCATCTGTGTACACAGCTGTCAGGAGCCCACGCACCTGCCCAGAGTGGTCCAGCTGCTTTGGCCTGGGAGATACAGAATGTAACTCCACCCACTACTGTTCTTGGCCCCACCCAATATCATTCTGAGGTCCTGCCTCCACCTCTCCTCTCAGGCTGGGTGGGGACATGAAGCTGGGCCCTTTCTGCTGCTTCTATTGTGTGTGGTCTTGGGGACACCTGAATCCCATCACATCCTTTCTCATGCAGAACCCTCTGTGGTTCCCATTTCACTTGGGTCAAAGTCCATCCCTTGGCTTCCAGTCCCTGCATAACCTGCCTGTCATCACCATGTCCTTATAGCCTCCCCTTGCACTCCAGTCCAATTGCCCTCCTTCCTCTGGCCTCCTAAATATTCCTTTAAAATCCTAGGATTGGCTCACCTCAGGGCCTTTGCACTGGCTGTGGGTTTTGTCCTCACCCACACCCCACCCCCAGCCACAAGTGCTAGCCTGTTTTCTGTTACCCAAGGAAATCTGGGACTTGCCCTATTTACCTAATGCATTCATGTCAGATTTAAAATTTGGACCCAAGGATCTTGATGCCCACCCCCCAAAAGAAAACAGTTGTGTCAAGATCAGCTAGGGCCCAGTTCAGACCTAGCTGTGTGGCCTACAGTTCAATTTTTCAGCCTGTCTGAGCCTTAATTTTTTTTCTTCTGCTCCCTGAGGGTTTCTGGTGAGTCACGGGACAATGTACAGAGATGAATAGGGAAGCAGGATCCCAGAGCCCTGATTCTCTGGATAAAGCTACTGGGGACCTAACCAGAGCCTGAGGACTTTCAGAGAGGCCTTGGTTTCCAAAAGGGTGGTTTCCAAGATCCCTGCAAATCAAGATAGTGCCCAGCACCACCCAGGTGCCTGTCAGACCTGATTGTCAAGGCCACACCTCTGCAGGGCACCTCCAGGCCTGACTCAGCTGGGCGAGGCAGGGATATTCTCAAAGCTACTCGAATGCAGGAGACTTTGGCCTCCACATGATGGGGTGTGAGGTGAGGCTGTAGACCTGGGCAGAGGAGTCTATAGAGAGAATCCCTCCCTCCCCTATAGGGGATGGGTGTATGTGAGGCTGAGAGAGGCCATGAGGAAGGCTGGGTCCCAGGACGCTGACTTGCAAGCTAATTCTGTCCATGTGAGAAATGAGAGACTGGAGACCATCCCCTGCTGGGTGTGGCAGCAAACACTTGTAACCCAGTACTTGGTAGGTAAGCAGGCCTGGAGTTTAAGATCAGCCTTGGCTATCTATTGAGGAAGTTTGATGAGGCATCCTGGAATGCATGAGACTCTGTCTCAAAATAACAGCAAAACTCTTCCCTCCATTCATGCTGCTGTGCAACGCTCTTTCCTTTTCCTGGAAAGTGAAAGTTTTTGACCTGTCATTTAGTGTTTATCCCATGAGCTTGTGATGGGGGTCACTGTGGTATTAAAATGTGTCCACGTGGGCCTGGGGAAATGGCTCAATGTGGAAGGTGCCTGCTGTACCAGCATTGGGACCCAAATTCAGGTCCTAAGCACTCATGTGAAAACCAGGCACGGTGGTGTATGTCTGAAATCCCAGGACTGAGGAAGCAGAGACAGGATGATCAGGAGTTCAGGGCTAGCCTCAACTATGGAGGGAGTTCTAGACTAGCCTAGGCTATATGAGATTTTGTCTCAAAACAACAGCATTGGGGTGGGAGATGGCTCGCTACTCTGAGGACCTGAGCTCAGATCCTCAGCACTTAAGAAAAAACTCCAGGGGAGTGACACAGGCCTTTAATCCTAGCCCCGAGGAGATAGAAACGAGAGGATCTTTGCATCCCACTCTCCAGCGAGCCCAGCTGAATCAGCGAGTTCCAGGAACACTGAGAGGCCTGCATCAAACTGGAGGGATGACTCAGTGGGCAAAATCTCTCAACTGGCAAGACTGACACCCAAGTTCAGTCCCCCAGCCTCAAAAGAAAAAAAAAAAAACTGGAGAGTAATAGAGGGAGATAGCTGACTGAGGTTGACCTCTGGCCTCCACAGTCCACGCATGGATTCACACACAGGTGCACACACATAAACAGGCAAACATTTGAGGCATGCAGATTTTATTTAAAGATTTGTTATATATATGGGGGCTTTAGTGTACATATGTACCAGTAAAATTAGAAGAGGCCATGGGCTCCTCAGAGCTGGAGTTCCAGGCAGTTGGGAGCCGCCTGGTGTGGACACTGGCCCTCTGCAAGAGCAGGAAGTGCTCTTCACATGCTCCAGGTCCTACACGGCTGCAGTCTCTCTGTGTTTGACAGTTTTCAGCTGTCTCTAGACCTTTGCACAAGGTATGCTTTCTGCCCAAAATGCTGTTTCCACACTTTTTACTTTTACACATGATCATAAAAAATAGATATGTACTTCAGAGGTAGAGCTCCGCCTAGAATTCACCAGTGAGCTCTGAGGTGTGGCTCAGTGGTGTGCATCTGCTAAGCATGTATAAGACCCTGGGTTCCATTCCTAGAACCACAAAAAATAAAAATTTAGAAAGTATATAAGGCCAGGTGGGTGATGGCAAACACCTTTAATCCAAGTACTCTGAAAGCAGAAGCAGGAGGATCTCTGTGTGTTCAAAGCCAGCCCTATCTACAGAGTGAGTTCCAGGACAGCCAGGGCTACACAAAGAAACCCTGTCTCAAAAAAACAAAAACAAAAACAAAAACAAAAACAAAAAACCCAAAACAAAACAAACAAATAAAGGCATATAAAATAGATTGGTAATTTTTTTTTTCTCATGCAGAAGGCTTCCTGAGGATGCCTGGATCCAAAGTGTATAGACACAGCTCTCATAACATGAACAGGATTGGTGAGGCCAGAAAGCCCTGTACCACTCACAGGCAGGAAAAATAACATGGAGGGACATTTGTTTAACAAGTATGAGGAGCAAAGCCCTTACTGACTCTGTCCATCCTAAGCCTGAAGCTGAGGAAAGGAGCCACCAGCCTCAGGACTGATTTAGGAACATTTTCCATTCATTAGGTCCGCTTTGGTAAATTGATGACTCACTGAATTAATGAATGAATGAATGATTGGAAATGTCAAATTAATGAATGACTAAGTGAATAAAAGAGCAAATGAATGAATGACATATATTTGAGTGGATGGATGAATTAGTGAATGGACGAATGAATGAGTGAATTAATAAATAAGTGACTGGCTGACTGAATGAATGAATGAGTACATGCACATCTTCTAAAGTGATAACAATCTCAAATGCAGAGATGTTTTTGATTCCTTTTCCAGGTAGACCACAGGTGGCCTGGGTCCTGTTTGGACCTCAGCATTCTCTTTGGTAAGCTGGATGCAAGAAAACCCCAGGCCTCAGCCCACAGGGACGAGAGAGCCAGTAAGGTATGACACCCCAACACAAGCCGCCAGGGCCTCCCAAGATTGCTTTCTGTGCTCCTTCCGGAGCTAGGAAGGCAGCCAAAGCCCAGCAGTGTCCAGGCCTGCCTTCAGGACGTCAAGCCACAAAGAGAGATCACAGGGCAGCTCCCAGGCTTCCTGTTTTTCTTGGAATAGGTTGTTTAGTTATTAGATGCTGCTCAGCTGTCTCTGGTACTGTAGCCTGTAGCACTCTGGAATTCACTGCTTAAAATTTTTTCTTATCAAGACAGGGTTTCTCTGTACAGCCCTGCATGCCCTGGAATTGGCTCTGTAGATCAGGCTGGCCTCATACTCAGAGATCTGCCTGCCTCTGAAACTTGAGTGCTGGGATTAAAGGCATGCACCACCATTGTCTGGCAAAGGGTTTTTTTTTCATTACTGAGGATGTACTAAGCAAGTACCCTACTACTGAACTACAAGCATCGACTACCAAGCTACAGCTTTAAATACTGTATATTTGCATATGTATATGTACATATATGAATTTATATATGTATATGTAACAAACATATATGAATACATCACATGAGTTATATATTATGTCATATGCTATATATTATCCATATATATGGTGTGTCTGCATGCAAATGCATATTTATAACATACAAACACACAGGTATAGTGTAATTACACAAGTGTCACCAGGTGTGGTGGTAAGTAGAGGCAGGAGGATCAGAATTTCATCTAGACTCTATGAGACCCTGTCTCCAAAAAATAGAACAAAAGTGGGTCATGGTGGCCTACTCCTTTAATTCCAGCACTCGGGAGGCAGAGGCATGCAGATCTCTGTGAGTTCAAGGCCAGCCTCGTCTACATGGTGAGTTCTAGGACAGGAAGAGTTTCATAGTGAGACCCCATGTAGTAGTTTTAATGTAATTTGGCCCCCAGAAGCTCATAGGGAGTGAAACTATTAGGAGATGGCCTTGTTGGAGTAGGTGTGGCCTTGTTGGAGGACATGGGCTTTGAGGTCTCATATGTGCTCAAGCCACGCCCAGTGTTTCAGTTCACTTCCTGTTGCCTGTGCATCAAAGATGTAGAATTTCCAGTTTCCTCTCCAGCACCATGTCTGCCTCTATGCTGCCGTATCCCACCATGGTGATCATGAGACCTCTGAACTGTAAGCCACCCCAATTAAATGTTTTTTCTTTATAAGAGTTGCCGTGGTCATGGAGTGTCTTCACAGTAATAAAAACCCTAAGACACTGTTTGAAAAATTAAACAAATGAACAGAACAAAACAAAACAAAAATTGAAACAAGAGTCCATGAGATGATTCCACAGATAAAGAAAGGCACTCGTGCCTAAGACTGGTGACCTAGCCAGGGAATGGTAATACATGCCTTTAAGCCTGGGTGGATGTCTGAGTTTAAGGCCAGCCTGGATTACAAAGCAAGTTCCAGGACTGCCAAGGCTACACAGAGAAACCTTGTTCTGAAAAACTGGAAGCACATACAAGGGTGTAAGGGGACACCAACTCCTTGAAGTTGTTCCAACCTCCGCACACATCATGGCAAGTGCATGAACACACATTCGTCACACATATGAACATTATTTATACCACACACACACATAATGATATTTTTTGTGTTTTGTGTGCATGCATGTATGCAAACCACATGTATGCAGTGCCCTTGGGGGCCAGATGAAGGTGTTGGATCTCCAAGAACAGGAGTTAGAGGTGGTTGTGAACTGCCATGTGGATGCTGGGGACCAAACCTGGGTCCTCTGAAAGAGCAGAGCAGTGCTCTTAGCTGCTGAGCCAGCTCTCCAGCCCCCATAATGACAAGTTTTAGAAGGTGTAGCCTTCCTCCTGCTTCCCAACTGTGCTGGCTAGTTTTGTTCTTTTGTTTTTTGTCAGCTTTACACAAGCTGGGCCATCTGGGAAGACAGAGCCTCAACTGAGATAATTGCTCCACTAGATTGGCTTGCACAAGTCTGCGGAGGCATTTTCTTGCTTGATTATTGATGTGAGTGGGTTCAGCCCACTGTAGATGGTGGCATCTTGGCCTGGTGGTCCTAGGGTATGAAAGAAAGCAGACTGAGCAAGCCATGGGGGAATAAACCACTATCTAAGTCACTGTTGTCTTGCTGTGAAGAGACACCATGACCAAGGCAACTCTTATAAAAGAAAGCATTTAATTGGGCTGGCTTACAGTTCAGAGGGCTGGTCCACTGTCATCTTGGTGGGGAGGATGGCAGCAACATTGTTAGAAATGAGGTCTGCCCAGCCTACCTTCAGCAACTCAGCACCAGCATCCCCCCATCACCAGCTGCCAAATGTTGCTGGGAATTGAACCCCGGTCCTCTGAAAGAGCAGTCAGTGCTCTTAACCTCTGAGCCATCTCTCCAGCCCCCAGTAAATCTCTTGAGTGAGGTCTGTTGTATGGTGCAATCTTTGTGGCATTCCTTGACCAAGATGCTCTTCTTCAGAAGTGCTACCTAATTGGTGTCTAGATTTGGTAGAATATCCTGGTGCCTGTGTGCTCCTGGGGATCTAAGCAGCACTAGAACTTTATCCCTTATTTCCAGAACACCTGCAACAGACTCACTTTCTGGCTCCCAGATTGCTAGGCATATCCGTCCAACAGCAGCAAGGGGTAACTTTTCCCTCTGGTTGGCATTAATGTTGTAAATGTTTCCCCAGATCCGAGGGAATTACCCCTATGGTATTCTTTCAGGTAGAGGTTATGTTCTTTAAGCCATGGTCTTCAAAGTTATAGTTGACCATCTTTGTTTCTGAGCTGTTTTTACCTTTTGGCTCCATATGAAAGCACTGTGTCTGCTCGGGCTTTCAGCCCTGACCCCTGTCCAATGTGGCAATGACCCATTGAACAGCTCCGTCTTCCTCCTTTGGTCCCCCTGAGTCTAAGGATGCCTTGGACTTCAAGTCTTGGACCTTCCCCTCTTCCTCACCAATGGGACCGGTGTAGCCTCTCCACCTGCCACCTGACCTGCAACTCTTGGAATTTATTTTCTTTTACACTGCAAGGGATCAGGGGTTTGCGTGGTGGGGGTCGGGCAGAGAAAGGTTCCCATTTCCCATTTCCCTGTCCCTCTCCCCTGGTGTTTTTGCTTGGTCTCCCAGACACACTGTGTAACTGCTGATGGATCTGTAAGTTTGTTGCAAAGTGGGCCCCAGAACTGACCTAGCAGGCCCTGGGAAACTCAAAGAAGCAGGCATGCTGCAGGTTCGTGCATCTGTTCGCCACTGCGGCGTCCACCCTGAACCAAATCCGAGCTAAGGTATGTATGTACTGATCATTTGTTTCTAAGTTTGATTCAAATTTTAGAGTCTGGTTCTTCAACTGCAGCTTCCCTCTGGCCCTTCCATACTGTGCTTCTCAGCCGCCAGTTCCTCTCCTTATCCTAAGGGTCTCTCTGGCTCCCACCATGCGGACAGCTTTCTCTGGCTCTGGCACAGGTCTCTTACCAGCTCCTTCCTCCCCACTGTACCCTCCTGGCTGGCTCTGGCTTCAGCCTGCAGTCCGGCAACTTCAGCTCTCAGCTCCCTCTTGGAGCGAGTAAGAGGAACACACTCAGTGATGCTCCATTCTGAGACGCTCTCTCTTCCTCCACGGACTCAGAGTTTATTACTACAGCTTGGCCTCGGTGTAGAACAATGGCCAAATAATTGACACACTTGTTTTCCAAATTCGCGAAGATTCTAACAACCGTCACCACACAAACAAATGATCCTAAAGTCTCCTGTTTCTAAGGTTCTACAACTTGCCACTCTTATTTTTTTTTTTCTTCTGTGATTTCTTTGCACTCGGCTCTGAAAACTTTTCTTAGATTATGCTGTGAATCTCAGGATTTGTAAATTAATTGGGTTTAAAATCTATAACAAAAGTGGCTTTAAACTTTAACAAAAGGCTTATAATTAAAATCTATACAAAAGTAATCTTAATTTGCTGCAACATGTTATATATCATTCAGTTCTTATTTAGAATATGTATGTATGTGTATGTAAGTTGGACTCAATGCTATATGTGTACATTTGTATGTAACTCAGATTCAACTCTCGCTTTTAAGAAAATAGATCTATTCGGGAAAACAGAGGTTTTAAAGTAGCAACCACATGGCTCTCCTCCAGCTTGGTCAATGGACCTCCTCATGAAGATGTAAGCAGCCACATGGCTGGCAGCCATCTTTACTAAGGTTAAAGAGTGCGTACCACATGGCATAGAGCAAGAATTGTAAACGTCTCAGTCCTGACGAGCCCTCTGTTTATCATTTAGCTCCTTTTCTGACTGGGAAAGCAACAAATCCGGGATATTTTGCGTTGGTACCTTTGTATGATGATAAAAATTTAAGGGTATATTTGCTGCAACATACTATATATGTAATTCAACTCTGGTTTAGAATATAACATATATGATGATAAAGTTTTTAAGGTTATAATGTCTACTCAGATTAACAATAATCGGCTTAGAGATTTACACAACTACTATATCTTTGCTAACTGTTCAACACCGAGCTACTAGAAAATTTAAATAAGTAACGACATATGCTTGACAAATAAGATACATTTTAGAATCAAGATTTATAAGTTCTTCAGGCCTATTGTTTTCATAGTAATATTTATCTAGCTTCTTTGTCTTTGCTCACTTTAAACCTTTAGCTAGTTGTGTGAACTAAGCATCTCTGATGTGCACTATAAAAGATCAATAAAATCTTCAGTCTCCCTATTGACTGTATATATTATTAAAAGTTTTATTTTGATATTAGAAAATCTTCAATTAAAAATTGCTATTTTTAAGGGACAGAATGTAAAGTCCTAGTCTTATAAGAACAACTGATTTTTTTTTAAACTTTATTATTTATTTACTTATTTGCCTTGATGTTTGCCTGGAACTGGAACTACAGACAGTTGTTAGCTGCCATATGGGTGCTGGGAATCGAACCCGGGTCCTCTGGAAGAGCAGACGTTGCTCTTAACCACTGAGCCATCTCTCCAGCCCCAAGAACAACTGATTTATTGTAAGCTGTTAAGGATAACTAAGACATGCAAGTTAACAGTCACCTTAAAGATGACCAAATTCTTTTTTTTTTTAATAATTTTTTTTAAACTTTACTTATTTATTTATTTATTTGCCTTGGTGTTTGCCTGGAACTGGAACTACAGACAGTTGTTAGCTGCCATGTGGGTGCTGGGAATTGAACCCGGGTCCTCTGGAAGAGCAGACGGTGCTCTTAACTGCTGAGCCATCTCTCCAGCCCAAGATGACCAAATTCTTTAGTGTGTTCAGAAGTACACTTGCAGTCATGCCAAGTACTAATATAATTAATTATAGGAACAAGTTTTATTTAACTTCCTGTATATATTTTCAAAGTAAACTAGCAAAGTTTGTTTAGTTTAGATAAACTTAGTAGATGATCAAACTCTTCAGAAATCTGCTGCATATGGCATTTAAAGTGTCTTATAAAAAAGGGGGCTTTAATGGTAAAGAGACATGCCAGCAGCTACTGGCTAATGTACCCCAAAGTAGATGATGGGATACAGAAAAGCCTCTTTCTGGAGCCTGCTTTAAATGTGGCAAAGCTAATCACTGGATGAAAAGCTTCTCTTCTTGCCTGCCCTCAGACCCTGTCCAATCTGTCCAAGCAGGACACTGCAGAGTTGATTGCCCTGCTTTGTCTAGACAAGATATGCTGGTCTCCCCATGTTCCTACTCCACAGGAAAGTCTGTTGGTTATTTTGGGCTGGGTGTCTGGAGACTAATGCTCTCTGGAACCTCTGGCCCCAAAGACCATAGAGGAACCTAGGGTGACCACCCAGGTAGCCTGTAAATCTCTGTCATTTTTAATAGCTTTTGGAGCTGCTTGGTCTATATTCTCTGTTTACTCTGGTGAAGTTTGTTGCACGAATCCTAATTGATATTTTAATAAAACCCAGAGCCAGATACTGGGGCAGATGCTAGAAGACCTGAGAGACAGAGGAACAAACCACAGCCACTTCTCGCCATGACTGAATCCTCAGGTCCACAGGGGCAAATCCTGTCCTCACAAACCCTCAGACTGAATCGGGGAAGCAAATGGCCAAGCTCTGTCTCCTCCAACCTTGTATTCCTTTCTCAGACCAGCCATACCACTTCCTGTCTCAACCTTCCTAGTGCTGAAGTTAAAGGCCTGTGTGCTTCCCAAGTACTGGGAGCAGAGGCCTGGAATTCCAAGGTATGGACCACCACTGCCTGGCTCTTTTGAACTGGATTAATTTCATGTAGCACAGTGTGGCCTTGAATTCACAGAGATCCAGATGGTTCTCTGCCAAGTGTTAGGGTCAAAGAAGTGTGCAACCATTACCTGACCTCTATGGCTACCTCTGTACCTGGCTCTGTCCTCTGATCCTCAGACGTCTTTATTTGATACACAATGTATCATCACAGAAATTTAACCTTCCCAGATCTCTGCTGGAACTGGCTACTAGGGTAGTGATGGCTTTGCCAGTTCAACAGCAGTTCCAAGGCTTCAGCTGCCTCCTCAGCTCTCTTCATGTGTAAAAAATCAGGCCTCAGGCCTCACTTTTCTAGGCCTCCAGCTGATAAAAGTAGTTGCCTGCTACCAGACTCAGAGAGAGAGAGAGAGAGAGAGAGAGAGAGAGAGAGAGAGAGAGAGAGAGAGAGAGAGAGACTCACAAAATAGATTTCAGCATAACCTTTTACTATTCATTTATTTCAAGGAACTCTCATTTTTAAAAAATATTTATTTATTTATTTATAGAAAATAAAGTCCTTTTTTCCCTGATGTATCCCATTTCTCTCCCTCCCTTCCCCTCCCAATCCCTCCCTGTCTGCCTGCAGCCTCCCTCCTCCCCATCCCCCACTATGTCCCCTCCCCCAAAAGGGCAAGAAGTCTCAAGGTGGATCAACTCAGCATCCACTCCAGGCAGGTCTGATTTCCTCATCCTAATGTCAAGACTGGGTTAGGTGTTTCTCTGGGGAGAATGAGCTCCAAGGTGCCAGTCCACACATAGAAACATAGTCTGATCCCTCCCCTCGAGGCTCCACATACTGCCCATGTCAGTGGACAGTTGCCTATCCTTGGAGGACCTAGTTTCTTTTCTGGAAGGTTCCCCAGTGGCTCTTCTTAATTCAGTGAGCTCCCCAGAGCTCCAGCCAGCCTTCACTGTGGGAGTTTTCCTCATAAGCCCTATCCTCTTGCTCATATAGATTCTCCTGCTCTCAGCTGGACCAGGAGCTCAGCCCAGTGCTCAGCCATGTATCTCTGCCTCTACCTCTATTCACTGTTGGATGTGAATTCTGTGATGGCACCTAGGATGGTTATTCATTTGATTATAGGGGAAGTCCTGTGTAGGCACCCCCTCCACTCTTGGTTGGAGACCTAGCCAGGGCATCCTGTGAGTTCTTGGAGATTTGCCCGCACACTGGCTTCTTCTACTAAGATTCCGTCTCTTCCTTTTTCTCCCCCCTTGTTGCCCCTCTCTCTCTCACTTGTTTCATGATTTGTTCCCACCCCCCCTTGGCTGGAACTTGAAGGAACTCTCGTTACAGT
This sequence comes from Sigmodon hispidus, assembly GCA_004025045.1. Classification (NCBI taxonomy): domain Eukaryota; kingdom Metazoa; phylum Chordata; class Mammalia; order Rodentia; family Cricetidae; genus Sigmodon; species Sigmodon hispidus. The sequence goes on from PVIH01002022.1 coordinate 119,666, forward strand.
TTCTGCTCTCCATAGTCAACCACCTGCGTCTCATGGTAAATAACTGGAGAGAAAAAGGTGTAAAGTTTATGTAACATCTGAGAATATGAAAGCTTAAGTTGTGAGGATCTAAAAAAAAGTTTAATATGCAAATGAATTTATAAAGGTCTAAGAAAATGTCTTTTTAAAAAAGATTTATTAATTATACATTATTCAGAAGAGGGCATCAGATGTCGTCATAGATGGCTATAAGCCACCATGTGGTTGCTGGGAACTGAACTCAGGACCTCTAGAAGAACAATCAGTGCGCTTAACCTCTGAGCCATCTCTCCAGCCCCCTAAGAAAATGTCTTCATGCCATTTACAAAGATATAAAAATAGTGATTTAAGATATATGTTTAAATGAAAAATATGTTGGAGCTGGATGTAGTAACGTACACCTTTAATTCTATCACTTGGGAGGCAAAGGCAGGTGGATCTCTGTGAGTTTGAGGCCAGTGTGGACTACAAAGTGAGTTCCAGGACAGCCAGGGCTACACACAGAAACCCTGTCTCAAAAGAAAAAAACCCCAGAGGAAAAATGTTTCAGATTTCCTTCACTCTGTATGCTGTTGTTATATTAAGACTTTAAGAGCTGGAGAGATGGCTCAGTGGTTAGGAGCAATGATTATTCTCCCAGAGGATCGGGGCTCAATTCCCAGCCCCAACAGGGCAGTTCACAACTGTCTGTAGTTCCAGTTCCAGAGGATCCAACACCCTTCACAGATACACATGTAAGCAAACAACAAGGCAAATAAATAAAATTTTTAAAAAAGACTTCAAGGGCTAGAGAGATGGCTCAACAGTTAAGAGCACTGACTGTTCTTCCAGAGGCCCTGAGTTGGATTCCCAGCATCCACATGGCAGCTAACAACTGTATGTAATTCCAAGATCTGACACCCTTACACAGTTATGCATGCAGGCAAAACACCAATTCACATAAAATAAAAAAATAAAAGACTTCCAAAGTTGAGAGTTTTCCCATTAATCAGTGGAGTTCTGGTTAGGTATTACTCTGGCTCTAGTGAGCACTGGCCACTATTATCTTAGTCACAAAGTCAAGATTTTAAATGTCCTCTGGTTGTATATTTTGAGTATAGACTTAAAAATGTTTCTCATTGTTCTGTAAACACCTTTAACTCCACATAATTTTTGGTCCTTACGCTTCTACTGTGACTGAAAGTCATGAGTCTACTGCCTTCTCTACAGTGTGATTCCAGCACAGATTATAAACAATGGAAATGCTAACATAGCTGAGATATCTTTGTAAACTGAAAATTCTTGTAAGCTTTGGGTAATCAACTCAGATCCACCTCTAACAGGTCAGTCAACAACCTGTTCCTCACCTGCCAATTCTGCCTATTCCTGAGAATGAACTCTCTCTCTCTCTCTCTCTCTCTCTCTCTCTCTCTCTCTCTCTCTCTCTCTCTCTCACACACACACACACACACACACACACACACACACACACACACACACACACACACTCACATACACAGACACATGTTCCAGAAAACTACCAGCTCCAGTTCCCTTCAAAGCAGCTAGTCTAAGGTGGTCCAGCCTCACAATCTGCTTCAAGTGCTTCCTGCAAGTCCACAACCCCCGATGTTTCCACACACCCTGAACAGTGAGGGGAATACCCTGCTCTTCTAGGACTTGGTCAGCATCCCAGCTTTCTTGGGTCCCCACAAATGTTGATGTCCCCAAACCACAGGAAGCAGTCTAAAGAGTGTGGCACTTCTATTGCGGCCCCTTTCCTATTTTCTCTCTGTTATCACAAACAAACGGGAGAAATGGTAGGAACCAGATTCTCCCGCAGCCTGCCTTCAGAAGGAATTTGGGGGGCTGAAGAGATGGCTCAGTGAGTAAGAGCACTGACTGTTCTTCCAGAGGACCTGAGTTCGATTCCCAGCATCCACATGGCAGCTGACAACTGTAATTCTAAGATCTAACACCTTACACAGTTATACATGTAGGCAAAACACAAATGCACATTAAAAAAAAAAAAACAGAAGGAATTTGGGGGGAAAAGTTTATTTGATCTGACAACTCCCAGGTCTCATAGTCCAGCTGTGAGAAAGTCAGGGCAGGAATCAAGGCAGAGACTGAAGCAGAGGCCATGGGGGAGCACTGCTTCCTGGCTGCACTTGTTGGATTAGGGGGGAGCACTGCTTCCTGGCTGCACTTGTTTGGATTAGGGGGGAGCACTGCTTCCTGGCTGCACTTGTTTGGATTAGGGGGGAACACTGCTTCCTGGGAGCACTGCTTCCTGGCTGCACTTGTTGGATTAGAATGGTCTCCATACACTCATGTATTTGAATGATTAGTCATTGGGGAGGCTCAACCCGAGAAGGGTTAGGTGTGCTAGTGTTGTAGGGGTGTGTCCATGGAGGTGGGCTTTGAGGTTTCAAAACCCAAGCCAGACCCCACCTCTCCCTCTTTCTCGCTCTGTCTCGGGCCGTGGATGAGGATGTAGCTCTCAGATCTTCTCCAGTTCCAAGTGTGTTAGAGTGTCCTTGGAAGACTATCCTGGTGGCTGAGGCCAAGGCATGCTGCAGATATCACATCATCCATGGGTCTCATGCCAGGGATTTATTGGAAGGAGGGTATTGAAACACTACCTGAGAGTGAGGATTAGAGAGAGAGACAGAAAGGGAGAAATACAGAGAAATAGGGACCAGCAGAGCGAGAAGGTGGACTGTTATCACCGGGATCTTTTAATGGTGTATGTGTCACAATTGATGGCTGGTGATGACATGGCTGATGATGCTAAGTCACTGAAGGCAGACTGGAGGAGCACCTGATTCCTAACATTCCTCCTTTTTGCTATGGTAACAGGCAAGGAAACAGAAGGGGTGATGGTGGGGCAGGAATGGGGGTGCCACACTCTTTAGACTGCTTCCTGTTGTCTGGGGACATCAACATCTTTGGGGACCCAAGAAAGATGATGTTGGCCAAGTCTTTACCATTGCAATGGAAGAAAAACTAGGAACATCATTTTTATTTTTCTCTGCACAGTGAAAAGTCGTAAGCACGTTCCCTCTGATCCTCTGGCTTTCTCATGTTCTCTGAAGACCTCTTGCTCCATGCAGATACCTCCATTTCTGAATCTGCTTTCTTTTTCTGTGTTTAATTATTTGTATGTGTGTGGGGGGGGAATGCTCATATGTATGTCATGGCATGTGTGTGGAGATCAGAGGACGACTTGTGGGAATTGGCTCTCTCCTGTTATGTGGGTCCTGGGGATCCAATTCAGGTTGCCAGCCTTGGTGGCAGGCACCTTCATCCACCAAACCATCTTGCTGGCCCAACCTGTCTGCTTTCCAGGACCCTGAGTTTCACAGCATGCCCCTCTCTCTTCTTGTTCCCCATCTTTTCCCAGTGGCTGCTGGGATTTCAGCTTACCCACCCAAGTGCATTTCTCTTGAACTTTAATAAAATTGTCCTCCTGCTAGCCACTGCCCTGCACCCACCACGAAACCCGCTGTCCATGAATGTAACCACAGTAGAAATAACAACTTTATTCATTATTGCCAATGACTTGAAGTGGCCAATTGTATGTCCAGGAGTGAATGCTGAACCAGGGTCTGTCAGTACCATGGAATATTCTTCAGGAAGACTAAGAGAATTACTTATTGCTATGGGCAACAGCTAGTTGATCTTAAAGACATCATTGCTGTTCCAGGAGGCTAAATGCAAAAGGCCACATTCAGAGCCAGAGAGACTGTTCACTGGTAAAGCGATTCGTTGCCAAGACTGATGGCCCGGGGTTTTATTCCCAGGTTTCAGATGCTAGTTATCCCCTGACCTATGGATCTGCACTGTGCTCACCACACACACACACACACACACACACACACACACACACACACACCATGGCAGGCATGCCTGTCCACACACAGATAAAACAAATAAGTAAGTGACATCTATTAAAATTGAAATAAAAAAATCCTGAGGCTTCATGAGAGTCCTGGGTGAGTGAGGAGTTTTTCTGACCAGTTATCAAGGCACTTGGGGCAAAAGTGCTCCTGTGGGGAGACGGGCTTGCCGGGGGCAACTGTCAATGACATAATTGTAATGTCATTACTGTTTGCTGAGTGGTTCTCAGGTGCCAAGAGCTTTGAAGGACGCCTTAGAATCCACAGAAACTCAAGTCAGCTCTGAGGAAGGTGCTGTCAAGAGTCCACACTAGAGGAGGAAAATGGAGGACGGTGCACAAACGCACTCGCTTTCTACTGCAAAGCTAAGTGCTGACCTTAGAAACGTCAGCCCCAGTCAGTCCTGGAACGCTGAGACAGGTGGATCAAGCACTCCAGGCCAACCTGGGCTACACAGTGAGTTCCAGGCTAGCCTGAGTTATATAGTGAGTTATAGACCAGCCTAGGCTATATATGTCTCAGAAACAAAACAAAACCCCAGAAGTTATTAATCCTGACCACCTGAGTTTGATCCCTGGGACCCACATGGTGGAAGGAGAAAATCAATCTCTACATTAAAAAAAAAGTTAAAAATTAAAAGTTGATGGGCTGGAGAGATGGCTCAGAGGTTAAGAGCACTGACTGTTCTTCCGGAGGACCTGAGTTCAATTCCCAGGAACCACATGGTGGCTCACAACCAGCTATGATGACGTTTGGTACCCTCTTCTGTATATTGTATGCATAATAAATACATAAATCTTTTAAAAAATTAAAAGTTGAAATGACATTGTGTCCAAATGAAACACTCAGGTGTTTTCATTTTTATTTCCTGTAATAGTCAATATAAAACTGTTTCCACATGGTCATGCTGAGCTATAAGCCATCAAGGTTTCTTTAATTCTCAGAAAGGATGTATGAGAACTATATTGCTATGCCATTTCATTTTGTTAGTTTTGTTTTTATCAAGACAGGGTTTCTCTGTGTAGCCACCCTGGCTGTCCTGGAACTCACTCTGTAGCCCAGGTTGGCCTCAAACTCACAGAAATCTGCCTGCCTCTGCCTCCTGGGCGCTGGGGCTAAAGGTGTGCCCCACTACCTCCTGGGTCATTTCTTTCTTTATGTTGTGTGTTCATGCAAATGCCTGTGCCCCAGCCTACAGGAGTCTGTTCTCTCTGTCTGTCTCTCTGTCTCTGTCTCTGTCTCTGTCTCTGTCTCTCTCTCTCTTGTGGATCCTGGGAATCAGACTTAGATTGTCAGGCTTGGTAGCAAATGTCGTTACCCACTGACACATCTCACCAATATCAATCAGATTGTTTTTTAAGTGCTGAGCATGAGGCTCAGGGCTGTATACATTCTAGAGAAACCCTGTACCAGCGGGCCACACTCAGCCTTTGGTGGATGTGTCTTCTTGTTTGGTTTTTGTGTGTGAATGTGCATGCATGTATACTTACATGTGGAAGCCAGAGACTGTCTTTCTTAATCCGTCCCCACCTCAATTTTTCAACTGTTTAGAGATTTATTTATTTTTGAGACAGGGTTTCTAGTCTAAATTGATCTCAAACTCACTCCATAGAGGGGGATGGTCTGGAACTCCTGCACCCATGCCCTGAGTGCTGGGATTATGCAGTGCTAGAGATAGACCAGGGTTCTGGTATGCAGGCCGGTACTCTATCACCAAGCCATGCCCTAGAACCCCCTTCTCACTTGGTACATTCTCGCACTGAACCCGGAGCTCACCAGATCAACTAAACTGGCTGCTAGGAAGCTCAAGGGAATCTCTTGACTCTGTCTCCACATCCCTGAGATTACACACGTGCGCCACTGCACCCGGCTTTTGACATGGGCTCTGAGACTCCAAACTAGGTCTTCTTTGTGCCTGTGTGGTAGGCACTCAGACTGGAGTCATGGCTCCAGCTGCTCCATCCTTGGTTCTTTTTAGAAGGATCTTGCTATGCAGCCAGACTGACTGGGAACTGGACTTCCTCCTGCCTTTAACCTCCCTAGTGCTGACATTACAGGGGTTCCACCTGGCCTCCACTATTTGTTTGTTTGTTTGTTTTTTAAAAAAACTTTATTTATTTACTTATTTACTTGCCTTGGTGTTTGCCTGGAACTGGAACTACAGACAATTGTTAGCTGCCATGTGGGTGCTGGGAATCGAACCCGGGTCCTCTGGAAGAGCAGACGGTGTTCTTTTTTTTTTTTTTTAAAAAAAAACTTTATTTATTTATTTATTTGCCTTGGTGTTTGCCCGGAACTGGAACTACAGACAGCCGTCAGCTGCCATGTGGGTGCTGGGAATCGAACCCCGGTCCTCTGGAAGAGCAGACGGTGCTCTCAACGGCTGAGCCATCTCTCCAGCCCCCAGACGGTGTTCTTAACCGCTGAGCCATCTCTCCAGCCCCAGCCTCCACTATTTGTATAAGATATTATTTGCTTTAATTATGTGTTTATGTTACATGTATACATGTTCCTGTGCACTTGTTTGTGGAGGCCAGAGGTTGACATTGTCTTCCTCAGTGTGAGTGTGGGTATGTGTGCGTGTGGGTATGTGTGAGTGTGTATGTTTAAGACTGCATCGTAAGTGTATGTGTGTAAGAATATTATTTGTGAGTGTGTATATGTGTGTGTAAGGGTATGTATGTGTGTGAGTGTATATAAGAGTGTGTATGTGTGAGTGTGCCTGTGAGTCTGTGGGTAGGGTAGTCCTGCTTTGATTTCTTGTGCTTATATTACAGGCCGATGCTGCTTCACTTAGCTATTTTTTTTTTTTTTTTTTAGTGAAGGTGCTGGGGATCAAGTTCAGGTTCTCCTGTTTACCAGGCAAGCATTTTGTTACAGACTAAGTCAACTTGCTGGCACTTTATTTGTGGTGCTGATTCTTGAGAGTAGCTCAGATATCCCAAATGCCAGGCCAGCACTCTACAGCCAAGCCCCACCCTCCAAGTCCGCCCCAGCTCCTCACTGGGGGATTCTAGGCAGGGGCTCTACCACTCCAGCCCAGGTATCCCACAGTCTGCTGCCTCACATCCTATAGATACACATTCCCCTATGAGAGCCTCTTCCTGGCCTCCTGACTCCATGTTGTTGGGGTTTGATGTAAGCGAATTCAGTTTTTCAAAAACCTGTTTGTTTTTGAGATGTAGTTTCTCTATGTCTTAGGGCTTGCTTCAAATCCTTGTTGATCTGAAGGGCTTGGATGAAGGCAGAATTACAGGCATGCATTCTCTCCCTGCCAGGGACTCCCTTTCTATACTAGCAACTTTCCCAGAGACAGGGACAATTCCAGGCCAAGTCAGCACCTGGCTTGTTGCTGTTGCTGACCAACCGGAGAGAGAAATTCTTCCATTGACCTTCCCACTTACCATCAAAGGAGAGCCACAGTGCATGCAGAGGATACCAGCAAGGAAAATTCCTCTGCTGGGCTCATTGTTTTCTTTGACCCCTCAGAGGATTTGGCTAAGTTTCAGGTCAGAACTGGTTTGTTTCTCCAAATGAGGTCTTCTTACTTGCTTGGTCCAGGATGTGATCCCTGTTCCCATGATGCTCCCTACCATGCTCAGCAGGTGCACGCAGCTGAGAGGGTTGCAAGAAAACCCTCCTAAGAATGCTGGCCCAAAGGGCTGGTATAGTGACTCAAACCTGTTATCTAAGCATTTAGAGGCCAGAGGGTCAAAAGTTCAAGGCCAACTTGGAATCAGGCAAGACTTTTCTCAGATAAACATACAGCTGGAAATGTGGTTCAGTGGGCAGAGTTCTGGCCTGATGTGTGTGTGTGTGTGTGTGTGTGTGTGTGTGTGTGTGTGTGTGTGATGGATAGAGAGAGAAATAGAGATAGATTATTCACAGATCCTTTTAGCCTTAGACAGATGTCTAATCCTCCATGACTCATCTGTGAAGAAGAGATATAGATAGCACCAAGTTCACCATGACAGTAAATCTGCAGACACACTTGGAAACGTGCCATATGAATCCCATTATCACACATAATTAATATTTACTAATAAAAGTATTTAAGTGTGGATTGACACATGAAAAGTTCTTAGACTAATAGCTGGTAACTGTGTTAGTCAGAGTTTTGACCCTATGACAAAACCTCTGATATAACTTAAAGAAAAGAAAAGATGCCAGCTGGTGTTGGCACACACCTTTAATCCCAGTGCTCAGGAGGCAGAGGCCAGCCTGGTCTGCAGAGCTAGTTCCAGAATAGCCAGGGCTACACAGAGAAACCATGTCTTGAAAAACAAAGAATTTGGGGCTGGAGAGATGGCTCAGCGGTTAAGAGCACCCTCTGCTCTTCTAGAGGACCCGGGTTCGATTCCCAGCACCCACATGGCATCTAACAACTGTCTGTAGTTCCAGTTCAAGGCAAATAAATAAATAAATAAATAAAGTTTTTTTTTTTTTTTTTAAAGAATTTAAGGCTGGAGAGATGCTTATGGGTTAAGATCAATTATTGCTCTTATAGAGGACATGGGTTTGGTTCCCACTACCCTCATGATGGCTCACAATAGATCATAACCCCAGTTCCAGGGGATTTGATTCCCTTTTCAGACCTCCAAGGCACCATATAGTGCAAGACATACATACAAACACTTGTACATGTCAAATAAAATAAATCTTAAAATAAAAAAGCTGGTGGGCAGTGGTGGTACTCACCTTTAATCCCAGAACTAGAAGACAGAGACAGGTGGGTCTGTGAGTGGGAGGCCCTTCTGATTCCAGACCAGCCAGAGGTACACAATGAAACCCTGGAAACCAAACAAACAAAAAACCCAACAACAACAACAACAAGCCATGGGAGAGCCTATTACCAAATCTTATCTCTCACCCCTCATCAAGGAAACTTCTCTTTGTAACAAATGGAGACTGATACCAATCTTGATGCTGAGTTGAGGATCCAGTTCAATGGATACAGTTACAAAACATCTTTGTATCTAAGGCTCTGGGAAGATTTCAGAGCAGGAGCCTGGAAGAGCCAGAGGATCAAGGTGTTTGTTGTGAGACTCTGTCTTCTAGAAACATCAGAAGTACACTCATAGTCATCATCAACATGGCTGCCTAGATAGATGTGAACAAAACACAGACGAGGCCAATAGACATCTCAAAGTGGACAGAGAAAAGCCCCCAAGGCCTCAGTCCTCCACAGAGAGCTCCAGGCAACCAAAAAGTTCTGAGAGGAGGAGAAATAGCCCTCTCCAGGGCTATTTGGTTATCCAATAGTGGTCAGCCCTGAAAATACACATACAAGTAACATACAGACTGGGCAGGTATTGTCAAGAGTTTATATGTATATACATCTACACATATGCATGCAATAACTGATTAAAAGAGAAGTCATGAATTTGAAAGACAGCAAGGAGGGATATAGGGGGGCGTTTAATGGAGAAACGGAAAGGGAGAAATGTAATTATATTATAATCTCAAAATTAAAAGAAGACCCAGGGCGGTGGTGGTACACACCCTTAGTCTCAGCACTCAGGAGGAAAAGGCAGGCAGATTTCAGGGTTGGAGGCTAGCCTGGTCTACATAATGAGTTTCAGGACAGCTAGGGCTACATAGAGAAATCTGTCTCAAAAATTAAAAAAAAAAAAAAGTTAAATAATTAGGAAAGAGACTAAGAAAGAGAGAGGGGAGGGGAGGGAAGAAAAGGAGCAAGGCCATCCTGGGCTACACGGCCTGCTGCAGCCAGGGCTGCGGAAGACTCCCACAGCGTTGCTTCCACATGCCCTCAGTGGAGAACTAAGGACAGACAGAGTTGATAAGCCAGAATTTCAGAGTCATCCTCAACTACGTGGAATTTGAGGACAGCCTGGGCTACAAGAGATCTGTCTTAATGAGGAGGTGGAATGGGAGAAGGAAGTGGGGAGGGGAGGGGAGAGGAGCGGACTCGGGGACGGTAAGTGGGGACATGGGGCCTTCAACCAACGTGTGCAAGCGCAACATGGCACAAAATAGTGCTTGAAGATGCTGTTGACCCGCGCACCTGGCCCCGGGGGACAGTTTGGAGGGCCTTACCCAGGCGGGAGCAGCTTCTGCACCCTAAGGACCGGGCCGCCAGGAAGCGTCAGTTGTTTTCTTGGGGAGTAGCGCCCCCTAGCGGTCACTGGAGGATAGCTCTAGAATTCCACTCTCGGGGTTGCTCTTGCCGTGCAAGAATATCGTCCTTTCAACTCAAAATCCTGACGATTCACTGGCTGTCAATGGCTCGGAATTCTTTGTGGAAAGAAAGAAACATATCCCTCCACCTGTCGCGCCGGGGAGGGAGGCAAGACACTGCAACTTTTCAGTGAAGTAGCTGTGGGGGTACATGTCTATAATCCCAGCTGTGGGGTTACATGTCTATAATCCCAGCACTCGGGAGGCACAGGTAGATGGATCTCTATGAGTTCGAGGCCAGCCTAGTCTAGATAGCAAGTTCCAGGCCACCTGGAATACATAATGAGACCCTGTCTCAAAAAAAAAAAATGCACAAGATTATTCTCAACTACATAGCTACTTTGATTGAGGTTTACCTGGGTTACCTTTGTCAAAAATACAAAAAAAAAAAAAGCTGGTTCAGTGAGTAAAGTGCCTGCTTTACAACCATGAAGACCTGAGTCTAACCCCCAGAAAAGACATAAAAAGCCAGTGTATTGGCTGACAGCATTCTCAGTGGCTAAGTGTACTGCCATTAAGCTCGATTATCAGCACCCACATCATGGCCACAACCATATGCAACTCCAGTCTCAAGGGACTAAGTGCCTTCTGGCCCCAGTAGGCGCTGCATGTTCATGGCGCACAGGGAATACACTCACACACAAAATAAAGGTAAACATAAACGTATGGTTTTTGAATTACAAAGTTACTTTTAATACTTTGGGGTGTGCACCAGAGGAAGGGGTAACCCCCTCAGCCACAGGAGTGGCCCAGGGGGAGAGGGGCTATCTGAGGGGATGGAAGCACAGAAGGAACCGCTGCAGACTCAGGGTAAAGGGAACGCCATGGGTGCTGGGACCCGTGGGCACTACAGGAAGAAACTCTGCATGGTGGGACTGGCTCCAGGCACACGGGCGTAGGGCAAGAGGGCTGGACACGAAGCCACAAAGCTACTTGGGTTCCTCCTTCTTCTCGTTTGCCTTTTTCTGCTTCTGCTGGATGATCTCCGAGTCCCTCTGCTTGCGGGCGGCCTCAGAAAGCCCATCATCAGGGCGCTTTCCCTTAACCAAGTCGCTCTGCTTCTTCGTGTTCTTCTGGCGGGCAGGCTCTCGCTGGTTACCGCGGGTCATGGCGACGGCAGCGGCTCCAACCTGCCTCCGTTGCGTCCCTTCTTTGGGCCGACGTTCATATGAACATATTTTTAAAAGCTAAAGTTTTTATTTTTATATATATATATTTTTTAAAAAAACCAAACATGTGACCCCCAAGGCCCCTTTCTTATTCATTCCAGCCTGGTTTATTGAGCACCTACCTACTTGGCCAGGATTTAGGGCAATGGATGTCAGTCATTCAAATGATAAAGTACTGAGTGAGCACTTTGCCCGGTGGTCCTGGGTCCTTGATGGCATTGAGGAGGCTCATCTCCTTTGAGGTCCTGTGAGGCCTGTTTGGAGAAGAAGCCGAGAGAGGCCTGGGGGTCCACTTTTTTCCTACTGCTGTTAATCTTACCCCAGCTTTCGACTGTCTTGTCATGCTTTCTTATGTTTTTACTTTCCTGTATGTGCATGTGTATCCATGTGAATCGCCTGTCCTATGAATGCAGGGACTCCCTGGGGCTAGAAGACAGGGCATCAAGTTCCGTGGAGCTGGAGTTCCAAGCAGCCATGAGCCCTGTGGGGTGCTGGTGCCCAGCCAGCTTCCTATTATGATGTGATAAAGGTTGAGGCCTAAGCCAAGCATCCCAGGGAAGTCACCAGGCAGTCAGGAAACAGAGTAGGTCAAGCATCCCTTGCTGACATGCTGGGACTCAGCAGCCCAGAGGCTTAGAGAAGATGTTAACATAAATCTCCAGAACGCCGCAAATCTGCTCATCATGGCTGAAGCACACACACCATATTCTTTCTTGAAGAAACTGCTGTCTCTATTCAACGGCTTCACGGCTGTAAGTATGTCACAGTCCAGGCCCTGGGGACTTAATAGCCTTCCCTGAATAACCCTTTCCCTGGAAGACAAAAATAAATTGATTTAAATTGCCTTCCAGATCCCTGCTCTCGGAGGAAGGCTAGAGGGAGCAGAAGAGATCTAGGACAGGTTGATGAGTGAGACATGTCGGAAATTAATGTGTAGGAGGCACCTCGGGACCCAGAGCTAGCAACAGGCATTTACAGTTTGGGCAGCTTGGATCAGGGATGGAAAGGGCTTGGTTTTCTAATTAAATCCCATGGAAAGGAGTCTGAGAGGCTGGAGATGTAGGTAGAGCATTGGCTAAACTTGCAAGGGCCACAGAGGTACACACTGCACTTGGAGGTGTTCGCCAACCTGAGCTACACAAGATGCTATCTCAAAAACAAAAACAAGGGGGCTGGAGAGATGGCTTAGCGGTTAAGAGCACCGCCTGCTCTTCCAGAGGACCCGGGTTCGATTCCCAGCACCCACATGGCAGCTAACAACTGTCTGTAGTTCCAGTTCCAGGCAAAACACCAAGGCAAATAAATAAATAAATAAATAAAAAGTCAAAAACAAAAACAAACAAACAAAACAACCATACACACACACACACACACACACACACACAAAACCCCAAAGACAAAAAAAACCAAAATGACTGAGCTTAAACGTGAAGGGAGTGTGGCGTTTGGTTTGGTTTTTTTCACCTCCACATTGAGCGCTGGGGTCATCAGGAAGTGAGCACCTCTGTCGGGGAACTGCCCTCATCACATTGGCCCATGGGGATGTCTGTCTGTGGAGGTATTTTCAAGGACTGACATGGGAGGACCCAACCTGAGTGGGCAGTACTGTCTCTGTCCCAGGTAATAGGTTTTCTGGGTGGTAATAATGGTTTTTTTTTTTTTTAACTTTATTTATTTATTTATTTGCCTTGGTGTTTGCCTGGAACTGGAACTACAGACAGTTATTAGCTGCCATGTGGGTGCTGGGAATCGAACCCGGGTCCTTTGGAAGAGCAGACGGTGCTCTTAACCGCTGAGCCATCTCTCCAGCCCCAATAATGGTTTTTTTTCTGCCAATTCAGTAGCCAGATCAAGCAGAATTGAAAAAGTAAAAGAAGAGGTTCATTTAAACAAAGAAACTCCCAGGTGAGCTCTGCAGTCCCAGAGATAGAGGCCGGAGAAGTCACACACCTGAACGAAAGCAGGGAGGTTGAATAGCCTGTCGGCAAGAGGTGATGACGTCTATCACAAGCTGGGTTTGTGCCCAAGTATGGTCAAAAGCTGCACACTTAGGCTGCTGGCAACTTCAGGGGAGAAGCTGCCTCAGCCGCCAAAAACGCAGAGCTAGGCTCTTTGGTGCCTTTTCTTTGTTGGAGATTCTCTGAGAGGCTGGGTTTGGGGGAGGGACTCTCAGACTGGGCAGGATTAAGAGAGAGGTTCCCACTGAACACTGGCTGTGTGAAAGCAGCCTGACCAGGTCACAGAGCAAGCCAGTAAGCAGCAGTCTGTGGCATCTGCTTCAGCTCCTGGATTCCAGCATTGGTTTCTCTCTGGGATGGACTGTCAGTTGTGGGCTGACATAAACCTTTTCTTCTCCAAGATGATTTTGGTCACAGTGTTTTATCACAGTAAAGTGGGACAGATGGGTCTTTTAAGATTTATTTTTATCATTTTAATCATGCTTATGTGTGTCTAAGCACTTGCTCATGGAGGCTGGAGGCTTCCATCCTCTGCTGCTGGCATTACAGGTAGCTATAAACCATCTGGTGTGAATGCTAGGTACTGACTCAGGTCCTCAGCAGGAGCTGTACATGTCTATTTTTTTAATATTTATTCTTATTTTTTTGTGAATTGGTGTTTTGCCTGCATGTATAATTGTGTAAAGGTGTCAGATCTTGGAAGTCCAGACAGTTGTTAGCTGCCATGTGGATACCGGGAATTGAACTCAGGTCCTCTGGAAGAACAGTCAGTGCTCTTAACCACTGAGCCATCTCTCCAGACCGCTGTACACGTCTTAACCTCCAAGCTAGCTCTTTAGACTCCCTTTTTTTCCTCCCTTTATATAGTCTTTTGAAGCGTCCTTTTTCTTTTCATTATTTGTCTTTGTGTGAGCATGTGTACCTGTGTTTGATGTCTGGACAGGTGAGGGGGGGGTCACAATCCCTGGAGCTGGACTGAGACTTACAGGTAGCCTCCATGTGGGCAAACAGAACTGGACTCAGGTCCTCCGGAAGAGCAGAAAGTGCTCTTACATTCTGAGTCATCATCTCCCAGCCCTTTCTTTCTCTCTTTGTAAGAAAGTATTTTTTCACATGAAGTTTTTGATGTCTCTTTCATTAATTGGTGGTGCCTGTATGCATATCAATACTTGAGTATTTCCTTGAGCAAGGCCGGATACCGGTGGCCACACCACCGAGGACTATGGCCTCCTGTCCTGCAGCAAGCCTTACCTGCCTATAGCTCCTCCAGCAGGGGTGGGGCCCTCTGAACCCTCTCTCATCTGAGGAGGAATGTCCACAGCCCTGTTTGTGCAGGTGCCCACGGCTGCCCTGAGCTCACGGGTGCAACAGCCACGTGATGTTCCCCGAGGTGCACAGCAACACAGATGTCCTGTTTAGGGCAGAGCACTCATCTCCTGTCAGCACCTGACTAATCCTGAGTGTCCACATTACCTGGTCACTTCCTATAGACATTAGCCTGCCTGACCCAAGTGGAGAGTATTAACCTATGGATAGAAACATCATTTTCAGAAGGCAGTTTCATATCATGTTCAATCAAGAAAACTATAGTAAACAGCCTCCTCCCCAGGGCCTGTGACTTCCCCAGCCACAGGATTTGTTTTTGAGACAGGGTCTCTCTATGAAGTCCTCTGTCCTGGATCTTGCTATGTAGATCAGGTTGGCTTTGAACTCACATAGATCATCTATTTCTGCCTCCAAAGCTTTGGAATTGAAGGTGTGAGTGAGCCAATCTGGCCCATTTCCACAAATGGCTCCCTGCCCTCTTCCCAAGCTGTAGGACAGGACGAGGGTTTCTAGGAGGCCTGATTTAAAAAGAACGAAACAAAGAAGAGAAAATGAAAATGAAAAGATGAGAAATTAGTCTGGATGCTCAAGAACATTGCATAGGCAGGTGTGTCATTTACCTCTAGTCTCAGGTGCGCACCCCCACCTGGGCTCATGTGGCCCCAGGGATGAGCCCAGGGCTCTGTGTATACTTGAGCAGCACTCTATCAACTGAGCCATGTCTCTACCCAAAATATTGTTTTCTGTCTTTCTTTTGTTTTTTTCCAGACAGGGTTTCTCTGGCTGTCCTGGGACTCACTCTGTAGACCAGGCTGGCCTTGAACTCACAGAGATCCTCCTGCCTCTGCCCTGCCCAGTGCTGGGAATAAAGGTTTGCACCACAATGCCTGTGTCTTTCCTGATTTTTTTTTTCTTATAACTATGAGAATGCTCTTGCATCACCACCAGCTCTGGGTAGCATTTTTGCTCATTTTCGTAGCCTTGGCTTCCTGCTGACTCCGCTTGTTGGTCTCTGTTCTCAGGTGTCCGGCATGGTCCTCATTGGCCTGGCTCTTAGGCTCATATATGGAGAGGCCTCACTAACGAAGGTCCTTGGAACGCCCTCTGCCTACCTCTTCCACTTTGGTTATCTGAGCCTGGGAATGGGATGCATTACCATCGTGCTCAGCCTTGCTGGGTGCTATGGGACGAGCACAGAAAGCAGAAGCATGCTCCTGACTGTAAGTCCACATGCAGAGACCTCACAGCCGTACCCTGTGTCCTTCCTTATGGCCTCTGCCTCCTGAGTGCTGGGTGTATGCCACCACCACCCAGATTTTTTTTTTTTTTTTTTTTTGAGACAGGGTCTCAATATGTAGCCCAAGCAGACCTAAACTTCGAAGATCCTCCTGTGTCTGCCTCTGGGTGCTTAACGGTGTTCGCTACCCTACCTGGTTTATACCTGGCTTCTTTTCCCCCTTGATGGGGGGTCTCATTTAGCCCAGGCTAGCCTTGATCTGGCTAAGCAGCTGAGAATGATCCTTATTTCCCCTCTTCAAGGCTCCTGGTTTTCTTGCTTAGCTTTGTTACCGGTTGGTGGCCAAGGCTCGCTGGTACCCTCTCACAGCCCTTCTTCACTTGCTTTGAGTTCTCTCCTGGAGCCTCTCAAGAGAAGACTCTCATCTGGCTAGAACCCTAGGCCAGCCTGAACCTGGATCTTTCCACACCCTGGAAACAGAGCTGGGAAGAACAAACCCCAGCAATCTCTTGCTCCCACCCATGTCTGCGTTCTCCTCAGCCCAGTGGGATGGGGGTGGGCTGAGGACCTTTTCCCTCCTCAGCACCAGGCCCCTGGGATCCGCTGTGCAGGCTCCCAGTGTAGCTCTGTCCTCTCTGTTCTCCAGTGTTTCCTGTTCCTGGTTATCATTGCCATCCTGGAAGTTCTGACAGCCTCCATGCTGCTTGTATTCTTCCCATTTGTAAGTACAGAGTTTCTAGGTCACAGAGAGAGAGAGAGAGAGAGAGAGAGAGAGAGAGAGAGAGAGAGAGAAGCCATGGGAAGTCTGGTCCCCAAAGTTGTCCGTACTCCGTGCCCTGACACCCCAAGCCCAGAGAGTGGGGATACTGGGGTGGGAAGGGGAAGACTGAGAACCTGAGCCTTCTCCAACAGAGGACACCAGGAATCTGCCACCCTCCAGCTTGTCTTCTGCGGGAGGTGGGATGTAATAGGCAAGACAGGCACATTTGCAGAATTTTAAAAGATGTCCGAAGATTCGGGGTATGGGGGTGTCTTAGCGGTAAGCTCCTGCCTAGAATCCCCAGGGAGGGGCTGAGTGCTCCTGTCACTGCTTAGGGCTTTAAAAGGCCATGTGCTCTATTTGGGACGAGCTTCTGAGGACAGGAAATGTGGGAAAGGAGACAGCCTCCCTGTGGGTCACTGGGGCAGTCACAGAATAGGAAATCCATCTAGAGGCCCGGGATGGGCTGGAGTGTGAATGCTGGCCATCCTGGGTTCCATCCCCAGGCATGGTGACACACACCTCTGTGTCTCAGCACTGGGGAGACTGAGACTGTGGAATCTCTGGGACTCGTGGCCAGCCAGTTTAGATCTATGAGCGAATGAGAGACCTGGTCTCAAAACACAAGTTGGGGCTAGCAAGGCAGCTTGCTGCTGAGCCTGAGGACTGGGGTGTCCTCCCAGGGCTGAAATGGTGGAAGATGAACAACAGACTCCTTTCAGCTGTTCTATGAGCTCCCTACACACATGAAGATACACAAATGTACTCGCGTCTGCACACACACACACACACACACACACACACACACACACACACAAGAGCAAGTGCCTGGAACCAAAAATCAAGGCAAAAACCTGTGAGTACAGAATCCAGGGGGCTGAGGCAGGAGAACCGTGAGCTTCTGTCTAGCCTAGACTACTTGGCGAGAACCTACCTCAAACACCACAAACCGTGTCTCAGGTACTGAGATCAAAGGGCTAAAGAGCTGGGCTGTGGACTCACCTCAGTTTGGGTCAGGCACATGGGGACTGTGTGCAGGGCCCACGGGACAGAAAGCCCACCCTGGGGTAGCCGGAGTCCGTCCACTATGTAGAGAAATGAGAGGCACTGAAAACCTGAGCTTGCTGGGGACAGCCAGGTGCAGAAAGAGACTGCGCTTTGACAGATGGGGACACAAACCTAGGAGCAGCAGGGTACTCTGGCTCAGTTGGAGGTGCCTTTGAGGGGAGGCTGGGGACGGGAGTGGGAGGGGACACTCTCATGCTTGCCCTCTGCTCATTTTGAAGTTAGAATTATATCATTGCTGTGGCCAGGATTTTTTTTTTTTTTTTTTTGAGCCTGTGTCTTGAATCCCTACGTAGCTGAGGATGACCCTGAACTGATGTTTCTGCCCCCACTTCCCTGCTGGTGGGAGCACAGGTGTGTGCCACCAGGCCTGGATTCTGTGGGGCTGGGGACTGAACCCAGAGCTTCATGCACGCTAGACAAGTACTAACTCAGCCACATTCTCAGCAACACCAGCATTTAAAAAATTTTATTTTAAAAATCAAAATTTGGAGGCTAGGAATGATGGACATATCTTTAATCCCAGCACTCAGAAGGCAGAGGCAGGTGGGTCTGTGCATCAGAGGCCAGCCTGGGCAACATGGAGAGGTTAAGTACAGTCAGGGTTGGAGATTTACTGAGACTCTGTGTTGATAAATAATATAATATAGAAACAAAAGCTAAATTTGCCCTATATGTATTCTAGGGGAAATATGGTTGGTAAAAGTAATTAATGGTGTCCTTTCTCTCTCTCTTATAACCCAGGCTAGGCCGACTGTGAGCTCGGACCTCTCTGCCTCCTCATGTTGGGATGGCAGGATTGAGCACCGTTCCTGGCTGCATAGTGTCAGTTTTTAATGAAGTTGCAGCCGGAGTGCAGAGCTAGCCAGCTTGTAGGGAAAGCGGGTGGTCACTCGGTGGAGCAGATTGCTTGTCTTCCAATGCCTGTCTTCTCTAGTCAGTACCGTGGCAGCCTGGCTAGCTGATCCTAGCCCAGAACCATGAAGAAAAGGAGAGAAAGTGAAGGCAGCCAAGGAAACCACACCCCCCCACCAAACCCCCCCCCCCCGTTTCTAGAACCAAGAAAAAAACCCTCAACATCCCCAGCACTAGAGGTAGAATTAGGAGGCTCAGAAGTTCATGGTCAGCTTTGGGTACATAGTACATCTGAGGCTAGCCTGAGCTACATGAGATTCTGTCTCAAAGAAAAGAAAAACTAAGGGAGGGAGAGGGGAGGGAAGGGGAAGGAGGGATGCTCTCTCTAGGGGAAGGAGGGATGATCTCTCATCAGCGGCTCACTCTTGCTACTTTGTTTCTGGCTCTCCTGGAAGGTTCGGGACATGGCCTTGGAGCACACCTTTCTGACCCTGAGAAGGAATTACCGAGGTTACAATGAGCCCGATGACTTCTCTACACAGTGGAACATCGCCATGGAGAAGGTGAGCTCACACCTTTACAACATTCCTACCGCTGAAATAGATGTATGGAAAGTTGATCATTTAACCTTTTCTTATGCTGGGGATGGAACCAAGGGCCTCCAAACAGCTTCTATTCTCCCAGGAACACTTTAACTTTAAACAAACCAACCAAACAAACAAAATGAGCTGGCCTTGAACTCACAACTGCTCACTCAGCTGACCTGGAGCCTCCTGCAGGGCATCGGAGCACTGCCTTGGCAAGGCCCCTGCCAAGTTTGATGGGCAGTCACCGTGAGAGACATGAACCCCAGATAGTTCTCTGTATTGAAACATTCTATGTCCAGAGTCAGGCAGGTGTGGATTGAAAAGATCTGAGCAAAGCTGGCAAGATGGCTCAGTAAGTTAGGGGTCTTGCGGTGTACCCGACCATCTGAGTTCAGGTCCTGAGACCTGCCTGGCAAAAGAAGAGAACTGATCTCAGATGTTGTTCTCTGATCTATACATCTGTTTTGCAGCACATATATGCTATAATAATAATAACTAATGTGAGAAGAAAAATAAAATGTAGACTGGGTGTAGAGGCACATGCCTTTAATCCCAGTACTCACAAGGCAAAGGCAACTCTGTGCATCTCAGGTCAGCCTGGTCTACACACCAGCTCCGTGCAGCCAGGGCTACACAGTGAGATGATATCTCAAAACAAAACAGACAAAAATTGTATTTAAAGGAACTGGTGCGGCAGGCCACACCTGCAGTCTCCACACTTGGGAGGCTGAGGTAGGGGGGTTATGAGTTCAACTCCAGCCTGAGTTCAGGCTGGGAAGTGACCGAGGCAATCTGGACAGGTCCTTATGAGTCACAGCAAAGAGGCCAGATTTTGCCCCATGAGTTGGTGTCAGAGACATTTAACCAGAGCTCTGGGAGAAGAGTGTGGCACTCTGGGTGACAGTGACTTCCTTGGTGCTGTTTTACTATTTAAAGGGGAGTCGTTAAATATGTGGATGAGGGACTGGAGAGATGGCTCAGAGGTGTGTACATGTGAATGTGTATGTGGAGGACAAAGGATAGATAGATAGTAAGTGTCCATCATGCCACACCTGTCCCTTAAGGCAGGGTCTCTCATTGAACCTGGAAGCCAGTGATTCCCCATCTCGGCCTCCCAACAGACTCCCTGTGTGCCTGGCTTTTATATGAGTGTTGGGGATTTGAACTCAAGTCCTTAATGCCTGTACAGCGAATGTTCTTACCATGGAGCCATCTCCACAGGGAGTTGTTAATACTTCTTCTTTTGCAGCTGAAGTGCTGTGGGGTGAATAACTACACAGATTTTGCTGGTTCTTCCTTTCAAGTGACAACCGGCCACATTTACCCAAGAGGCTGTTGTAAATCCATAGGTACTGCGAGCTGTAATGGGCACAATGTGTCCTCAGATGTCATCTATCAGGAGGTAACTCAAATGTCTATTGTCTGTCATCTTAGAGCCCAGGAGCTCATGACTCTGGGCACTATGGTCAAAGACGGGTGGGGGGAGGGATAAACCCAGTGGGTGTTCAGTTCATTTTGATAGCATCACTTTGGGCTGATGAGTCAGCTTCCTGATACTGTAACAAAACACCTGACGTTATTCACTGGGGGGGAATGGAATAGTAACTGGTCAGGGTGGCTCATGTCTCTAATCCCCAGCACTGAGGAGGCCAGTTGGGACTATACTGCAAGAATATACTTTTTAAAAAAATAAAAATGAGGAAAGCTGGTGAGAAGCCTCAGTGAGTACAGGGACTCACTCAGAAAAAGAGAGACAATTCCCCCGGGTTAACCTCTGATCTCCATGTGAATACCCTGGCATGTGCACCATGGCATATACACCATGGCATGACACCATGAGAGCGGACATACAGTAAATAAATAAATAAGGCTGGAGCGATGACTCCGTGGCTAAGAGCTCTTCTTGCAGAGGATGTGGGCTCAAGTCCCTATACCCACATGGTGCCATAAAACTGTACATTATTCTAGTTCCACAAGATCAGATGCCTTCTCTAGGGACCAGGGACCCACATGCTACACATACATACATACACACATGTGGGCAAAACACCACACACTTAAAACAAAATTTAAAAAGATTGAATTAAACAGAAAGAGTGAGTAAGGAGAGGGCACATGAGTGACAATGATCACCGGACTGACCACCCAACCTCACACCCAGACACACTGAGAAATTCATTTGAACAGAAGCTTCAATGGTCATCAGGGGATGAAAAACTATTTCTTGCTTTTGAGTGCTTGTTTTTAATTATTTTATTTATCCATTTAGCAGGGCACACTAGAGGGCAGAGAACAATGTGCAGGAATCTGTTTTCTCTCCCCACCATGTGGATGTTGGGGTTTAAACTCAGGTCTTGGACCTTGACAGCCCATGCCTTCACAGATGGGCAACATTGCCATCCTGGGGTTCAGAAGGGGGTGTGGATGTGGGCTACATGAAGGTGAGGGTCCTGGGTTACTGGTGCATTAGTAGAAAACTCTGTATTCAAGTCTTCTCACCCATAAGACAGATAAAGTAGCCCTCACAAGACCACACTGAGAGATGAATGAGAAAATACAAATAAAGAATGAGGGGTTGAACACAATTCATGAAGCCCTTCCATTCATGTGTAACAAGCACTCAGAAATAGCACTGTAGCTGAGGGAGGAATATGTGCTTAGTATGTGCAAAGCCCTGGGTTCAAGCTCAGAGAGAGGGAGGGAGGAGGAATATGCTTGCCCATCATGCCAGCACTTTGGAGGCTGAAGCAGGAGTCAAGTCTAAGGCCTGCTTGAACTCTATAGAGAGATACTATCTTAAGTAAATGAACAGGTAAATAAAAATCAATTAAAACCAAGGCTGGGCATGTAACTGTGTAGGCAGTGTTCTGACCTAGAGTGCATGAGACCTTTGGTCCCCAGGACCACATAAACCAACCATGGCTGCACATGCTTAGAACTCCAGTACTTGAGAAGTGAGGGCAAGGAAGTCAAGGTTATCCTCCACTACACAGAGAGTTCTAAGCTATCCTGGGCTACATGAGACCCTGTCTCAAAACCAGAACCAAAGCACCAGGGCTGGATAGTTCAGTGGTTAAGAACCCTTGGTGCTCAGTCATGAGAACTTGAGTTCAGATCCCAACACCCATACTAGGCAGCTCATAAATGCTAAAAGCTGAGTTCCTATTGTGCTTAAAA
>PVIH01002022.1:141996-206543 GCA_004025045.1 Sigmodon hispidus
CTCCTCCTCCTCCTCCTCCTCCTCCTCCTCCTCTTTCTCTTTCTCTCCTCCTCCTCCTCCTCCTCTTTCTTCCATTTCTTCTTTTTGTTTTTTGAGATTGGGTTTCTGTGTAGCCCTGGCTGCTCTGGAACTTGCTCTGTAGATCAGGCTGGCCTCAGACTCACAGCTTCTGCCTCCTGAGTGCTGAGATTAATGGCCTGGGCCACCACTGCCTAGGCCAACCTGCTTTTTTATACAACCCAGGATCACTTGCCCAGATATAGCTCGACCCACAGTGGCTGTGCTGGGTCCTCTTGCATTAACATCACCCCGAGCAGATGCTCACAGACTTGCCCACAGGCTAATCTGATGGAGGAGTTTTCTCAATGGAGGTTCCTCTCCCTAGATGATTAGCTTGGGTCAAGTTGACTGGAAAATAAACCAGGACAACATACCACTTGTCAATTTGATGAAACAAATGCTATTAAACCATAATTCTTCCTTTCTTATTTATTCCCAAGATCTCATATTAATATTACAGTATAAAACATTTTAAGTTTTTTCTTGCTCTTTCAAAACGGAGTCTCTCTGTAGCCCTGGCTGTCCTGGAACTCGTTCTACAGACCAGGCTGGCCTTGAACTCACAGCAATATCACCTGCATTTGCTTCAGAAGCACAGTATTAAAGCTGTGAACTGCCACTCTCCTGCTTTAAAAAGAAAAAAACCCAAACAATCCAATTTTTAAAAGTCCTATAGTTTTTAAAAACTCAAAAACCTTAAAATAGTCTTTTTTAAAGTGTTTAAAGTCTCTCTAAAAATTTAAAGGTTCTTAATTGTGGGTTTCTACAAATAAATAAAAATAAGTTACATGCTTTCTTGCCCTAAGAGGAAAGAACTGGAGTATTGTCACATTCAAACAAAGCAAAACCACAGTCCAACAGTGTGAAACTCAGTGCCAGATGTCTGAGACTCAGGATCTAGGCTCCAAAGGGCTTGTGTAGTTCCCCATCTTGGGGTCTGAGGAACTTAGTTCATCTCACAGGCCTAGGTGAGCTCCGCTTCACAGCACCTGCTGCCATTCACCATCCCTCGGTATCAGCATCTCCAAAATGCTGCGGTCCCCATTGCAACTGGGATCTTCAGGAATCTAATGCTGCCATATCATGCCCAGCCTCAGACGCTCTCCATAACCCTTCCTGTCCTCAAATCCAGTACCACCTGGGTGTACATTACCAAGTTCAGCTGGGAGCAGGAGGTACAGCCTCGGCTCCTCGGGACCACAGCTTCTGTGTGCCAACCCCAAGGAAGCACTTTCCAATAGGTCTCACCTCAGTGATGCTGACCTCTTAGTCACAGCTGATTCTTCAGCCCCAGCTGATAAGTATTGATTGTTTCAGTGAAGCAAAGGTTTCAGTTGAGTGGGTTTTGTCTCATGTTAATCATAACCAATCTTTCAGCTCCAACGAACCATAACTATAGAGTTTTAATTCACAATGTTGAATGGCCTCATAGAGTCTTTAAGGCCTCTCAAACTTCCCTGTGAAACCTCACAAGCCAGACCTCCATGCTAAGTCCTGCTCTCTAAACTTTCTTCTCAGTTCCCACAAGTACTCACTGAGGGTTGTCTTAGGGTTTTATTGCTCTGATAAAACACCATGCCCAATGCAACTTGGAAAGGGAAGCCAGAGCAGGAACATAAAGACAGGAGCTGGTGCAGAGGATGCTGCCCACTGGCTTGCTCTCCTTGGCTTTCCTCATGACAGCATGTACAGGGGTGGTACTGCCCACAGCTAGATGGGCCTCCCACATCAATCATTAATTTAAAAACTGTCTCATAGATCTGCTCACAGGCCAATCTAATGGAATAATTTTCTCTATTGAAGTTTTTTCTTTCCAGATAATTCCAGTTTTTGCCACGTTTACAAAGAGCCAATCAGGACAGATACCCTCTTCTGGCCTTAAGGGTGCATGCGCGCGCGCGCGCACACGCACACACACACACACACACACACACACACACACACACACACACACTGAAAGAAGAAAATGAAGGGAAAGAGAAATCAGGCAGCGTGGACCACACCTTTAATCCCAGCACTCAGGAGGCAAAGGCAGGCACATTTCTATAAATTTGAGGCCAGTCTGATCTTTATAATAAGTTATAGGACAGCCAGAGCTACATAATTAGACTGTGTCTTGGGGGGGGGGAGTAAAAAAAGAAGACAGAAGAAAACACAGAAGAATTCCATATGAATTCTTGAAGTCCTCACAAAACTCTTATAGTATTGGTCCCACCTAGGGTTGGGTTGGGGAAGCCAAGGCACAGAGAGGCATCTTCACCAGCATGAGATCACACAGCCCCTGAGGAGGAGGCTGACTGGTCATAGCCATTCTCTAGCACAGATTGGGAGAGAAGGAGCCGAGCCAGGCCAGAGAGGAAAGAACCTCAGAGCTCTGCCTCTTCTGCAGGGCGGCCAAAGGACGGGCTTCAGAGAGCCCTGGGGTCCAGGGCGGCCAAAGGATGGGCTTCAGAGAGCCCTGGGGTCCAGGGCGGCCAAAGGACTGGCTTCAGAGAGCCCTAGGGTCCAGGGCGGCCAACAGCTCTCTCTGGCTTATCTGTATCCCAGGGCTGCTTTGTCAAACTTCTGGAAACCATCAGGACCCAGAGCTTCACCCTGAGTAAAGTCTCCTTGGGGGCAGCAGCAGTGCAGGTAAGGACCCCCCCCCCATCGGACAAATTCAACTTTAAAAAAATGACATCAGCTCATTGGTTGTGCACACACGCCACAGCACACATGTGGAGGTCAGACAGAGGATGGCTTGTTAGGGTTGGTTCTCTTCTTCCAGCATGTGGATTCCAGGGATCAAACTTGGAACTTGGGGTTTTTCCCTTGGCTCCTTTACCCATGAGCCATTTCACCAGCTCTGATCAAACTCTTTTTTTTTTTTTTTTTTTAAAGATTTATTTATTTATTACGCATACAGTTTTACAGAAGAGGGCACCAGACCTCATCATAGATGGTTGTGAGCCACCATGTGGTTTTGCTGGGAATTGAACTCAGGTCCTCTGGAAGAACAGTCAGTGCTCTCAACCTCTGAGCCATCTCTCCAGCCCCGATCAAACTCTTTTATGAAGAACATGGGAAATGCTGAGCAGTGTTTTAGGGGCTGCAGGCATGGCAGTGAGGGAAAGTCTCGTTTCTGCTGTGGTGGAGCCAGAGTCAGGAGAAGACAGAAACATCTCAGTTCAATACCCTTGATGTCCAACCATGCAGTGGGGGCCAGGCCTTTAATCCCAGCTCCTGGGAGGCAGAGGCAGGTGGATCTTTGTAAGTCTGAGGCTAGCCTGGTCTACAGGGGGAGTTCCAGGACAGCCAGGGCTGTTAGACAGAGAAACCAAACCAACCAACCAAACAAACCTCAAAATATTTCTTGGAAATAAAATGATATGAGCAGCAAGGAAGCCAGGAGGGCTTCTCTGAGGAGGTGTCATCTATCCCAGTGCCTGAGGAGGTGAGTGCATGTCTGTCATGGGGCTGGAGAGATGGCTTTGTGGTCAGAATGCCAGCAGGACCCACACCTCCAGATCTTGGGGATGCAAAACTCTGGCCTTTGTGAGCACCTGTACCTGAGTGCCTGTAATCCCACACAGGTAAACACACAAAAATAAAACTAATCTGCACTAGATGTGGTAGCACACAAATTTAATCCCAGTACTTCGGAGGGAGCAGCTCTGGGTTTGAGGCCACCTCAATCCTGTGGCTAGATGAGCGTGGGCCAAGGGACATAGAATTTATTGGCACACGTGATCGTGTGCGACCTGTGTGTTGAGTGAATTATTTGTTATGGAAAGTTGTGGCAGGCTTTCTTGAACTGCCAGCCCCAAATCATGACACCAGGACTACTTATTAATTATGAAAGCTTGGCCTTAGTTTAAGCTAATTACTAACTAGTTCTTATAACTTAAATCAACCCATTGCTATTAATCTGCATGCTGTCGAGTGGCTGGTGGCTTTCCATTCTCCTGGATGTTCTGCTTCCTCTCTGTCTCCTCTGGCATCTTCCCACATCTAGATTTATCTCTTTTTTTTTTCTTTCTGCACAGAAGTCTCACCTAAGCTCTATGTATTTTCCATCTTTATGTGGCTTATCCTTTTTTATATTATTTTATTTTCTCTTTAAAGACTTTATTTTATGACAGTCTATATCCATTTTTTAAAACTTTATGTACATTTTTTGTAAACTGTAAACTATTTAGAGGTTTTTTTCTGTCTGGATCTGTCTTTACTGACCACTTGCAGGGTCTCTGACTGCATGAGACAAATCATGTCACAAGACTTATTAATTATAAAAGCTCGACCTTAGCTTAGGTTTGTTTCTAAGTAGCTCTTAAAACTTAAATTAACTGAGGCTGGAGAGATGGCTCAGCGGTTAAGAGCACTGTCTGCTCTTCCAGAGGACCCGGGTTCAATTCCCAGCACCCACATGGCAGCTCACAACTGTCTGTAGTTTCAGTTCCAGGCAAACACCAAGGCAAAAAAGAAAAGTTTAAAAAAAAAAAAACTTAAATTAACCCATTTCTATTAATCTACATGATGTCATGTGGCTTTTAGCTTTTCCTGCTCCTGGATGTCCTGCTTCTTCTCTGTCTCCTCTGGCATCTCTCCCACACCTAAACTTATCTCCTCTTCTTTTTCTCTGCACAGAAGTCCCACCTAACCTCTTCCTGCCTAGCTATTGGCCATTCAGCTTTTTATTAAACCAACCAAAAGACACCTTGGCAAAGACACATCTTCATAGTGTACAAACAGATTATTCTGTTATGGAAGACATATGTATGTTTCCTTTTTATTCATTTACTTATTTATTATGTATATAGGTTCTGCCAGCATGTATGCCTGTTGTGGGTTGTTCCTGTTATTCTGAGGGGCCCACCACCCAGCTCCCAAATAAATCACACATGGAGGTTTATTCTTAATTATAAATGCCTGGTCTTAGCTTGGTTTGTTTCTTTCATCTTTTCTTTATTTTAAATTATTCCATCTACCTTTTGCCTCTGGACTTGCCCCATTCTCTTACTTCCGTATGTCCCATTCTGCGGCTCTCCGGCCCCTTCTTTCCCTCTTTATTCTCTTGCTCCTTCCCCCTTCCCCCTTTTCCCTCCGAATTTCTCTATTTCTCGGCCTGCCAGCCCCGCCTCTCCTTTCTCCTGCCTCGCTCCTGACCATTTAGCTCTTTATTAGACCATCATGTGTTCTAGACAGACACAGTAATACAGCTTCACAGAGTTAAACAAATACAACATAAACAAAAGTAACACACCTTACAACAATATTCCACAACATATGCCTATATGCCAGAGAGGCACCAGATCTCATCAGAGATGGTTGTGAGCCACCATATGGTTTCTGAGAATTGAACTCAGGACTTCTGGAAGAGCAGTCAGTGCTCTTGACCTTCAAGCCATTTCTCCAGCACTATGTTTTTTGAGACGGGTTCTCACTATTATCCTTGGCTGGCATTGAACTCACAGAGATCCACCAGCCTCCTGTGTGCAGGAAATACAGGTGTGTGCTGCCATGCTTGACTCTTTTTCATTTTCTGATTCCAACACCCTTTGTCACCTAGGATGATCCTTCTGCCTGTACCTCCCCAGCACTGGACTCACAGGCATGTACTACCACTCCAGCTTCTGGGGTACTGGGGCTGGAACCCAGGCTTTACCCATGCTAGGTGAGAATGCCAGCTGAGTCACATTTTCAGCCTCTTCTGTTTTTAGATAGAGTCTTACTCTATAGCCCAGGCTGGTTTGGAACCCCATATGTAGCCCAGGTTGGCCTCAAAACCATGGCAACCCTGCTCTAGCCTCCTGAGTATGGAGATTGTAGACATGAGGTGCCACCAAAAGCTATTTGATACATTTTTTGTTGGTGTTTTGGAGTTTGGAGTTTTTTGAGATGATCTCATTGTGTAGGCTAATCTCAATGAGTCAAGCCCCCTGCCTCAGCCTCCCTAGTACTGAGATTAGTGGTGTGTGCTGCCACAACAGGCTTTAGAGGACTTGGCTTTGTTTTTTAGGGTCTCCTGTATCCTATGCTGGTCCCACCCCCATCCCCCAACCCCCAAATACCTGACTGACTGTGAACCTCCCAAATCTCCCCACATCTCACCTCCAGGCAAGGGGTTTATTTTGGATTATGGTTCAGGTAGCTGGGAAGCTGAAGCTCTCTGGATCTGCTTAGGTTTTTGGTGAGAGCTGGAGGGCAGAGAGGTGTGTCTGGAAGGTATGGAACACAGAAGGTAGCTTCATTCCATGACCTGTTCTTATTGCGAGCCACCCAGTCCCCACCAGATGGAAATCTCTGAGGGGAAAGCTCACCTTACTGGCAGAATCTAGTCACCTCCTAGAGGGCTGCCTTGAAGAGAAGGGCCACACTGTTAGTCCCAGCACTGCGAAGGTTGACAGACAAGGACCACCTAGCTCCAGATTCAGCCAGAGACTCTCCCTTCAAGTGACTAAGGCAGAGGGAGGTGGAACATACGCCCCCCCATCCACAGACACACAGGAAGTGCACACACTACACACAGAAGTAACAACAGCCAACAGCTATGAAAAGTGCTTTTTAAGAAAAAAAAAAAAAAAACCCTAGAATTTGTGAGATAATGAATTATGGTATGTCCTGGCCACATGGATTAAGCAATAAATATTAGAACTTCCCCAACTTTTCTGTGGCTAGGCTGCCCCAGGACTCATTCTGTAGATCAGGCTGGCCTGGAACTCACAGAGATCTGCCCGATTCTCCCTCCTGAGTGCTGGGACTAAAGGTGCGCACCACCACAGCCAGCTCTGACTCTTAAAAACAAACCACAGGCTTTCCTTCTGAAGATGAAGACTTCCCATCTGAGCCCACTGTGGTGGCGGGTCCTGCACATGCAAGAGGAGGCAGGAGGGTCAGAAGTTCAAGGGCTGCTAGCCTGGTCTACCTAGGGACCCTGTCTCAAAACACCACAAAAGATTCAGGGTCTGAGCCTCTAAAATGTCTGCTCCACAAGCATGAGGATCTGATTTGGGGTACCTAGAATCTATAAGGTGGACAGAGAACAAGCCAGTTGTCTTCAGTTCTCAACATTTGAGCTGTGGCTTCCCTGACCCCATGAATAAATGAAATAATTTAAGAATTGACAGGTGGAAAACACCAAGATCAATGTCTGACATTCATATGTATAAGCTCTTCCAAACAAGCTTGCACAGACACCACACACACACACACACACACACACACATACACAGACACACACACATACACACATAGACACACACAGACACACACACATACACACATAGACACACACACACAGACACACACACACACACACAGAGGGCCAGCAAAATGGTTCATCTGGCAATGGCGCTGTCGCCAAGCCTGATGACCTGGATTGAACTGACATCAAGGTTGTTCTCTGACCTCCACACTCACTCACACCATGACATGAGCAAATGCATATGCTCACACACATTTAATAAAAGAATAATTAAAAATTTTTTTGATCAAAAGCCAGATCTGGTGAATACACCAGTAATCCTAGGCTTCGGGAAGGTAGACAGGAGAATCAGGAGTGAGGTTTCTAAAGCAAAACAAAACATAACCAGCGGGGCTCGCCTTTAATCTTAGCACTGGAAAGGAAGAAGAAGCAGGCGGTATTTCTGTGAGTTCTAAGCCTGGTCAACATAGAGAATTCCAGGATAACCTGGCTACATAGTGAGACCCTGTCTACAAATTAATTAAAAATCGAATTTAGTAGAAAACAGAAGAGGTCCCCTTCTCACGGCTATAACCGCGGAGCTGAGGGCTAGGCATGGATCAGTCTCTCTGAGCTGTCCATTCGGCAGAAGCATCTTCATCCAAGCTTCCAGTTCATAAACTGGTTACCGGAAAATAGAAAACAGAGGCTTCCTATTAGCGGCATTGTAGAGGATTCTGGGAAATGTAGTCCTCAAGCAGGACAAAGAGTAAGGCAAGAGTTATTGATTCCACTGGGCCTTATTCTTACATTATTAACCAAAAGCTTCAGCTGTTGGAGCTGTCGTTTCTCGGGCCTGTCCTTTCCCAGCTGCAGGCCAATGACCACGGATGAGGGCCCTTTACCGGGTCCGATGTCCCCTTCTAACCCTGCCAGCACACATGGTTGGTGCACATACATGCATGCAGACAAAACACTCTACACATAAAACAAATCTGTAAATAACTCTAAAAATATTCGTGTGGGAGTTGGGCACTGTGTGCCACTGTACACGTGTGAAGGTCAGGGGACAGCCTGAAGGAATCAAGGTGAGTTTGACTTCACCTCGTGAGTCCCAGGGATTGAACCTGGCAGGCTTGGCGGCAAGCGTCTCTATCCACTGAGCTACCTGGCCAGCTCCGTCCAGTTTGACTTTGCTTTGGATGTGTCTCCTCACAGCTGCCGGGAATTCTTGCCACCTTATTGCTGTTCATCAAGCTGGACTGACAAAGTCTGGGAAAGGACAGGATCTGGAGCCCCGGCTGCTGGAGAGTGGGTCTCTTCATTCTCCTGGGCACTCACTGCTATTTGGGGAGAAATTAATAAAACATCAGGAAACCCTATCTGGTCTGTTACCTTTCTTGGTTTTTGGCCCCGCCAGCGGGGTCTTCAACGTAGACCCAAAACTGGGGGCAAGACAAATGGGAGAGAAGAACACGAAAGAACGGAGGGCAAGACAAAAACCTTCTGACCAAGCCCCCAACTTTATTTTTCAGCCAGCCTTAAATAGGGTCTCAAGGTGGGAAAGTTCACACAGACAGATAGGGTGGGGACATTCCACAATCAAAAGGTAAAACAGGATGTGTTACTATGGTAATCTATCAATTGCCTAACCGGAAGAGGGACCACCTGTTCTCTGGAAGTCTGACTGGAAGGGAGACACCTGTTTGTTGCCTGGAAAAAGCTTAACTCATAGTAAAAAGGAAGCCTAATTTGAGTCTTGTCTGAAGGGCTGAATTCCTGTCATAGCTTGAGACAGTGGGCACATTGGCCCTCAGTTCCCGCAGGTTTTTATTTTGCTGTCCAGCTGGCAATAATATTAACTTGAAACAGCTAAGTGTAACCGTGTGTCTAGGTTTTGTTAGAATGAAGTACCCGGGGCTGGGCGCTTTCAAAGAAGGGTTGAGCTGATACAGGCAAGGAACAAGCTGCATCTTTGTAGCTGTGACTCCTGCCTAGTGTGCCAGAATGCATCTCTGTGGTTAAACATCCTTAAAGTGACACTGAGGTTGCCCCCCCATCCCGTGGTAAAACTAAGGCACCAGGGCATTCTCCCACCTGTGTGGACTAACAAGGGGTTTGCACCCTCAAAAGGCCTGATGTCAGTACAGTACCATTTGCATTATGTTAGTTTTTTATTGTTTGATTTTTAGAAAAAGATTTATTTATTGTGTATACAGTGTTCTGCCTGCATCTATGTCCACATGCCAGAAGAGGGCACCAGATCTCATTACAGATGTTTGTGAGCCACCATGTGGTTGCTGAGAATTGAACTCAGGACCTCTGAAAGAGCAGCCAATGCTCTTAACCGGAGTCATCTCTCCAATTCTA
This sequence comes from Sigmodon hispidus, assembly GCA_004025045.1. Classification (NCBI taxonomy): domain Eukaryota; kingdom Metazoa; phylum Chordata; class Mammalia; order Rodentia; family Cricetidae; genus Sigmodon; species Sigmodon hispidus. The sequence goes on from PVIH01002022.1 coordinate 151,589, forward strand.
TTTATTTATTTGTTTGTTTGTTTGTTTGTTTTGACACAGGGTCTCTCCGAGTAGCCCTGGTTGGCTTCAAACTCACAGAGATCTGACTCTGCTTCCCTCCTTCAACACCGTCCAGATCCTCACTGTGGTTTACTTCACTTTCACCAGATCACAGAAGGAAATACGCTAAGAAGGGGTCCGTTCCAAGATGATTTCAGAGTGAAAAAGAGTTGCCTTGTCCTGTGACATGTCATCCACCTCACAGATACTCATAAGAATATAATCTTCTTACATTTATTCATTTGTGGTGGGAGAGGTGATGGAGAGTCTCCATTGTAAAATGAAATGTTTAAGAAAAAAAAAAAAAAAAGACTAGGAGAGTCCAGAGTACATGTTTAGTGTGTGTAAGGCCTTATGTCCATTCTCATATACACAGAAATAAATCAATAGAATGAGAGAGAGCAAGAGGTCTGGGCAGTGGTGGAAGCTACCTCTAACCCTAGCATTTGGGAGGCAGAGGCAGGTGGATCTTTGTGAGTTTGAGGCCAACCTGGTCTACAAAACAAGCTCAAAGACAGCCATGGCTGTTACACAGAGGAATCCTGTCTTGAAAAACAAACAAAAAAATTTGTATTCATATTTAATATTCCTTCCCCCTGGTGTTTTTTGTTTTGTTCATTTGTTTTGAGACAGGGTCTCACCTTGTAACTCTGGAACTTGATTTGTAAACCATGGCCTCACACTCACCAGGATCCTCCTGCCTCTGCCTCCTGAGTGCTGGGATTAAAGGTATGCACTAGCACCACCAGCCCCTCCTCTTAAACATTCTTTTTGTCAAACTCATCAAGATGTTGGCTTTCACCCAACAACTGAGGAATGGATTAACAACCTGTGGTACATCCACACAATGGAGCACTACTCAGCAGTAAGAAAAAATGATATCCTAAAATTTGCAGGCAAATGGATGGATTTGGAGAATATCCTCCTGAGCAAGGTATCACAAACCCAGAAAGATAAGCAGGGGATGTACTCACTCATTAGTGGACTTAAAAAAAAAGTAAAGAACATCGAAGCTGCAAACTACAACCACTGAACAGTTTGGGATCTGAAAATTATATTTAATATAGTGTGCTGTTCATTTTATCTCAACACTATTCATTCCACACAATGGCATTAATAAATGTTTCTTTTTTGTTCTTGTCACTCTATTTGTTTTTTATTTTTTAGAAAATAAGTCCTTTTTTTCCATGAAAAAAAATTTTAAAAAAGACATCGGCTCTCTGCTTTCTTTTTCGGTCCTGTCTTGAAGTAAGAAGCTGCAGTATCCAGGGGTCCTGTTTACTGACAGCTCAGTGACCCTGATGAGTCTCCTAGTAAGGAAGCAAATATTCCATCTATTTCTATAGCTCAGCCCAGTTCCTTGGCAGGGAGACTGACCTGGCCCATTAGGAGGTTAGGTCTTTGCCCAGGCCAGAGATTCTATTCTCTTGACAAGGCCTTCTCTCTTAACAAAACTGCCACTTGAACTTGCTGCCTCTCTAAAAAGATATCCTTAGAATCATTTAGGAGCCAGATTAGAGCTCAGAGATCCCAAAATACTTTGGGCATCTTTGACCTCTGTCACGGATGAAGCAGGGTTGTGGGGTGTCCACCAAAGATGAAGACCTGGAGATGGTTTAAGCCAATAGAAAGTCTTTATTAGCCAGCAGTGGCTATGCTGGGTGCTCAGGATCCCACTGTAACCCAGAGCTTTTCTCAGTGTGAGCTTTTAAGCACAAAAACCATGTCCCTGATTAATGTACTTTAGTTAACAAGAGCAGTTAGCCAGAAACAGAACTACAGAGGCCAAAAGCAAAGTTAGTACATGAGACTTTCCCAGGACTGTGGGCTTTGATGGATTAGGTCTTTGCTTTCATTTTGGCAGGTGATGCTGTCTATGTGCTGAGCTTTATGGCTTGAATGGTACTTTCACCATGGAGTCAGTCAGTTGTGCTAGATCTGGGGTGGTGTGTGTGTGTGTGTCCCCGTCCGTTCGTCCTGACTAGGGAGGGTGAGGGGGTGGTTATGCTGACCTGGGTGGGGATGGGGTGGGGTGGTTATTCTTATGAGTATCCAGGACATTTCTGGCTTTTAGTCACTAAAGAAATGGGTCTCTTTTGGGGGAAATCTTTTTACCCTAACCTGCCAATGTCTACCTCCTGGTCCTACCACCCCTCCTTTCTGAAGATGTTAAGTTGTCATTCTGGAATTGGGGTGATGGCCATTTGAGTTGGTCATGGTTATTTTGGAATGTTAAATGTAGCAGTTTTGGGGTTCCCCTCCAGAGGATCTACCTAAAAGACCACAAAAGTCAGATTTAAGAAGGAAAGGAAGTTCTTGGTGTTTGGAAAGTACTTCAAAATATCCAACTCTAAGTCCATTAGAATTTCTTGCTGGCTCACGAGAGCCCCCATTTGCTGGACCCCTCGTTTACCTTGGGCTCTAAGGTTGGTCTACAGAATGACTGTTAGGATTTTGTGTGGATTTTGGTACAGTTCGGATTTACTCAGTTATTTGACAGCAGATTTCTATGGATGCACTTGGGAAGGCAGCGGCGGATAGCAGGAGACACTGAAGCTGTTTCTATGTGGAAAAGAGCTTTATTGTCAGATGGGTGTGGTTATCGCACATAACAGAGAAGGTTATGGTTATGATAGCACAGAAGAAAAGAGGAACGAGAAGGAGAAAGGAAGAAGGGGAAAAGGAGAGGGGGTGGGAACTCCCAGGAGAAACAAAGTCAGAGAGAGGGATTCAGAAGCAGAAATCCTGCTTTAGATGGGGCTTGACGTCAGAGCCACTGGTGAGTGTGGCTTTACCAGTGACCCCCACAATCTGTCATGTTCTTTGACAGCTGTTGTATCAGCTAAAGGGCAGCATGTGGCCCTTCTCATGAGGTTTTTAACCATAGTTTAGTTTTTAGGTTAAAACAATAGTGAACTTGTTTCCGTTGGCTTCAGGTAGATGCTACAGTGAGCCAAGATCTGACGTCTGGGCAACATCTTTTCATCAAGAAGAAAATATTAGTGAAATATAGTTGTGTAAATAACATCTCATGGAGACAAGTATAACATCCAAGCAGTGCAAGGCCTTGGATTGTTAGTCATTCTCTTAGTCACTGGTTATGCTTTATCCTGCTGAGCATTTTAAGATCATGTGGGTTGTTACTGGGTCCTAAAGGGTCCCTGGGGGCTGGGGGTGGGGTGGGGTGGTTGAGCAGGCTTGGAGTCAACAGCACAAATATCAGGAGTTAGGGGAAAACTTTATGTACCCACCCCCAAGGACCTAGGTAGTGTCTCTATCAGGAGACATCCTGTGGCCACGCCCATTGGGTAGTGAAATCAGAAGCTCAGGCAGGGCCTGTTGCTAGGTCCCCAGACAGGCTCCAAGTTGGCTCATGAAGTTTTTTATGCACATGTTCAAGTGGCTGGTTTAAGCTGGTTATGGCCATTTAGCCAATTTCCTCGACCCTATGGGCCTGTCCTAGAAAGTGGGTGGCCAAAACGGAATTTTGATGTTGCACCGTTAAGGCTGGTTGAGCATCCAGTCCTCCGGGTCATTTGGGCTTGTGAGAAACCTCATTCCTCTTTTTACCAGTGTCCAGCTATGTGAGGACAGGTCACAGTGAGGGGTTACTTGTGATGATAAATTATGTATTTAATAAAATATTCCTGGAACTCAGAAGACAGAACCAAACCACAGTTAACCAGGAAGGTCAGGAGCACTCAAGAGGGAGGCAGAGGTCCTCTGGATCTCAGTGAGTTCAAGGCCAAAGACAGCCAGGTGGTGGTGGCACCCACCTTTAATCCTAGCACTAGGAAAGTGAATGAGGAAGTGAGATGGCTGAGCGGAGAAAGAGGAGGCAGATGTTCAGCCCTTCCCCTGGGACTGAATTCCCTTTTGGTGAGGACTGAGAGAGGGTCTGAGGATTCCTGAGGAGTTGGCCTTGGTGGGAAGTGTCTGTGGCTTGTTCCTCTGTCTTTCTGATCTTTTGGCTTTCCCCCCATATCTGGCTCCATAATAATACTCAGTAGAACTCACGCAATAGTTACTCACAGGAATGTGAGTACCCAGAGGCAGCCACACTGGAAGGGCCTCACCTGATTTGTGCTACATAAGTAGAGTCTCACCTACCGCTTTCTACTTTTTCCTCATCTATATGCTCTACCTCTTCCCTAATCATGAGGCCACATATGATTAGGGCAGTTGTGCACAAATGTCTGGGAAGAGGCTGGGTGCTCAGATGAAGGTCCAGTGACCCTCCATACCCACTCCTTCACAGAACAAATCTAGCCACGACTGTCTTTTGTAAGCAAGCATAGCCAATCTTGGTGAGATGACCGGTATTTGGCCTAAAATAGTTTTGTGCAATACCACAAAATATTATTATTATTAGTGTTTTGAGTCAGGGTCTCTCTATGTGCTCCTGATTGTCCTGAAATCCACTACATAGACCAGACTGGCCTTAACATCACAGAGATCCTCTTGTCTCTGTCTCCCGAGTACTGGGTAGGATTAGAGGTGTAAGCCACTATGCCTGTCACAACATCACTTTAATAAAAAATAGCTATGTAGGCAGAATTGTTTATCCTGCCAGCCAGCTCTCAAATAGCCACAGAGACTTCTTATTAATTATGAAAGCTCAGGCAATAGCGTGGACTTGGTTCTAAGTAGCTCTTATAACTTAAATTAACTCATATTTTATTAATCTATGTTCTACCATGTGACTTTACTTCTATCTATCCCATGCTGTGTGTCAGACTTCTTCCACATCTGTCTGGCTTCTCCACCCTTTTTTTTTTTCCCAGCATTCTCTCTGTCCCGAAAATCCTGCCTAGCTATTGTCCTTCCAGCCTTTTATTAACCCAATCCAACTGATAAACCTTCACAGTATACAAAAATATTATTCTACAACATCTTCTCCTTTCTGTCCAAATAAAAAGGAAAGGTTTAACTCTAACTTAGTAAGACTATAGACAAAACCCCCAGTTAGCAGGTAAGAATCACATTTACGACGCCCAGCCCATCTGCATTTGGCATATTTGGAGAAAATGCTCCATCTTTTACTTCATCTTGGTGATTCCAAAGCTCTGCACCTAATTTGAAAATGATAACTATACTATTTAGTCTATAAATATTGAAGATCAGAGAAGGATATACTATTACCTTAGTAAACAGGAAGTGCAGAGCAAGCAACTTCCAAAACTATAGCAATGACAGAAACAGCTGGCTGCTGGAACAGTCACACTAGGTTCCTCTGCAACCCTGGGGCATCCACCTTTGGCCTACAGGCCTAGATTATCTGACAGACTTTTCTTCGAAGCAGGAATTTTTGAAGGACTGTCCTACCCTGTCTTGGCAAAGTTCGACAATCACTTTCTTTTATGTCCTGCCCGTCCAGTTTGAACAATGTACTGTTAGCAGTTGAGGTAAGGCCAGTTTATTGCCCAAATACATAGCTTTGCCACAACTAAAGCAAACTCTATATGGAGGTTCTTCAGTACCCATCATCCTTTTTAAAAGCAGATTGGTGTTGCCAGGAGCAGATGTGTATCATTGTAAAAAAAAAAAAAAAAAAAAAGCCTTATGTTATTAAATACTACATTCTATAGGACTTTGAAGTATTTGAAGACCATCTGATCTAAAATATTTCTCTGTATGACTTTGGAAACATTCCTAACATGACTATAAGTTTGGCAGCTATATGTGACTAACTACTAAACTATATTATCCTAAATCGCTTTCAAAGACTAAAACTTTACATAACCTTTTAAAATGAGCCTTAAATACCTTAAACAAAAATAGGAACATGTATACAGCATAGCAAAAATAACTTTATATTTGTATCAATATCCCAATAGAAAATATTTGAGACTAATAGTTATTTAAAAGTAGATTTAATAATCATTTCATCATTCCTATACTATATCCCCCTTTTTTCTTTTTAGAATGAGATGCCTGAATCTAATCTCCTTTGTTTAGCTTTTTTTTTTTTTTACCATGGTCAATAATAACAACTTGTAAACAACCCCCTCTAAACAATGACAAACATCCATTATCCACTGAATGTCCAAAAATCACACACCCATCTCTTGGGAATGTGGATGTTGTGTTGTTTAGACTGCTTCCTGTTGTCTGGGGCTCTGGCATCTTTGGGGAACCCTGAGAAAATTAGAATAATGGTCAAGTCCTGGCTAGAATAGTCTGTGAGGCCGCACATCTCAGCCAGCAACCTTGAAGCTGTTCTGAATGCAGAACTCTGAGGAGACTGCACAGAGGCACTCTGATGGGCTGGATCACCTGGGCCACTTGTTTTCATTGGTGTCTGGTCCCCTTGTTCTGAAAACAAACATTTTAAAGATACCATACATATCTGCATTAACACAATGGAATATGTGGTGTATATAAGTCAGTTGAAGATGATTTTTTTGTTCTATGTTTGAGCAGGTAAAAGGCATCTGTCAGCTGTGTAAGTCTGCTTGAGCTGCATGATCCAACTGTAATATAAATCTCCATCCATGCCATATGAAAGGATAACATGATGTAGTAGTAAGTCATGAGTATTCTGTAGTCAACAAGTCTCATTGCAGAGCTGTTTCCCTGTCAGGGGATCAGCTTACATGTTACCTGTTCTGTGGTCTTTTTTGGTTTCCTCCCCCATGTCTATAACAAGATACTCAGGAGGTCTCCCTTGGTCAAATCTGATCTCTATTAATCTTGAAGAAATCCACAGCTTTTTATTTCTTCTGGAAACAAAAGCATAATTGTGGTGAGTCTGTTCTCTATATGCAGTTCTGTGAATAAAGAGGTGTTTTGGCCTGTGTGGAGCACTGTAGAAGCGGGTGGAGAAATCAGAAGAGAGACAGGTAGAAGGAGGGTGGAGTCAGTCAGTCTCCATCCAGCAACCAAGGAACATGTACAAGTGAGCTATGAGCCACAGGCCACAGGCCACATGGCCAGGTAGATTAATAAAAATGAGCTGAATTAAAATAAAAGAACTAGCTGACAATGTGCCTGAGACATAGACCAAATAGTATAAAATTAATATAAGCATCTGAGTCATTTTGGGGGGGATAAAAGCCACCGCGGGCAGGTCAGACCTCTGGCCCAAACGGGGCCAGAATTCATATACAACAGATGGTGCCCAACATGGGGCACGAACACTCACATAAAGCCTGAAAAAATTTAAAAAGCATTCTATAGCACAGAAATGGAACCAAAAGCAGCTTTTAAATCATATATCTGAATTGGGTCATGGTACAGAGATACTGCCGATGTTCTTGTGGTGTTTGGGCTTGAATTTAAAAGTGTCTGTCCATGGCAAGCAGCTTAAACCCATTCGTCTCATGAAAGACTCAGTATAAACTACAAACTACATGTGACTGACTTAAAGTTTTTGCTTATATTAAAAAGAAAGAGAAGAGTAGCTGCATTTTCTTGAGTCCACTCTGTTTGCTGGCAGCGAGCAAAGACACAGCGGGCACCTCTGCCATATTAAAAAGTCGCCAAAAGGGTGGAGTCAGAAATCAAAGTAATACTAACATTTTAAAAGCTCTTCGGGTTAAAAATAATTAAAGATTCTCAATAAAACAGATTTAGACTCACAAAATCTCTAAATGCGGTACAATGTATATAAAATATACATAAACTTACCCAAACACATTAATAGAAAAACCTAAAAGATTTTGTCTCATATCAAAAAAGCCACCTAGTGTAAAACAAAAGATAACTAAAATATATAAAGACCAATATTATTATACTTTTATCTTATATCCTACTTCTTTCTGTGTTTCCTACTTTTTAATCTAAAAATCTTATCTGCACACAATCCTTCCAAGACTTAATATTAATATTTATTAAACTTTCCACTATAAACAACAATTTCTCCTACCAACATTCTCCAAAACATCCATAAAAAAATATAAAGCCCTCATCACATCAAAAAAAAGAAAAAAAATTAGGACAAAAAAAGCTAGATAATAGTATGCCTAAGACATAAGCCAAACAACATAAAATTAATGTAAACGTCTGAGTCATTCTTTTAGGGCTAAAAGCCTCTGAGGGCAAGTCAAACCTCTGGCCCAAACGAGGCCAAAAATCTGTACAACACATAATCTTTCCCCCAAGGCAACATGTCTGATTTCCATTTTGAATTAAGACATTTTAAAAATATATAGGCTGGTTTAATTTAGCAGTTGCCACAATCCAGTGTCTCTCAGCAGCCATTGTTTTTATACATTAACATTTAAAAATTCAAAGTTAACAAAACACCACATAGGATCCAGACTTCCTGTGTATTTTCCAATCTTACATGACTTATTATTTTTTATTACTTTACTTTCTCTTAAAATTTCGTTATTTCGTTATTTTAAACTATTTTTCTTTGACCATCTATACTCATTTGTCTTAATCCTACACACACTGTCAAACACACTAACTTGCTTAGAGGTTTGTCCATCTGAATCTGCTTCACAGTGCATCTGTGACCTTTCTGTCTGCAGGAGCAAAGCTTTAAACCTGCTACATGGCTTAGGCATGGCGCACTCACTGCCAGGAGATGTGATTGTATCACAGCCAGCATGAGAGACTCCAAGCTAGGAAGCCACATATGGCCCTATTTTTGTGTATTTAGAACTTTTTTTTTTTTTAAGCTTCCTTGGGCCATTCATGGATGGATGTATGTGGTCGAATATTGGGCACCGTTTGTAGATGGATTTTTCTGTTCCTCCAGCCAGCTTCCCAATAACTACATGGATGATACCTTAGGCTTGTTTCTAAATAGCTCTTTTAACATAAATTAACCCATATTTTATTAATCTATGTTCTACCATGTGGCTTTTCCCTCTAACCCATTGTGGGTGTCAGACTTCTTCCACATCTCTCTGCCTTCTCTACCCTTTTTCTTCCCAGCATTCCCTCTGTCCTGAAAAGTCTACCTAGCTATTGGTTATTTAACTTTTCATTAATCCCATTAACCATTTTTACTACAGAAATCTTTACATCATGAGATGAATTATAGTATATGAAAAAGTAACGTTCCTTTATTAAAACTGAACTCATGGGTTGAATTGGACAAGACTTGCTGTTGACCCAGTGGAATGCAGTTTAACCAAAAGGGCCTGTCTTCCTTACAACCTGTATGGATTTGTTCAGAGTCTCATTGTCCACATGTCTAGTTGTGCACTGGGAACAGAGATTAACAGGAGACAGAAGCATGAGTCAGCTACCAGACAGAACCCTTCTTTATCACAGATGAGGAGCAGGCAGCATCCATGCCCATGGAGGATCAAGCCAACAGAATCACCTGCCTCCTCAAATGTCCTAACAAGCCTAACCTCGATAGCCTTGGGGTGGCTGATACCTGTGGTCAGTTAAGTACAACTGCAAATGGCAGACAACCTGAAAACCTAAGTGTTCACTCTCCTATGAAGAGATTACGTTTTAGGACAACATAATACTCTGTCATTTTTTTTTAAAACTTTATTTATTTATTATTTATTTATTTATTTGCCTTGGTGTTTGCCTGGAACTGGAACTACAGACAGTTGTTAGCTGCCATGTGGGTGCTGGGAATCGAACCCGGGTCCTCTGGAAGAGCAGACGGTGCTCTTAACCGCAGAGCCATCTCTCCAGCCCCTACTCTGTCATTTTTGACAGAGGCCATCTTTCATCCTCTAGCTTACATTCAGTCCATGCCTGCATACAAAAAATTTTTTTCTTTTTACCTTTAAAAAAACAAAACAAAACAAAACAACAAAAAAAAAACTAAGGTGACTTTTTATTTCTTTTTCTCTTTTTTTAAACTTTATTATTTATTTTTTATTTATTTGCCTTGGTGTTTGCCTGGAACTGGAACTACAGACAGTTGTGAGCTGCCATGTGGTTGCTGGGAATTGAACCCCGGTCCTTTAGAACAGCCAGTGCTCCTAACCACTGAGCCATCTCTCCAGCCCCCTTCTTACCTTTTTTTTTTATTATTTGTTTGTTAAGATAGAGTTTCTCTGTGTAGCCCTGGCTGTCCTGGAACTTGCTGTGTAGACCAGGCCTCAAAGTCACAGAGATCCACCTGGCTCTACCTTCTGAGTGCTGAAATTACAGGTGTATGGTCAGCCAGACATTTCTTTCTTGAGGCTCATGAATGAAAAGGATTCTAATGGGTAAGGATACTGTGAGGGGTTCTTACTGACAGCACCCATTTATAAGATAAAAGACACATCTCCTTTGGCTCCCTTTCCAGAGTGTTCTCTGGAGAGTTCCTAGCTCTCTTCCTGGTTCCTCCTCATGGTTACTTGTGAGAAAGAAGACGCCATCAGATTAGTTGTTTTGATATGAGTCTGGACATCTGTGTCCTCTTCTTCTTCATTTACGACGAGGAACAAGCAGTCTGTTTAGACTATCTGTCCACTCCTACACATGGGATCCTTTAATACCTGTGACATTACTGGATTCTCTCTATATTTTGCTGGACTGATTTTAACATGTTTGTACCAGATCTTCATCCAGCAAAACTTCTGAATATATGTATATGTATATATATACACACACAAACCTTACATGCCAAATAAATCAGTAAATATTTATTTATTTATTTTGAAACAGGTTTCTCTGTGTAACAGCCCTGGCTGACCTGGAACTCACTCTGTAGACAGACTGGCTCTCGGAACTCACAGAGATCCACCTGTCTCTGCCTCCCCAGTGTTGGGATTAAGGGCGTGTGTCTCCACCTGAAATCAGTAAACTTTTAATTACTGTAAGTTAGGGCAAGTTTGAGCTCCTTGTGGGTAAAGTTCCCAGTATTTCCTACAAAGATTCCCTTGACTCTGTCAATGCCCATTACATTTCTCATTCGAGAGAGGCTCATACTCAGGCTACATTTCTCCTTTTAAAGATGGGGTTTTATGGTTTTTATTGCTGTGGAGAGACACTATGCCACACATTTCACTGAGGTGGCAGCTTAGAGATTCAGAGTACCCACATTATCATTATGATGGGGAGCATGGCGCTGTGTAGGCAGACGTGGCGCTGGTTACATCCTGACCAGAAAGCAGCAAGAATTTGACTGATTCTTGCACTGAGTGAAGCTTGAGAAAAAGACCTCAAAGTCTGTTCTCCACAGTGGCTCACTTCGTCCAACGAGGCTACACCTCCTGTGAGGGCCACTCCCTTGGGGGCTATTTTCTTTTCAACCACCACATAGGGCTTTCTATAAGTCAGACTGTCTGGGTTAGAAAAACCATAGTTTCCCTTAACATGTCTATGTCACATGAACTAGAAGAAAAAAAAAAGAAAAGCACTAGGCCCCCAGGGCTCCCTGGGGCAGGCACAGGAGAAGGTGGAAGAGAGGAGTCCCAAGGAGCTCAGTGGGAAAGAGGCTTGGGGCCCAGGCAGGGAGCAGGACTGAGGCCTGTGCAGCCTGCATCCAGCCCCACACAGCCACAGATTCCTCTTCGCCACCAGCTGTTGAAGCTTCCCAGGGCAGCAGCTGGGCCAGCACCTGCTATGTACTCTTTTGGTTCTTCTTGGGCTCTGGGCTGATCAAATTCACAGGAGCCTTTCAAGTCTAAGCATTTCCAAGTGTCTGCTTCCTTTGATACCTGGTTGGCGTCAGAGGCACATGATTGAGAATACTCAAATCCCCTTTAGAGGTCAGTGAGTCTATCATGTAGAGCAATGTGTCAAAATTAAAACAAAAGAAAAAAACCAAACCTAAAACAAATACCATGGAAATCTACTGATACCTCCTTTGTATAAAAGAGGTAATCCCCTGAAGCCCGAGTGGCACCAGAAAGTTTGTGGGTATGCCCTGTGGATATAATCACCACCATGATGGTGAAGTTAGATGGTACTCACCATTTTTATAATGTCATTAGCCAAGCTGGTGTGCTGAGGGATAGTGTTCTTGTACACTGTAAAGTTTTGTACTCATATCGGTTTAATAAGATGCTGACTGACCAGTAATCAGGCAGAAAATGTAGGTGGGGTGACTAGACTAGGAGAATTCTGGGAAGAGGAAAGGTAGAGACGCAGTTATGAGCCAGACACAGAGGAAGCAAGATGAGAATACTGTCCTGGCTTTCGTCAATGATGGACCACCATATGGAAGTGTGAGCTGAATAAACCTTTCCTCCTCTACTTGCTTTTTGGTCATGGTGTTTCATTTCAGCAATAGAAACCCTAAGACAAGGGCTGGAGAGCTGGCTCAGAGGTTAAGAGCATTGGCTGCTCTTCAAGAGGTCCTGAGTTCAGTTCCCAGCAACCACATGGTGGCTCACAACCATCTATGAGATCCTTCAGGCATACATGCAGACAAAACACTGTATACAATAATAAATAAATAAATCTTTTTTAAAAAGAAAAAAGAAAAAAAAACCCTAAGACAAGAGGACAAGCTATAGAAATCTGACTTCCACTATGAGGGTTCCAGGAATCAAATTTGGGTCACCTGACTTGGAGATAAATACCTGAGTTATTTTGCCAGCCCACAGAGTAAACTTTCTAGAGCCAAGGTAGTGGCTGTGGCCTGGCCAGAAGCAGCCCCAGGCCTGATAAGGGCTCTCTGTACCTACCACACAACTGTTGATATTATAGTGAACTCAAGCAATACACACATGGGCATCATAATGGCTTTATTTTATCACACTGAAAAAATGTGCACATTTTTCCAGACTGGAATCAGCAGTGGGGGATATGAACAGCCAGACCAGAACTGATTCAGTATTGTTTAAGAATTGCTAGAGGGTGCCAGGAGCAGAACCATCACTTGGAAAGAGCTGAGGCCCAGTTGGTAGAGTACTTGCCAAACGCAGGAAGTCCTGGGCTATATCCCCAGTACTGTGTCAAAGAGTATGGTGATCCAGCCTCTGATTTCACCATGTAGGAGGCAGGAAAGTCAGCTGGGTATAGCAGCACATGTCTCTAATTCCAGCACTAGGAAGGCAGAGGCAGGTGGATCTCTGGGAGTTCCAGGCCAGGTAGGGCTACAGCATGAGACGTCCCCAAAGAAGAAAAATCAAACTTAAAAATCTCATACCATCAAACCATGGCAGCCATGGCAATTTCTCCCTGGGAGGACACATTGCCAGTGGTGGAGGAGGTGCCCTAGGCTGGCTGCTCTCGGCCTTCTGCAGCACAGAAGGGCCTCCAGGACTTCAGGAGTTTCTATATATAAACTCAACAGGCCTCACCCACTCTGGCCATTGCACTGAGAGCAGCCTCTGTGCACTGGTGACCCCCTCACCCAGCCTTGGAAAACCTACTGGAAGAGTCAAAGAGTTCAACTCTTCCCTAACTGGTTGAATGAGGTTTTCACATTATCCAGTTATTTATTTTTTTACATTTACTATGTGAGTGTGCAAACCCTCATGTGTGGAGGTCAGAGACTGACTTGAAGCCATCGATTCTCTCCCTCATGGATTCCAGATCTAACTCAGGGCATCAAGTTTGGTGGTAAGTGACCTCTCCAGATGAACCATCCCGCCAGCCTGATCTCCAGTTGTGTGAAATCCACAAGGCAGCTCCCTCTGGGGCTGCTTGAAGTAGAGCCAAGGGAGCCTTTTACATCACTGGGAAGCCAAGTCCAAGATCCAGTCAAAGGTGATTCTGTTACAGGAAATGTCAGGAACAGCCAGAGCGCTAAGGGCAGACTGGCCCACCACCCACCACTGTGCCGGGCAGTAGCTTAGGAACAAGGGACCGCACAGCAGTTTCCGACAGGGTTAAAGGTCTTTCCTTTTCTGAGAGTCTCATATAGCTCGAGGCTGGCCTCTAACCTCCTCCGCAGAAATCCAAGATGACCCAAACTGACCCTCCTGCCTCTATAGGATGACATCCCTGGACCACATACCCAGGTTGTGTAGTGCGGGGCCTTCCAACCCAGGACCTTGTGCAACAGGTTAGCTAACTAGCAACAAAGCCAGTTCGACAGTGCTGATTTTGTGTATGTTTGTTTTTGAGACAAGGTCTCTCTCTTTGTTTTTTTTTTTTTAAGTAATTTATTTTTATTTTATGTGCATTGGTGTTTTGCCTGCACATATGTCTGTGTGAGGGTGTCAGATCCCCTGGAACTGGAGCTGCTATGTGGGTGCTGGGAGTTGAACCCAGGTCCCCTGTAAGAGCAAATGATACTCTCAACCACTGAGTCATCTCTCCAGCTCCATATCTTTGGTTTTTTTTGAGAGAGGGTTTCTCTGTATAGCCCTGACTGTCCTGGAACTCACTCTCTAGACCAGGCTGACCTTAAACTCAGATTTCCTACTTCTGCCTCTAAGGGCTGAGATTAAAAACGAATGCCACCACATCCAGCATGTGGTTGAATCTTAAAAAGTTAATTTTAGCTGTTTTGATTATTTAATGATAAAGCAACATAAAATTTTGACTCTCCCCTCCAAGTGTCAGACTTTGCTAAAATGACTTATCCACTCCGTTTAATCCAGTTGTCCAAAGACAGCTTCATCCCGATGCCCTAAGGACAGCTGCTACCAGGACTAGTACACCAGAGCCGACCCAGGCACTGGAAAGACACTGAGCTCAGGAAGGCTGCAGAAGGCATTTGGCTGTGGGTCTGAAGAAGCAGACTCCACTCCATATAAATCAGGGATGTGCATCCCAGACCATCTGGGTCTCAGTGGTATCACCTGAATCATGAGATGTCAAATGGTGTTAAAGGGAGTTTGGCCGGTGGGTAGAAGGGTCTCCTAGAGAGAACTGGGGACCTTAGGGGTTAAGTCTCTGTAGAGACATTGGTCACAACCCATAGCCCATCCCCAGGTCACTGGAGGTCTTGCTGCTCCGTGAGGTACAAAATCATTGGGTGCCCACTGGCGCCTTCTCCCTGACCTTCCTCCCAATCCCAGAGTGTCCTCGCCACTGATGATGGGACACTGACCCTGGTCTATACAAATGTCCTCCTCATGTGGAGAAGTGCATGCCCTCTGTGGGCTGCTTTCCACACTTCCTCCTGAACGCCGGATGTAAGATGTGTAAAGCTCTTGCTTAAAATCCCACCAGGCAGACAGATGGGGACCTGGGTGTGCAGCCTCAGTGCCCTGGCTCTGAGGTGACCGACAGCTGAAGTGTAAAGGTGGGGTGGTTCTCAGCCCCCATGTGATAAGGCCTGGATTGTTCCAAAATTTAGTTCTGGATGAAAGATGGCATGAATTAACCCACATTGAGTGATATGGATTCTGGGGAAGTTTGGAAGGCACCTTGGAGAGTCACAGATGCCCTGAGTGGCTCTGACTCTGTCCCTGTGTAACCAGAAAACATGCTTTCAGGCAGATGCCAGGGAAGCAAGGGTAGAAGCTGCAGAGCTACCTGGATCTTTGGCTAGCAGTCAGTTCACAGGCAGGTTCAAGGCCACGCTGGTGGACCTGAGCTAGAAAGGCTGCCAAGGCTAAGTCGGACAGCAACCCACACCAGGTGGCATCTTCAGCCAGCAATGTGGACCACAGAGCATACACCTGGGAAGTGGTTCTAAGGTAGAAGGTGTGGAGTGTTCCCTCCATCGCTCATGGAAGGCAATGCTGCCTAAGCCACCCCCATCAGAATGCTTTGGGAAGCAGTACGCATCTGCACAGGTGTCCCACACCCTCAGACAGTGCTGAGCGGAGCCTGGGAGTGTGGGTTCTAACCAGGACTGAGTACATCAACATGGAGAGAAGCTGTGCGGGAAGAGGGGAATGCACAGGCAGGAAGGAGTACCCTGAGCTTGGAGATGGCTCCTGTGGCTCACACCTGGCCTGCAGTCCTTGCAGAGGCAGGAGGGGACAGGTGTGTGTACGTGGGGGGGGGTCTAGGGCCACCCTTAACAGCCACAGCTGCTAGGCTGGGGGGGTGCGGTATCCCCAAGGGCTGGGCCTTTTCCGTTGCTGCCTGGGCTAGAGCTGGGTTCCAGGGACTCGTTCATCTTCTCACAGATGATGTCCACCAGGCGCTCAAACACCTGCTTCACATTCATATTCTCCTTGGCGCTGGCCTCAAAGAACTCAAAACCTGGTGGACAGAAGATGGGGACATTCGGGACAGGCATGAGTCCCAAGGGGCTGGACTTGGAAAATGAAACTGTTCATACCTGTCTTCTGAGCTCATTCCTGCCTGGCCCACTATGTGTGTGTGCAGGGGTGGGGGGTGGGGGGTGTTGCTCTTCAGCTGCCCTCCCTATTTTTTCTGAGACTGGGTCTTTCAGTGACTTAAAACTTATCAAATAGGCTTGGCTGCTGGCCCATAGCCCCATGGGATGGCAGTGTGCACTGCCATGCCTGATTGAAGGTGGATTCCAGGCTCCTTCCCAGCTTCATCCAACCCCCTTTGAAATCTTGAGACAAATTTCGCTATGAACCTACCTCAGCTGTCAGAGTGTGGTGTCACAGGCTACATACCATGTCTAGCTAAGAGTCTTCAGGAGACAGACAGGCAGCTTAGGGGTAAAGGTGTTTGTTGCCAAGTTTGATGCTTTGAGTTCAGTCCCCAATGCAGAAGGACAAACATCCACAGGGGTGTGTGCCCGTGCATGTGTGTACAAACAGACACTATATAAATAATGGGGCTCAAGAAACGGGTCAGGAATTAAGAGCACTGATTATTCCTCCAGAGAACCTGGGCTCAATTCCCAGAACCCACAACTATCTGTTAACTCCAGTGCCAAGGGATCTGATGCCCTCTTGTGACCTCTTCAGGTATTGCAGCTCATGGTGCACTAACATGCAGGCAAAACACCCATACACATTTAAAGAGAAGCCTAGCAGGGCTCACAAACCTTTGATCCCAGGACTTGGGAGACAGAGACAGGCAGATATCTGAGTTCAAGGCCAGCCTCTTTTACAGAATGAGTTCCAGGACAGCCAGAGATACAGAGAAACCCTGTCTCTAAACCTGCCCCCTCTTTAAAAAATAAAAATAAAAAGTATAATTTAAAACAGTGTAATAGGGGCTAAGAAGATGGCCCAGATGGAAAAGTGCTTGCCTTGCAAAAATGAGGACCTGGGTTCAGATTCCTAGCATCCATTTTTTAAAGCCAGGTGTGACAGAACATGCTCCCAGTGTGGGAGGTGGAGGCATTGGAGCTTGCTGGCCAGCTAGTCTAGCCCACTTGTGGAGTTCCAAACCAGTGAGAGACCCAGAGAAAGGGGTAGACGTTCCCTAAGGATGACACCTGATGTCATCTGGCTCCCACATGATGTGCACAATCAGATGTAATCAAATTAGTGCACAGTGCTCACCTGTAATCCCAGTACTGAAGAAGCCAAGCAGGAAGACCATTAATTTCAGGGCTACGAAGTTAGACCCTCTATCAAAGGAAATTTTTAAAATGTAATGTGTAACATGCATAAGGTCCTGAGTCCCAGCATGGCTTTAAAGAGAAGGGAAGAGAGTCAGTGAGATAGCTCGGCCTCTAACAGCACTTGCCAAGCCAGCCTGACTAGCCTGAGCCTGACCCCGGAAGAGAATAGTGGGCACAAAAATCTACTCCTGGAAGTTGTCCTTGACCTCCAGACATGCACTGAGCACACACGGAAATCATTTTGAAAAGGACATAACAAGTAAGTGTTTGCTTGTCTCTGTGTAGTTCTAGCTATCCTGGAACTCGCTCTGTAGACCAGGCTGCCCTAGCACTTACAGAGATACCTGCCTCTGCCTCCTGAGTGCTGGATTAAAAGCATACATCATCACTGCCTGGCAAATAATTTTTTAATATGAGGGTTTTGATTTTGTTGTGAGTATAAGTGTGTGCATGTGTGTGTGGTAGTTAGGTGTAATGGCATACACATGCTTGTAATCCTAGGACTCAGAAGGCTGAGGCAGGAGAATTGTTCAAAGCCCAAAGCCAGCCTGGGCTGCAAAGTGAGGTCATTTCTCAACTCCCAACTCCAAAAGGGCATAATGGAAAGCTGGAACCCAGAGGAAAAAAGGATGCTTAGCACGAGGAGGTCCATTTGATTTCTAGAATTAAGTATAATCCTGATTAGGTAAGTGTACAATTTCCATTTCAGATTCCTCTCTGCTACTAAATGGACCAGCCCCAAAACATGATTCCTTCTGCAACTTCAGTCCCTGATGCAAAGCTATATGAAGAAGGTATTGAGCTATTTTTCAGTGCAGGATTGGAAACCAGGGGAAGACAGGTATTCTACCCCTGAGCCACACCCCAGCCCCTCACTGGGGGATTCTAGGCAGGGCTCTACCACTGAACCACACCCCAGCCCCTCACTGAGGGATTCTAGACAGGGGCTCTACCATTGAGCCACACCCCAGCCCCTCACTGGGGGATTCTAGGCAGGGGCTCTACCATTGAGCCACACCCCAGCCCCTCACTGGGGGATTCTAGACAGGGGCTCTACCATTGAGCCACACCTCAGCCCCTCACTGGGGGATTCTAGGCAGGGGCTCTACTGCTAAGCTTCTCAATGGTGAATGCAGTGAAATGCATGAACTCAGCTCTTCAGAGTCTGGTGAAATCCCTACTGCTCCGCTATCTTCTTGGGCAAATTTGGTGTTTTATTATCAATGTGTCAAACCTCCCCCCCCCATTTGAATTCTTTATATTTTGTTTGTTTTGAGGAGTATCTTTTTTATTGTTTTGTGCTTTGGAGTTTTTATTTTGTTTTGTTCTGTTTGAGACAGGCTCACACTGTGTAGCCTTGTCAGATCTAGAATTTGCTGTACAGCCCAGGCCAGTCTTCTAAGAGTCTTGTCTTTAGTTTAACAGGATCTTGTAGCACTCAGTGTGGCCTGAAAGTCACTATATGGCTGGGGCTGATTCTGAACTTCTGGTCCTCCTGCCTTTGCCTCCTAAGTGCTGGGATGAAAGGCATGTGCCATGAAATATTGATGTATGTGGTACTAGGGACAGAATCCAAGGGCCTCATGCACACTGGGTAAGCACTCTACCAACTGAGCTACAATCCTAGAATAGTTGGGGATTTTTTTGTTTATTAACTTATTTTAATTATATTTTATGCATGTGTACATGTTTCTGATTTTATATATATGTATATATATATATATATATATATATATATATATATATATATATAAATGGTTAGCTGCTATGTAGGTGTTGGGAACCAACCTGGGTCCTTTGCAACCATAGAAAGTATTCTTAACTGTGGAGCCATCTCTCCAGCCCTTGTTTGTTTATTTAAGACAGTGTCTTATTGAGTATCCCGGGCTGACCTTCACATCAGGGCAATTCTCCTGTTGCAAGCTCCTGTGTCTTGAGATGTAGGTGTGACCAACTGCATTTGGATCTTTACAGCAAATGTGGGTTACAAAATCTTCCCCACAGAATAACAGCTCAATTTCTACAGCAAATCCATGTTCTGAATGAGAAGGAAAGCCTGCAGTTCCAAGCTTGGGTGGTGCATGAGTATAAGCTCAGCCTGTGCTACAGTAAGACCATTCAAAAAACAATAAAACATGTAAAACCTAGGCTGGTGGTATTGCTACGTGGTAGGGTGCTGACTCAGCTCCCAACACCAAAAAACCAACCAACCAACCAACCAACAACAGTGACTGTCAGTCATGTCACTCAGGTTTCAGAATACATTCATAAAACAGGTGGTAGATGTTATATGTTAGCGCACATCTTTAACCTTAGCATTTGGGAGGCTATCGTGGTCTGCTGAGTTCCATGCCAGCCAGGATTACACAGTGAGACCCTATCTCAAAACAACAGAAACTAGGTGCTGGGCTATGGTATGTTAATATCTGATATGGAAAATTTTTTTTTTTTTTTTTTTTTTTTTTAAAAAAGCTTTATTTATTATTTATTTATTTATTTGCCTTGGTGTTTTGCCTGGAACTGGAACTACAGACAGTTGTTAGCTGCCATGTGGGTGCTGGGAATCGAACCCGGGTCCTCTGGAAGAGCAGACGGTGCTCTTAACCGCTGAGCCATCTCTCCAGCCCCATGGAAAATTTTAAAAGAGCGAAGAGAGGATTCTAGGGTCAATCAACTGGGCTGCCAGCACGGGGATGTGCTCCCTGAAATGGGAGAGCATGACTTACACAGGGGTGTGTTTATGGGTTATCTTCGAGTGTGTACTACAGGTGTCCAGCTGTGTGCAGGTGCCTATCTCCTGCAGGCAGAGGAGGACATCAGGGACCCTGCTCTCACACCCCCCTTATTCCCTGGAGACAGGGTCTCTCACTGAACCTAAAGCTAGCTGGGCAGCCAGCAAGCCCCAGTGAGCCTTGCCTCAGTTCCCCACAGTGCTGTGGTTATGGGCATGGAGGAGAGCATGTGTTCATGTGTGGTCATGGCTGACCTTTTATGCGGGTGCTGGCAACTCTAACTCAGAGCCCCACATTTACACAATAAACATTCTTACCCTCTAAACCATCCCCAGCCCAAACACTGGGTACTTCCCCCTTAGCAGATCCTCGGTTAACCACTGTAGAACTGGGACTCAGGGGTGGAGATGAGGGTATGGAAGGAGCAGACATGACCTGTGGCACAGGTTGGGTACTAACCAAGATCATCAGCAAGCCGCCGGCCATCCTCAGCAGGTACGACCCGTTCATCCTCCAGGTCACACTTGTTCCCCACAAGGATGACCTGGGCATTGTCCCAGGAGTAGGTCTTGATCTGTGTAGCCCTGTGAAGTAGTGGACATCGAGAGAAAGGTTAGATGTGGGGGGAGGGGAAACAAAGGCCTATGGCATGTCAGTGGCTGGCCAGCACTCACCAGTCCTGCACAGCAGTGAAGGACTCCTGGTTGGCGATGTCATACATGAGCAGGAAGCCCATGGCTCCACGGTAGTAGGCTGTGGTGATAGTCCGGTAGCGCTCCTGGCCTGCTGTGTCCTAGGCAAACAGCAATCACCTCAGCTAGGGGCCATGTGCTCCCTACCTGATTCTGCAAGGGCCTGAAAGGTATACAGGTCTGCCCTTGTGGTCCAGTCTGATGAAGGAGGCATGGCTCTGCCCATCCTAATGTGAGACATTACAAGAATGTATCACCAGGCCTATTGTTGAATCTTAAAAGCCCTCCCTGGATGGGCTCCGGTGTGCAGGGCTCTCTCCCATTCATAAGCTTCCCTAACCCTGCTTCCAAGAACTAATATCATAGTCACAAAGAAGAACCATCTGGGCCTCAGGCCACCATCTTGACTTGCCACCTGGTCTTGTTACCAAGGTGATATCAATAGCTGGACTAGGGACAGGGAACCTGACAGCCTCTGTGGGAGTCCCCAAGATGGTCCCCAACTTCTTCCTCACTAGTCACTGGTACTTCCAACATGTACCTTCTCTCCACCTTGTCCCTCCACAGGCAACCCAGGGCAGGGCATTACCTCAGAGATAAAAGACACCACCCTGCCCTGAGCTACTCTCTGTCCCCAGGGTTTAGTTCCCCACATGGATACTAGACCCACCCAGATCTGCAGCTTGATCCTCTTGTCGTGTCTGTAGACTGTCTTGACCTTGAAGTCGATGCCCACCGTGCTCACGAAGGCAGGGCTGAAGGAATCATCCGCATAGCGGAACAGGAAGGAGGTCTTGCCCACACTGCTATTCCCAATCAAGAGCAGTTTGAACATGTAGTCAAAGTTCTGGTCGGCTGCATCCCTTGGGCTTGCAGGAGGCTCACTAGCGGACGCCATCTTGGTGGGATCTGCTTGGAAGGGAGGCCTGAAATGCTGATGCGAAAGGGGGCAGGTACCAATAACTGAGCCTGTGAGTCTATTTGGGTTCAGGGATCAGTTCTCCCAAGATGTGAATCCAGGATCCAACTTAGGTCACAGGCTGGGCAGCAAGTGTCTTTACCCGCAGAGCCACTCTCTAGTCCTGGTTCCTCTCTCTCTTCTCTCGCTCTCCCACTCTCTTTCTCTCTCTCTTTCAGAGACAAGGTCTCACTCTGGAGCCTAGGCTGACCTCTACAGCCGAGTGTATTGGGGGGTGACAGGCATGCACCTCTACCTTGGGACCCGAGTTGCAGGACTGCGAGCTGCCTGACCTGTGTGCTTTAGGAATCGCAGGCAGGTCCTCGGAAAGAGCAACACCTGCTAAACAGCTGAGCCACCTCTCTAGACCTTTTCTTTTTCTTTTAAAAATACTTTTAGAAAAGGTCTCATGTAGCGCAGGCTGGTCTCAAACTCCCCTGTGGTGGATGATGATCTCAGACTTCTGACCCGTGTCTCTCAAACTGGGATTACAGGTATGCACCCCTAATGCCCTTCCTAATAACACCTGCCATTCACAGACCCCTGCCCAATCCTTTGCACCAGGCACTGGTCTCTGAAGAGACACAGCTGTGCATAGAAAAAAAAACACCTTTTACGGAAGACACATGGGAGGTCTGTGGTTGCTATTTAATCTCTACACAAAGGTAAATTTAGGGCTAAGGATGCGACCTAGTTGGTAGAATGGTCAGCCTTCAGCCCCAGCACGAAGTAAACCAGGTGTGATGTGTACACCGTAATTCCATCACTAGGGAGGCAGACACAGGAGGGTCTGCATGAGAATGTCTCAAAAAAAAAAAAAAAAAAAAAAAGCAACCTGGAGCCTTTCTAGGGTAAGGTTCTAATCTCCTGGCTTGAGGTGCAGAAGTCGGGTAACAGGTAAAAACTCGGGCCGGTGGTGGTGATGGTGGTGAGGAAGTTGCAGGGTTGCAGACCGGACTTTGCCCAGTGCGAGCAGCTGGTATGGCCAGGTGTGAGCTGGAGGGGGGTAACTGCCAACTAGACAGAGCCCCTCCATCAGGGCCTGGATGGTGCCTGCCACTAGGCTGACTGCCCTTTCCTCTTTAAATCCACTTTAATCTTTCCTGTCCCCCAGGGTAAGGGGGATTTCTATAAATATAGCATAGTTTAAAGCCCTCATTAAGCTTCCAAGTGGGTACCTGCCATTTTATTTGTCAAAGGGGCCGGGCCTGGCTCCCTCTTGGCCAAAGCTGACTCACCCCAGCCATGGTCCACATAGACAGAAATAAAAGTCATCAAATCCAAGGGATTTATCCTAGCCACTCCATGATCACAAAACCCACCACCAACCCATATCCTGCTATTTATATCTGCCTGCACTCCAGCACGTTGTTAAATCCGAATCTAGGGTGCCCTTCTAATCTCCCCAGCTGTCTAGAGTCAGTCTCCGAAGCCCAAGTAAAAGTATTTCTCAATGGCCTTCGGTGTTTTCTGTTTCTCTGCCCGGTGCATTTCCAAAGAGAACGCAGCCAACCCCACCCTGTGTTCCGGGAGAACGGGTTTGAGGAGGGACCGCAAAGCGTCCTCCTGGCAGGGCCTTCAAGCTGGCCCCCGCCCCACCGCGGCTCCTCTTCCAGGCCAACTAGGGGTCCCCCGGTCCTCACGGCTGGCATCCGAGCTGTCACTGCACTGCATGCACCAGCAGGTGCCTCCCCCATCACCATATGGTGCCCTCGCTCGCCCCCGGCTGGGCTTCTCGCCCACCTCGGGGAGCCAGCGGAGCGCGGGGAACCTAGAAGGGCCAGCAGCACCGCTTGGGACCCGTGACCCGGTCTCGCGCGGACCCCAGCCCAACCCCGTCATAGCGCACGCGCGAACCGGCGGGCGGGCTGGCGTGCTCGCCCCGGGACTCACCTTGGGTCACGCCTCGCACACCAGGATCCGCCCACGAAGTCGCTGCAGCCTGCACACGGCTGCGACCCCCGCCCAGCAGCCACCTCCACCGACACTGACACCCGGATCCCGCGCCGGCTCCGCCCAGGTGGAGGGGGCGAGGCCGCAGCAGGAGGGACGATGAGTGGGTGGGGCCTAGGGGGCGGGGCCGCCTGAGAGTTGGCGTCCGGAGGTGGGCGTGGTCTTGCGGGGGTTGCGGGGGGAGATCCGCCAGAAGAGCTCGGAGATAGGCGCGGCCTGTCGAGGACCAGGACGCTGCAAGAGCCCCACGGAGTGAGCGCAGCCTAGCGGGCGGAGGCGGGACGGGAGTCAAGTGACCGACTGGGCAGAGAAGTGGGTGGGGCATAAACGTGGTGTGGGAGGGCCCAAGAGGCGGGAGTGGTTTTGGGGGCTAGATGTGAGGGGCCCGATGTGAGCTATAACAGAGGCTGGAGGAGTAGGAAAGGGCATCAGGTCCTAGCAGAGCGTCTCCTAGAAACACACATCTTCTTTTCCCTAACTACAGGTAGAAAATGTCTTCTGTGCACTCTGTGGTTAAGAGGAAAACCTCAGCAGCTGGATTCTAGTCCTACCTCCACTTTCTAGGACCGTGAGTTGGGACATATTTAACCTCTCTGACCCTCAATTTTCCCATCTGCCATGTGTAGCCATCTGTGTGTGTGTGTGTGTGTGTGTGTGTGTGTGTGTTTAATTTTGGAGGCTGGAAAGACGACTCAGAGGCTGAAGCATTTCTTGAGGGGATCTGGGTTTGAGTCTCAGCATTCACATGGTGGCTTACAACCAGCCAGGGAGCTGACCTCTACTCTTACTTCATCAAGCAGCAAGAACCAACATGGACAGACATACATATAGGCAAAACTATCAAGTAAAATAAAATTTTAAAATCTAAAAATATTTTTTTTTATTTTTTGTTTTCAGACAAAGTCTCATTTTATACAAGCTTGCCCCAAATTCATTATGTAGCCAAGAATTAATAAACTGATCCTATCTCCACAGTATAGGACTGCAGGCGTGAAAAACCATGCCTACTTTGGGTGGGCTCAAGGAGCCCAGGCCTTCTTGGATACCAAGCAAGTACTCTCCACCCTCAACCCCATTTTCTTTTCAGTGCTGGGGTGAAGACCAAGGCTTCATGAATGGTAGGCACGCTCCCTGTCCCACATGGCCCTAAAGGGTGCTGGATTACTCTGTTCAATGCTCTAAGGGCTTCTGGAGTTAAGACATGTTTTAGAAATAAGGAAACTAATGATCAAAGACAGATATTTGTCCGAGATCACACAGCAGGATTTAGAGTTCACAATAATAGAGAGAGGCCATCAAAATGGATGAGTGTGCAAAGGCACTTGCCACTAGACCGGATGACCCAGGATCCCAGGGACCCGCAGCATAGAAGGAAAACCAGTTCCCACAAGTTGGCTTCTGACATCCACATACATACACACTCAAGGAACAAATGTAAAAAATAAAAAAAAGAAATTCAGGCATGGTGGCTTATACCTGAAATCCCAGCATCTGAGAGGTGGAGGAAGGTAGAAGGTCATACTCAGGTGTGTAATAAGTTCAAGACCAGCCTGGGCTATAGGAGACTCTGTCTCAAAAGTGTGTGCATGTACACAGGTGAGACAGAGTGTACTTGTAACTAGCACTCAGGAAGCTGGGGCAGGAGAACTGCCATGAATTTGGGGCTAGCTTGGGCTGAACAGTAAGTGTCAACTCAGACTTGGCTACATAGTAAGAACCTATCTCAAAACAAAAATATACAGACTGATGTAGTGGATCACACCTGTAATCTTAGCACATGAGAGGCTGAAGCACAAGGATGTCATGAGTTTCAGGCTAATCTGGACCACACATTTTCCTAAAGACCCTGCCTCAAATACACATAGGAGCACATGCACATACATCCATTACGTGCGCGTGCATGTACGTACACACACACACACACACACACACACACACACACAGCAACTTGAACTTCTCTGCTCACCCAGACACTTCAAGGGAACAGCTGTCTCCACAGCTCCAACACACATGAATTGAGCTGGAGCGCAATCGATAGGAAGAACTGAGTTATTTTCAGAAACAAGTAGCCTCCAAAGTCTTCAGGGTGCCACTCACCTCGGTTCACATCTCAGGATGGATGTTATGGACTAGGGAAAGATGAAGCAAGTTCCTGTCTTGCAAACACATGCCACTTCTGCTCATATCTCATCAGCCAAAACAAGTCAAAATGCCATGTCCATAATGTCATATCAGTAGAATATGAAACTGACTGTGCCTGAGAGGTGGGAACCTATTTTTCCAGCAGTAGCACATAGTCAGGGCAGTGATTAGCACAAACACACTCATCACCTGGTTTCTCCTCTGGTGGAAAAATGATCGCAGCAGCCATCTCCAAAGAAGCATTTATTGGTACATAGGGCCCATGTTAGAGGCTCTGGAGCCTCAGAGCAAGGCCAGCAAGGCAGAGCCCATTGCTCAGCAGGCAGCCCAGGTTGCACAGAGAAGACAAGCCATGGTAGTGGAAGAATTTCTTGCGAAGAGCACCGTACTTGGGGTCCTTCTCCCGCAGCTGGCGGTAGGGGTCGGGGCCCTGGTGGCTGCCTGGTATCTCTGTCCCCAGGCCTCGATCTTTCTCTACAGCCTGCAGGTCTCTCATGACAGCCGTGGTGCGGGCCTCCAGCCAGCGTGCATTGATGGTGGCCAGTGTGAGGCTCAGGAGCAGCAGGGCAAGCTGAGGACAGTGATGGAGGCAAGGTGAAGGGGTTAGGAGCATAGAGTGAACCAAGAGAGGGCATACCTACATCCTCACAGCCCAGAGAGTTCCCTGTACCCACACTGGGGACCCTGAAGGGAACAGTCCTTAGGAAGAAATCTATGCTTTTTTTCTCTTGTGTTCCCTGGTCCATGGACATCTTGAACATCAAAAGCTCTTTTTCAGAAAACGTGTGTTTTGCAATACTGAGAACTGATCCTTGGGCCTCAGCTGCAATGTAAGCTCAATCACTAAGCTACATACCCAGCCCTCTTCACTTGTCTTGGGCATGGTAAACATACTTGTTTATGTGTGCGCACTTGTGCTTACAGAAGCATGTGTATGAACTTTTCTCTGGAGGCCAGAGCTCACCTTTGGGCTTTCCACCTTTTTGGGGGTGGGGGTTAGTGTTACGACAGGATTTCTCACCCTAGCCATCCTGGAACTCATTCTGTAGACCAGGCCAGCCTTGAACTCACAGAGTGAGTGGGGGTTTAAGGCGTTTGACACTACTACCTGGCCCTTTTTCTTTTTTAAAATCTTTAAAAAAAAGTTTTATTGCATTTACTTATTTGTGTGTGTGTGGTGTATATGTGTGTGGTATGTGTTTGTCTGTGTGTGTGTGTGGTATGTGTGTATGGTGTGTGTATGGTATGTGTCTGTATGTGAGGGTGTGTGTGTGTGTGGTATGTGTCTGTGTGTCTGTGTGTGGTGTGTGTGGTATGTGTTTGTCTCTGTGTGTGTGTGTGTATGGTGTGTGTATGGTATGTGTCTGTATGTGAGGGTGTGTGCAGACTCCTGGCTAACCCTCCCAAAGAGCTAGGATGAAGGATGCCATCTTCCCCTAAAGTAAGACAGAAAACACTCATTGTTCCTTCATTCTCTCTGCTCAAAAGCAGACAGCCTAAAATAGGGCCCATCTTTCCTGTGGTCCCACCTCAGACTCTAGGAACAGATGGACACTGAACCAACAGGAAATGAATTAACACCTGGGAAATACCAGTTACTCAGAACCAACCCTCTCTGATCTCTGAGAGATTATTCTTTGAGAGCAGGTTGAGACAGGATCTCAGTATCTCAGGCTGGTCTCAGGCTCCCTATGTAACTGACACTGGCCTTGAACTCCTGATCCTCCCACTTCTGCCTCCAAGTGCTGGGATTATAGGTGCCACCACCATGTCAGAGTTGGTTTGTATTTAAATTTTTATTTTATTTATTTTAGTGTTTTGAGAAAGGGTTTCACTGTATAGCGCTGGCTGTCCTGGAACTGGATCTGGAAACCAGGTTGGCCTCAAACTCACAGACATCCACCTGCCTCTGCCTCCTGGCTGCTAGGAGAAAAGGCGTGTGTCACCACTACCTGGCTTAATTTTATTTTATATTTTTGGAGACAGAGTCTCTATGTAGTTCTGGCTATCCCTGAACTCTGTGTAGGCCAGGCTGGCCTCTGACTCCCAGAGATTTCTCCTGTCTCTGCCTCCAGAATGCTGGGACTAAAGGTACACACCACTACACCTGGCTTGTTCTTGCTGTTTTTGAAACAATCTTAATATGTAGTCCAGGCTGGCCTGGAACTTGTCCAGTCTCCCTAGTTCATCCTCCTGCATCCTGGGGTAACAAGTATGTGTGTGCATGTGGGGTACCACCACATGGGGCAAAGATGACTCTTGATACGCCCACCCATCAAGTCTCACTCGCTCATATCTGAAAACTCAAGCACGAGGGATGTTGTGGAATACAGTTTTAAGGTGTGTTACTTTTGTTTATGTTGTATTTGTTTAACTCTGTGAAGCTATGTTACTGTGCCTATCTAGAACACATGATGGTCTAATAAAGAACTAAATGGTCAATAGTGAGGCAGGCGGAAGGATGGGGAAACTGGCAGGCAGAGAGGAGAAACAGGAGAATTCTGGGAGGAAAGAAGGAGCCTGAGGAGGAGGATGGTAGGGGCCAGCTACACAGTCAGCCACAGAGTAAGAGTAAATGTAAGGTTACAGAAGAAAAGGAAAAGCTCAGAGGCAAAAAACAGACAGGATAAGTTAAGAAAAGCTGGCTAAGGCCGAACATTTATAAGTAATAATAGTAACCCCCTGAGAGGGATTTATCTGGGAGCTGGGTAGCAGGGCCCCCCCCAAAGAGCAAAACCAAACAACAGGGAAGGAACGGTGAGGAAATCTGAGCTCCAGAGCAGTTGGTGACACTGTGATCGGGGGAATGTGGAGACAGCAGTGGGGAAACGTAAATTCCTAGTCCAGCTAGTTTTTACACAATGAACTGAGCTCAGCTGACTCACTCCAGTTTGGCAGGGGGCCCAGCTATGGGCAGAGAGGAAATAGGAGCTAATGGGAAGATAAGGCTGGGTAGAGAGGGCTGCCAGGGGTAGCAACACAGGATGTGTGCACTGTTCGAGGACACCCAGTGACCAGCTGTATTTGCCAGGCATTTCTTTCCCCCTTTGAAAACAGGAGCTTGAGGCCAGCCTGGGCTACATCTTTGGGGATATAGAGAAGGCTGGCTCAGCAATTAGGAGAGCATACTGCTCTTGCAGAGGACCGAGTTCAGCTCCCAGCATCCACTTTGAACAGCTCACAGCTGTCTAAACCTACAGCTCTGGAGCATCTGTCCTGAGAGCACCCACACATACATGCACATACCTACACACAGACAACAGACACAGAATGAAAATAATAAAAGCTGGGCAGTGGCAGCACACACCTTTAATCCTAATACTTGAGAGGCAGAGGCCAGCCTGCTCTACAGAGTAGGTTCCAGGACAGCCCGGGCTACCCAGTGAGACCTTCTGTCTCAAAAGAATGAAAATAAGGTAGAGGGCGAGAAGGAAGACATAATATCAGCCCCTGGTCTCTACGTGATTGTGCACATGAATGTGCACACACTAAAATGAAATGAAATCTCTGTAAATGCTCCCTGGAGTCTTGGAGTCAAATTTGCGAAGAATGCTCAAACCCTCATACCTGACTAGCCTCCCAGAGAGAGAGGTGGATCCAGGCTCGCTGTGGAACCAAGATGCACAGGTTGATGAGAGCGCAGCCCAAGGAGACGTGAAAATAGACGGGGAAGAGCTTGCTCTGCACTAGCCCGAAGGTATGCCGAGGAAGACTCCGGAAAAGCAGAAAGCCTGGGAGGTAAAGGGCCACACACACATTAGGACACTTCCAGGTCCCCCTCCCATTCAGCCCCCACCCAAAAGAACAGGTTGGAGGTCCCTACCTGAGGCAAAGGTCACCCACATCTGCATGCCCCAGGCACCAGACAAGACCAGCAGGTGGACCACTTTAACCAGGCTTCCTGGAGTCTCACCTTCCTCCATCCTGTGGCCCTGGGAACGAGGCACCAGTGACTCAGCTTAACCTTCAACCTTTGCCCCCTAGCTTTGGGACCTGGCAGAGAGGAGGGGAAAGGTCTGGCAATGGCAGTGGGAAGACCCAAAGCAGTCCATCTGAGCTCCGGCTCAGGCCGGAATTGTGGCTTTGAGGTCAGACTTGGTTGGTGTTGGCCTCACACTCTCCCAACACTTGCAAAATAACAGCAATAGTAATAATAATAAATAAAACAATTTCAGCTCCGTGTGGATGCAAATCTACTAGCAAACACTTGGGAGACCGACACAGGATTGCCACTCCTCCATTCCAAAAAGCATTTAAAAACAGAGAGACTGGCCTGGTGACTCACACCTGTAATCCCAACCTATACATATGACCTATGGATGGTGCAAGACAATCACTGAGTTTGAGGATAGCCTGCTTATACAGTGAGGCTGTCTTAGACCAACAAACAGGTCAGGCTCCAGCTGACAAGTAGCTCTGTGAAGGAAGCCCTGCGCTCCATCTCCAGCTCTGTAGAAGACAAGTCCAGGCTCTCTAGTCATTTCCAGCACTGAGGAGATACAAACAGAATCACCAGGAGCTGGAGGCCAACCTGAGATACACGAGGCCTTGTCTCAAAACCAAACTCCTACAACAAAAGATCCCAGGCTACTTCTAGACCCAATACAACTGCACCTTACAGAACCCCAAAAGCTTGAGTCCCGGCAGCTCAGGTTCGCATCCCTACATCCTCAGGGATCACCCTGGCTCTGCAGACAACCAAGAGCCCTCATCCAGAAACCCGAGCTATCACAGAAACATCCCAAAGCTCTCCCAGGGCCCCCGTATCACCCCACCGTTGGAGCACCCGAGGCCAGGCGGGAGGACAGCTCCAGTGCAGCTCCCGGCTCGCTCGAGATCTCCCGGGTTTTCTTCCGCACCGCAGGCCTCGCCCCACCTCCCAGTCAGCCAGAAGCCAATAAATCACATATATGACCCTCTGGGCCCGCCCACTTAGGGGTTGTCCAGTCGGCTTGCGGGAATCGTCCTGCCAGCCCGCCCCTTCAAACCTGATCCAGTGACACCGAAGATATTCAGGTGCCAATTAGCTCCACGCTAGCCCCGGAGGTAGCGGGCGGGGCTAACGTGCAGACCACGCCCTTCTCTGTGACTCCACCTTCGGCTTTCCTGCGTTTTCCAGCGATGGTGTCCCCATGGGATCAAAGCTTCAGCGTCACAGCTGGGGACTGGCTTCGTGGTCCTTGATAGGAGAGCATGAACAGGTGGTATGTGGTAGGTGGGGATGAAAGAGGGGATCGGGAGACTGGCGGGGTGTAAGATTGACAGGGCTGGGGGCGGAGCCAACACCCCAGGTCCCTCCCCTTCGCTGGAAGAATTCTCAGGAGAAGGGGAGGTCGGAAGAATCAATCAACCGAGGTGGGGGAGGGCAGGCATGGTTGGGGGATCTACCTGCGGGGAATCTCTGAAAAGCCTCCTTCCCTTCCCCGCTAACTCTTCTAGAGTATTTGTGGTCCGCAGGTGATATTCTTGAACAACTTCTCGTTTACCAAGCAGTGGACTAAATCTGTGTAAAGTGGATATGATGATTTTTTTTTTCCCTCAGACAGGTTCTCACTGTATAGACCTGGCTGTCCAGGAACTAGCTTTGTAGATCAAACTGACCTGAAACTCAGGGTTCCCCTAAGTGCTGGGATTTAAGGAGTGAACGTTCACATCTAGCTCTTTATGTGGTTTTGTTGTTTCCGATTTCTAAATGTTGTTTTGTGTCTTCTGTGTTAATATTTTGCTTGCATGTATGTCTGTGTACTGCTTGCGTGCCTGGTGCCCGAAGAGGTCAGAGAGAGCATAAATCCTCTGGGACTGGAGCTACAGAGGGTGCTGGGAATTGAACCTGGGGCCTGGAACAGCAGCTAGTGCTCTTAGCTGCTAAAGCAATTCTCAACCCCTCTCCTGCTTTTTGTGACAGGGTCTCTCTGTGTAGCCCTGTCAGGCCTGGGGCTCACCATGTAGATCAGGCTGGCCTTGAACTCACACAGATCTGCCTGCCTCTGTTTCATAGGTGCTGATATTAAAGACCTGTGACTACTTCCCTTCTTTTTTTAAATTAATTAATTAAGTTTCCAGCCAGATCACAGCCCCCTCCCCCTTCTCTCCTCCCAGTCCCTCCCCAGCCTCCTCTATCTTGTTTCTCAATATCAAACTTCGTTTCTTCCTAGGTGTGCATGAGATGTGTGTAAGTGTGTACATGTCATGGCACACAAGGAGAGGCCAGAGGTCGGGTTCACGGGGCTGCTTCTCTCCTCCACTCCTGAGCTGGTTTCTGGGGATGATCCAGTTCATGTTGTCTGGCTTGGTGACAGCACTCAGGTCCTCTCAGCAGCCCGGCAAGGCCTCAATGCCTTTATTTGGAATGTCTAGGTTCTCATAACCAAGCCCACCCCTGTGACTGGATTGTCTCTCACCTGTCTCACACTGGGCTGAAACATCTCTGAGGGGAGACTCTAAAGGGGTCAGGAGGTGGGCGACTGAGGCTCAGGTCACAGAACACTTGCCTAACATGCAGCTGGGTTCCATCCCCAGCACTGCATAAACCGGATGCAGTGACACAAAGCTGTCATCTTAACACTAGGGAGGTAGAAGCTGGAAGATCAGGAGTTCAAGGTTATCCTTGGCTGCATAATGAATTGGAGGTCAGCCTGGGCTATATAAGGCTGTCTTTATAACAACAGTAAATAACTAAAAAGAAAAGGATTGGGAGTTGGAGACTGGTCTCAGAGAGCATCCCATCCCTGTCTGCAGCGACCCTCTTTTGGCTGGCCTACCCCGGGACCCTGACTGCTGTGTATCTAATCTCTGCTCACCCCCTTCACTCTCCATCACATCTTGGCCCGCCATTGAGAAGAGGGGCAAGTATTGGTGCTCCTGAGGGCCTGGTAGATGCTAAGAGGGCTGGGAGGGGCTGGCAGCTGCAAGCTTGCTCTCACTTGGCCCTGAAGGAAACCCTTTCTCCCTAGGGTACTCCTCAGACAAGACTTTGGACTGTATGACTCGCTGGTCCAGGGCCTTGGAGCCTGAGATCGTGACTGCTACTTCAGAACAAGCATCTAGGACTCTAGAGTGGGGGCCGGAGTGGGACTCGGCGCCTCAGCCTCATGAGGGTACCTCCTATTCCAACACAGGCCTGGACAAGGAACATTATCATGACCAGGACCTTGTGAAGAGGAATCACAGCCCAACCAAGGTCACCCCACCCCACCCAAAACTCTTATTAATCTAGGAATGCACTTGCTGTGGACCACTGTGGGGCATAGGGAAGGAGGAGACCGCACAGAGGGACCTGCATGGAGCTTCAGAACCTAGAACAGCACCTCTGGTGGGGGTGGGGGTGGGGGGGATGGTGGAGTAGAGGGAAACCTATTACTTGTGTGTCTTTGTTTTGAGAGAGTGTCTCTTGTAGGCCAAGCTGGCCCTGAACTTGCTCTGTAGTCAAAGCTGGATTTGAACTGTTCCTTCTGCATCATATCCTGAATGCTAGGATTGTAGGAAGGAGACATTATGTCTGACTTTTATATTGTGAAGGAGTGTGTGTGTGTGTGTGTGTGTGTGTGTACTCTGATGAAATTCCCTTTGAGGCCAGAAGAGGACATCAGATCCCTGGAGCTGAACTTGTGAGGCTTCCAACCTGGCTACGTGGGTCTTCTTCAAAAGCATTATGCTCTTAAAACAAACAAAAAACAGAGTATAGCCCTTGGGGGGTCTGAAACTCACTCTGTAGACCAGACTGGCCTCAAACTCACAAAGATCCACCTGTCCGCATCCCAAGTGCTGGATTTAAAGGCATGCATTACAATGCCTTACTCATATTTTAAATTGTGTGTGTGTTTCTTTGGTTTTGTATGTATATGGTTTCTGACTGTGTGTATGAGACTCATACTTGTGTCTAAAATTGTGTGTATGTGATGACTGTGTTTAACAGCAGCTTGTGGTGGTGTGGCAAGTGCTGATGGTGTTCTCTATGGACATGGTGTCACTGATCTTGTACTCCTAAGGAGAAAGGTCAAACGAGGGACAGCCTGGTACCTGCTTTCTGTCAGGGTCAGTCTAGGGGCCCATAGACATAGGAGATGAGACACACACATGCGCTATTGAGTATGTGCAGATGGTGAACTTGGGGTAGGGGCAGTGGATGAATGCCCAGACATAGTTTGGCCCGAATTCCTGGTTAGGGATAGTCAGGACTCAAGAGAACCACTCCTGTTCTCCCCTCCAAACTACATCGAGGTAAGCACTCTGGGAATACATCATCACTCTCCTCTTCGCCTCTTTCCCAGAAGTTCCCGGAGCCTGGCTCTTCTAAAGTTAAAGGTGAACACCCTCTTCTAAGTGAGACTGAAGGGAGGCATTTGGGTTTCTAGCCCCCCCTTAATTTCTCCCTACTTTTATTTATTTCCTTCCTGTATTTGAGGGAGTGTGTACACATTTGAAATCAGAGAAAGGACAGTCTATCAGCGATGCTTCCCTCTTGCCCTGTGGGTCCTTGGGTTCAATTCCAGGTTGTCCATCTTGGTAGCAAGTACCTTCACCCTCAGGTCCATCTTGCAGAACCCCCATGGTCCCTAAATGCTTCAGAGGGGTCCCCTGCTCTCTATGCCCCTCCCTCCTTGGGCCTCCCCCCCCACCTTGATCTTACCTCCGCCATGGCTCCCCCTTGCCTCTGCCCACAGTTAAGAACACCATGCTAATCCCTGACCCACAGAAGCTCTTGAGATGTGAACTAGACTCTCTGAGGACCCAGTTGCAGGCTCAGACCAAGGTGAGCTCCATGCACCTCTGCTGCACCCCGTTTTCACAGTCCTCCCTACTCCAGGGTCTCACCTTCTGCCTCCTTCTCAGGCTTTTGAGTTCCTGAACCACTCTGTGACCATGCTGGAGAAGGAGAGCTGTCTACAGCAGATCAAAATCCAGCAGCTTGAAGGTAAGGGCTGGATGGAGGCCAAGGTCAGAACAGGGTCAAGGAGGGCTGGAATCAAGGTTGACCTCCTGCCTTTCGGCCGAGCTGGGCCTCAGTTGGTAGAGCACTTGCCAGAAGTCCTGGGTTCTGCCTCCAGCATGGACTAGCACTGGGCCTGGTGGTCCCTGCCTGTGATCCCAGATGAATAGGAAGATGATGAGTTCAAAGTTATCCTCATCTACTTAGACAGTGAAAGTCAGCCTTCCACAGAGATCTGTCTGGAAAATAAAACAGAAGAACAGAGCCCTGGGCTGAGAGGTGGCTTGGCAGTTAAGAGCACTGGCTGCTTTTGCAGAAGCCCAGGTTGTGTTCAGCATCCATTGGTGGCTCCCAATCCTCTGTAACGTCAGTTCCAGGGGATAGGGCATACTCTTCTGGCCTTTAAGGGCACCAGGTAAAACACCTATGAAACATAAACCACATAAAATAACAATACATAACCTTAAAAATAAAGGCAGTCCAGGGCTAGGGAGATGACTCTGTTAGTAAAATGCTTGCCATGCAGGCATGAAGATTTCAGGTCAAAAAAAAAAAAGTAGTGGGCACATTTTTATAAAAAATTAATTTTATTTTATGTACATTGGCATGGCTTCAGATCCCCTGGAACTGGAGTTTCAGACAGTTGTGAGCTGCCATGTGGGTGCTGGGTATTAAACCCGGGTCCTCTGGAAGAGCAGCCAGTGCTCCCAACCCCTGAGCCATCTTTCCAGCCCCACGGGGCACACTTTTAATCCCAGTTCTACAGAAGTGGAGATAGAATGCTGGGGCTCCCTGGTCAGCCAGTCCACGTCAATCCTCGAGCTCCAGGTTCAGTGAGAGACCCTGTCTCAAAAGAGAAGGTGGAGAATTGAGGACAACCAATGTTGGACCTCCCTTCCCCCACACACATTCACGTGTCTGTGTACCTGTGCACACACGTGTGAAAACACGTGAACATGTAGGTGCATGTACACCCATACACAAAAATAAAGTCAAGAGTATCTCATACTGACTCTCTCCAGAAGTGTTCAGTCCCACAAGCCGCCAAGGAGAGAAGGAAGGCCGCGGCAGCGCGGAACAGAGTCGGCAGGAGCTGTATGGGGCCCTGACCCAAGGCTTGCAGGGTTTGCAGAAGACCCTGAGGGACAGTGAGGAGCTGCAAAGGTCCAGAACCACTCGCTGTCTACAGCTGCTGGCCCAGGAGATCCGGGACAGGTGAGTGTGAGCAGGAGGGCAGTGTGGAGGGTCACCATTAGGAAACTTCATGGAGTGGCAGTGGAAAGCCTGGGGGACACGACATAGGGACAGGGCAGGTCGCTCAGAGGATATAGGTGGCTAGGAAGAGGGTATTGAAGAGTCCAAGGGAGCTGGAAGGTGAGAGAGACTGCAAGCGGGAGGTGGGTTGGGGAAGGAGGCAGGGCCTTAGAAGACTGAGGAAGAGGAGAGGCTGGAGGGTGGAAATCAGGAGGAGAAACAAGGCTGGGAAGGAAGGAGAAAGTAGACTGGAAGATGACGGCGTGGAGCCTGGGGTCCATGTGGGAGGAGCCTGGGGCTGTGGGCGGAGACTGTGGCTGGGTGGTGCCTCATTCTGAGGACAGAGTCTCAGGGTGTGGGCGTGGCCTCAGGTGGTGTGGGTGGAGCCAGGGCTGCAGGGCAGATGGGGATGCGGGAGGCCTTGGAGTCCTGGGGAATGGGCTGGGAATATGGGTCTAGGCTGCTCTCTCCCCTCAGCAAGAAGTTCCTGTGGGAGGAACTGGAGCTGGTGCGGGAAGAAGTGACTTTCATCTATCAGAAGCTCCGTGAGTGCCTGGGGCCCACAGCCTGGAAGGGGTAGGGCTCCTCCGCTCCTCCGTCCACTGAGCTCTCTCCCCAACAGAGGCCCAGGAGGATGAGATCTCAGAGAACCTCTTGAATATCCAGAAGATGCAGAAAACACAGGTGAAGTGCCGAAAGGTGAGCGGAGAAAATGAGGACCTGCAGGACATGAGGCAGATGGGAGCTTCTCGCGCTTCTACCTTTGGACTGAGTCTAGGAGGTTGAATTCAAACCCCTGCTCTGCCATTTAATGCTATGTTATTATGAGCAAATCACTCTGTCTTTCTGGGCCTCAACTTGCCTCTCCATATAATGGGTATAATAGCGTCGATCCCTCCCTGATCAGAAAGTTGTGTTCGTTGAGGCTTCCATTACAGTCGGGAATAACAGTCCTATATCATGATTATCTTTCTCTATGGTCATCACTACTTGTGTGTCTAATTTCTTGTTTCCCACACCTCAGGTTCTGACCAAGATGAAGCAGCAGGCATATGAGACCTCTTCATGGCCAGAGGCTGAGGAGATGCCTTCTGAAGTCAATGGCTGCTGGAAGGATGACTTACAGAAAGAGCTGAGTGACATATGGTGAGGCCGACCTCTGACCTCTGACCTCTGACCTCCTCCCCCTGTTTTTTTTTTGGGTTCTTGCCTGCACTATCCCGCAGTCCCGCAGTCACACAGAATCACACAGATGCTTACATTATTTTTACACTGATTGACCTGGGGCCCAGTCGCATAACTTACTAACTCCTTCATCTGAACTCAACCCATCTTGTTCAGCCGTGCTACTCAGTACCTTTTCTCAGAGCAGCATTTCATTTTCTTGCCTCTGCATCTGCTGACATCTCAGTTGTATCTCCATTGCATCTCTGTGGCGTCTTTCTGGTGTGTCTGCTGCTGCTCTGAGATGTTCCCAGGGTTTTCTTAGTGTGGTAGCCCCGCCCACACTTCCTGTCTGTCTCTGGCCAATTAGCTTTTTATTAAACCACTGGAAGAGACAAATAATTACAACGCACCATAATCTCACTACATCCCCCACTGCATCTGGAACACACCTGGTTCTAGCAATGGAAGAGACAAATAATTACAACGTACCATAATCTCACTACATCCCCCACTGCATCTGGAACACACCTGGTTCTAGTTCTTCCTACTTCTAGGAATCACCCTTCCCAGAGCCTCCCTTGCCCTAGCTCCAATTCTGGGGTACCCTGGATAGTCCAGTATCTCTTGGGGCCCCTGTCTCTCTGTCTACCCACAGGTCTGCTGTCCATAGTCTGCAGAGCTCCATTGACTGTCTTGCCTTGTCCGTGGGTACCAGGCCCAGAGCCTCGAGCCTCAGGGGTGAGGGTTTGAGAACAATGGGGATGTGTGGGGTCATTGCTAGCTTCACATATGTAAGGTCACATCACATGAGGTCTTGTTCTAACGCTACATTGGGTAGCTGAAAAACTGGCTGAGATTTTGAAGGCCTATAATCTCAGAAATTGGTGTGTGTGGGGGGGGGTGAAAGAGGACATTAAGCTCAAGGCCAGCCTGGGCTACACAGGCCCTGAATGTTTCATGTAGGAGCTGATTGGGGTCACATTTAGATCTGTGAGGTGATTTTCTTTTTAATCTTAGTTTTTTGAGATATGGTCTCACATAGCCCAGACTAACTTAAACTCCCAGTGTGGCCAAGGATGACCTTGAACTTCTGACCCCCCTGCTCCCAGCTCCCAAGGATTACAGGTATATGCCACCATTCCTGGCTCTATAGGACTTTTTTAGATCTATTTTTTTTATTTTATTTTATGTGTGTGGGTGTTTTGCCTATATTTGTGCATCACCTATATGCCTGGTGCCCTCAGAGGCCAAAAGAAGGCATAAGATCCTCTGGAACTGGAGTTAGAGGGTTGTGACCCACCATGTGGGTGCTGGGAATTGAACCTATGTCCTTGAGAAGAGCAGCTAACCGTACTTTTAGCTAAGCCTCCTCTCTTGTCCCTTATGGGATCTTTTTAAGTGATCATTTCAAGGATTATTGATATAATTTTGTGTCTCACAAGGGATGTGGGTATCTGGATCATGAATTGGTGTGGTTTCATCTTGAGGGATACAGAGTCCATATTCTGAAGTAGCTAGAGGGTCATATTCAGGGTCTGAAGGGCCAGAATGGCATGTCTCTCCCACAGGCTACAAGGGACCCCGGTACCTGAGTTCTCAGTACCCCTCCTGGGACTCCGACTCTGACTGGGAGAGACCTGTCAGCAAGAGTGGATCCTATCCTCCTGGTACAGAGCCTCCTTAGCCCTTCTCTATCCCTTACCATCTGCCCACATTGTGATTCCCTGGGTGGCCCTCTGTCTGGGAATCTGGTTCTTGGCTGGCAACCCTGAGTTCTGGTTAAAACCAGACCATGACCTACCTTCTCTCCCCATAGCTTGAGCAGCCGGGACTGCTTGCCCTGAAGACCCCTCCAGAGAGAAAATAAACTAGCTGAGACCTTCCTCCACCCTGGACTTTTGCATCTTCTGGCTCAAGAGTCTAGTCTGTCTGCCACCCCCAGATAACTTGGTGTCTCAGAGGATGCAGAGACTGGGCACTTTTGAGGAGGTGTGGGTCTAGTTAGGGCAGTGAGACCAGACTTTCGCTGTGTCAGTTGGGCTTGTAATCCAGCAGTTGGGAGGAAGGTGGAAGTAGGTGTATTGGTTCAAAGTTAACACACCAAGTATGAGGCCAGCCTGGGCTAAAGGAGACCTTGTCTCAAAAACTCAGAAATGGGCCAGCCAAATGGCTCAGTGGGTAAGGTACCACTAAGTCTGAAGACCTGAGTGTGATCCTAGGGACCTCACAATAGTAGGATAAAACTGGCTCATTTAAGCTGCCCTCCAACTCTAAACACACACAAAAATATGGCACATACCCCAATAAATAAATGTAATTTTAAAAATTTAAAAACACAAAATCAGGACAGTGTTTGCTTAGCATACGGGAAGCCTCGGGTTCTAACCTCAGCACATACAAAGCAGATGTGGAACAGGCCTGAAATTCCAGCACTCAGGGAGATAGAAGCAAGAGGATCCAAAGCTCAAGGCCTGCCTTGACTACAAAGAGAACCAGCATGGCATGAGACCCTGTCACAAACACAAAAATGGACCTGGTTATCCAGATACAGTCTTTCTTTTTGGATCTCCATGCCCATGGGCAGAGGCATGGCATAGTGTGTCCTTTGAAAGGCTGAACTCTTCTTTTTTCTCAGCCTACCCCACCCATCTCTATCTCCATTCTTTCTTTTTTCAGTCTCTGCCAACACCACCTGCCTGCCTCATTGAGTTATGCAAATGAGCTTTCTATAGCTCCGCCTTAATTTACCAACAACTTCCGCCCCACAGTGTTATGCTAATAAAGGAACCAATGTCCCCGCCCACCTAGCAAATACTGCACTGTGGGCCCGCCCCCCCATGGGTTATGCAAATGATGTCCTGATTCCCCGCCCCACTGGATTATGCAAATAAGGCTCTCTGTGGCCCCGCCCCTGCCTCTGGACCACGGAGTCTGCGCGGAGCTGCAAGCCCAGCGGTCCAGACTTCTCCATCTCCGTGTCGGTCTGCGTGACAAGCGGTCGGTCTGACTGTCCTACTGTTGCCGGGACCGTCTAGACGGAACGGGGGGCTCAGGTGGCAGCGGCCTAGACAGGGTGAGGGAGGAGTGTGGGCGCCTCTTCTTCCTAGCCCGAGAGCTGTCTCGCCCGGACGCGCAGGTCCAGACCTGGGATGTGGGTCCTTCTGATGCGTTCCCTGCGGGTCCACTATGGGGGGAGGGTAGCTCGGGGGTGGGGAGGCGGCAGTCTCGGGCTTTGGATGGGGTTGGGGGAGGGGAGCCTGGAGAGAGGAACCCCCGCCCCCCAGGGGCCTCAGGTCACAGTGCTGCAAGGATGGTTGTGGGTGAATGATGGTGTGGCTGCCCGGTGTTGGTGTGTGGTTGTGTAACTGGTTGTGTGGCTCTCTAGCTGTAATGGGTTCGGGTGTGTCCGCTGATGTGTTTGTGTGTGTGTGTGTGTGTGTGTGTGTGTGTGTGTGTGTGTGAGAGAGAGAGAGAGAGAGAGAGAGAGAGAGAGAGAGAGAGAGAGAGAGCCACAGGGCACACTGGCTTCCTTAGGGTGTCTGTGTGACTGCTTGCACTGTGTGTGTCTAGATGTCTAGTATGATCTGGCTGTCATTTTGTAGTTACTGTTGTGTTCTTTCTGGTGGTGTGCGTGACTGTTTTGCAATCCTGCAGGTGTCTGGTTTTATGTGCCTTTTGTGTGTGTGTGTGTGTGTGTGTGTGTGTGTGTGTGGCTGCAAGTCCATGCACATATATTCCTGCCTGACCATGTGGCCGAGGTTGTGGATGGCACTGTCTTCTATGACTGGAGAGGGTGTTCATGTGTGTGACTGTCATTAAGTGCCTTGTAGCTGGGGGTGTGACTGTGACCCATTGTGTGGAGTGAGTCTGCTGTGACTCTTTAAGTGTGCTGGCAACCTTGAGTCTATGGTGGTGACTGTATCCGGGTTTGTAGGGGGCTGGGATGTTTCTCTGACTGTGTTTGAGGGGGTATGTTCCATCCGTGTGGGTGTCTATGACAGGCCATATGCAAACTCTCTCTCTCTCTCTCTCTCTCTCTGTGTGTGTGTGTGTGTGTGTGTTCAGGAATACTGAGGACTTGTGTGAATGAGCAAACCTGGTTTGTTCAGCGTGTAACAGGCACCCCACACAGAATGCTTGGATTTTGCATACTTGTAGAATAGATGGATGTCATTTTCTGAGGTGTCCCTGTGTGTAGAGTCTGGGATGGAAGCTGGGCTGAGTTGTATCTTGTAAGAGCATCCATGTGACTCTGTATCTGGGGCCTGTGGTAACCCTCATTCCAATGTGTCACTCTGTAGAGTAGGCCTCGATGGAGCCCTGGACACACAGTGCCTCCTCTCACCTGCCTGGGCCTCAGTTTCCACATCTGAGCAATGGAGATGAGTGTCCTTGCCCTGCTGGCCTCCAGGAGTGGCTGTGAGTTGGTGGTGGTCGAGGTAGAGGCCTGTGGGGAGCCCTAGGGTGCTTTCGCAGGTGAGAACCAGTGTCACTGAGGGTATAAGCCTGCCTGGCTGTATCTGGGGACTGAAGTTAGATGTAGGGGGTTGGTGAGAAGAGACTGGGGGAGGCAGCTGGGCTGAAAGGATGGGGGGCGGAGGGAGAGGCAGCTGGGAGAGAGGGAGGGTCTGGCTATTAGCCCATACCAGATACCACAGCCCATAGGGATGGGGGCAGGGTGGGGGCCTGCATGTGGAGGCCATGGTGGAAGGATTAGAAGGAAGGGCCTAGTGGGAGGGAGAAGGCAGGATGCATGGGATCCCTGGGAAAATGGCATTCCCTAAAATATGATTAGGATGGATACCAAGGAGAAGGGCATCCTGTAAAGCTGGAGGTGTCTCTGAAGACTGGTGAGGGGTCCCCCTAAAAGGCATGGGATCTGATTAGTTTTATAGAAAGTAACAACTATAAAATCTTTTGGGTCACATGAAAGGAAGAACCGACTCCTGCAGGTAGCCCTCTGACCTCCACACAAAGGATGTGGCACACATGCACACACACAAAATAATAAATGTGACTTTTAAAAAAAATGTCTTAGGTGTCTAGTAGAAGTCAGAGCCTTGTGTTAGAAAAGGCAGGGATGTTCAGTGGGCAGGGCCGGGGGTGGCAGGGTGGGAACAGGTTAAAGAGCGGACTCAGAACTCCACAAAGCCTCGTGTACTCAGTGCACCTGAAGTCCTCCCCCTCCCCCCAACAGGCTCAGCCTTCACTATGGCTGGAGGGAGACCTCACCTGAAGCGGAGTTTCTCCATCATCCCCTGCTTCGTCTTTGTGGAGGTGAGGACCTCAGAGCCATCTGCGAAAGGGTACCTGATTCCTGTTTCATCCCGTTATCCCTGCCTAGCCCTTTCCCATACTCATTTCCCAGTCCTAGCCTCTCTCTCTGACCTCTCACACTCTGTTATCCACTCCTTGTCTCTCAAGATGGAGTGACAGAAGCCTTCCTCTCTGGATTCCAGCCCCATTCTGCCCTAATCCATTCACACTTTGGGACTTTACAAGCCTGAGCCTCAGTTTCTTCATCTCTAAAATGGGCATAATTAACAGGGCACGGTAGCACATGTACCTCAGCATTTGGGAGGGTAAA
Organism: Sigmodon hispidus; assembly: GCA_004025045.1. Lineage (NCBI taxonomy): Eukaryota > Metazoa > Chordata > Mammalia > Rodentia > Cricetidae > Sigmodon > Sigmodon hispidus. Next base: position 194,296 of record PVIH01002022.1, read on the forward strand.
GGAGGAGGACTTCAGTGAAGTCAAGGCAAGCCTGGGCTACATGAGACTGTCTCAAAAAAGATAAAGACAGAAAAAGAAAAGAAATTACAAGGCACAGCCACTATAATTCAATCTTAACATTTAGGAGGCAGAGGCAGGAGAATACTTACAAATTTAAGGTCATTCCATATTCATGGTAAGCTCCATTCCAGCCAGGACTGTGGAGTGAGATCCTGCCTCAAAGCAAAAAGCCAGGAGGTGGCGGCTCACACCTGTGTTCATCCCAACACCCGGGAGTCAGAGGCAGGTGGATCTCTGTGAGCTCGAGTCCAGCCTGGTCTACAGAGTGAGTTCCACGACAGCTAGAGCTACATAGTAAGACCTTGACTCAAAACACCAAGAGTTTATGATTTCCCTGTCAGCCTGAGATATATAATGAGACCGTCTAAAAATGATATATAAATAAGTAGATGAATAAACAATGTGTTGAGGATGTGGCTCAGTTTGTAGAGACTTGTGTAGCTCCCACAGAGCCCTGGACTCCATCCCCAGCACTGAATAAACAATAAGGTGTAACCTACAACTATAACCCCAGTAGTAGGGAGGTAGATGCTGGAGGATCAGGAGTTACCCCAATTCCATAGTGAATTCTAAGCCATCCTGGGTGGCATAAGGTAAAAATGTGTTCCTTCCTTCCCCCTCTCCTTGTGTCTCTCCATGGCCTCATGGCCGCTGACTCCTGGCTCCTGTTTTTCCTCTCTGGCCTTCCTGGCTGCAGTCTGTGTTACTGGGCATTGTGGTCCTGCTTGCATACCGCCTGGAGTTCACGGACACCTTCCCTGTGCACACCCAGGGCTTCTTCTGCTATGACAGCGCTTACGCCAAGCCGTACCCTGGGCCTGAGGCTACCAGCCGAGCGCCTCCTGCCCTCATCTATGCCCTGGTCACTGCTGGGCCCACCCTCACGGTGAGATGGTGTGGGTCAGCCATAGTGGATGCCGGGCAGTGGAAGCTCCCAGAAGGCAGGAAGGCCAGGGTGGGGCTTGGGGAGTACCGGCCGTGAAGGCCAGCGCGCCCATCACGGTCTTGTTCACAGATACTGCTGGGGGAGCTGGCGCGCGCCTTCTTTCCTGCCCCGCCCTCCGCCAGTCCTGTCAGTGGGGAGAGCACCATTGTGTCCGGGGCCTGCTGCCGCTTCAGTCCCCCACTTCGAAGGCTGGTCCGTTTCCTGGGTGAGAGATGCAGCCTGGGGTTAGTCCAATGGTCTTGGGGAGGGAGGTGAGTTGGGGACAAAGGAACAATTCAGCCTTATGGCTCAGTAGGTACAGGAACTTGCTACCACGCTTGCCTTGAGTTTGATTAGCCAAACCCACATGGTCAAAGGAGAGAAGCAATTTCTGAGTTGTCCTCTGACTACGCTCAGGATGTGGCTCTCACATACATACACACACACATGTACATATGCATAATGCAGGCATGCACATAGACACACATACCTGCATGTACATGATAGATGCAGTTGCATACACACACATACATGCATGTACCCACACATAAATACAGGCATACATACACAGACATACATTACACATAGACACAGGCATGCATATGGACACATTCATGTAAGCACATACACATAAGTACATGCATGCACACAGAGACACAAGCATGCTCACATAAATATATGTAATTGTAATATATATGTGTGTGTATATGCACACACACACACCACACACACACACACATATATATCTAAAATGGTTTTTTGTAGACAAGGTTTCTCTGTGTAACAGCCCTGGCTGTACTGCAACTCACACTTTGTAGACCAAGCTGACCTCAAATTCACAGAGAGCCTCTTACCTCTACCTCCCAAGTGCTGGCATTAAAGGCATGTGCCACCACTGCCCAGCTTATCTTTTTATAATTTATTATTTTTATTTTATGTACATTGTATTTTGTCTGCATGTATGTCTGTATGAGGGTGCTGGATCCCCTGGAATTGGAGTTTTGACAGTTGTGAGCTGCCCTGTGGGTGCTGGGAAATGAATCCGGAACCTCTGGAAGAGCAGCCAGTGCTCTTAACTGCTGAGCCATCTCTCCAGCCCAAGAAAAACGTTTTTTAAGAGGCAAGGATGGCACACATTTGTTCCAGAGGTGAAAAGATGGGATGTGGAGACAAGTGGGTCCCCGGAAGCTTTGGGCCATTCAGTCTGGCCTATTTGGCAGAGTTTTAAGCCTGTGAACAGCTCTATCCCCAAATGTGAAGGCGTGGGAGGAGTGTCACCTGAAATTGTCCTCTGACCTCCACAACAAGCATATGTACTGGCTCACCTGAGGAATGCCAGCCTATGTGGTGGTTACATCTGAAATCCTAGGGCTTGGGAGGCTGTGTTAGGAAGGTTTCAAATCTGGAAGGTAGCAGTTCTGGTCAGGGCTGGGGAGATGGTTCAGTGGTTAGATTGCTTGTTGCTCTTGCAGAGAACCAGGGTTCAGGTCCCAGCACCCACATCAGGCAGCACACAGCTGCCTGTGACTCTCGTTCCAGGGGATCTGACCATCTGACCTGGGCACGGGCACCTGAATCCATGTGCTGCACATAAACTCACAAAGGCACACATACACACACATAAGTCAAAATAATAAGTAAATCTTTTTAGTTATTTCTTAAGTCTAGGCTAGACTGAGAGTTCCAGCCCTCAGGGTTACATAGCTAGCCTCTGCTGGGGGTGGGGCAGAGCATGCTGGTTTGAAGGTTTATGGGTAAAGGCACGATGTCTGCTTGAACTCAATCCTATATGCTAGTAGGACAGACATGTAGTTCTGTCTCAAGTTCTCATCTGACCTCCATGCACAGAAGCACACACAATAAATGGAACTTTTTTCATTTTTAAAGTATTTGTGTATTGCCTGTGTATGTCTGTATGAGGTTGTCAGACCCCTGGAACTGGAGTTAGAGGCAGTTGTGAGCAACCATGTGGGTGCTGGGAAGAACAGCTAGTGCTCTTGAATGCTGAGCCATCTCTCCAGCCCCCAATAAATTCAATTCTTAATGTGATATTAGAGGAAGAAAAGAGCATTGAGAGGGAGAATCCCAGACATTTCAACAGGTTCTTCCTAGGAGTTCCCAAACACCTGCCACAATGGTGTTGAGGGGTCCCGGAGTAGCTGTGATGGAGTTGGGGACTCACCCCGACACACTTTATTTCTTAGAGACAGACTACAAATATATACTATAGCAAGGGATCAAAAACAAGGGGACTGCCACTCAGTTATCATAGGGTCCCAGATTGACTCCGTGGCTATCCCAAGACAGGTTAGAGCAGCCATTGCCGGTGGGCAAAGGAGCTAGCTGCCAAGCCCAGCAACCTCATTCCCGAACCTGTGTGGAAGGAGGAAAGAACTAAATGCCTCGGGCTATCCTCTGACCTCCACACAAAGCATAACAGCATCTACTCAAATAGCTAAAACCCAAATACATAAATGTGAAAGGTTTTTTTTTTTTTTTCTTTCAAGAGAAGATTTCTCTGTGTAGCTCTAGCTGGCCTGTAGACAAGGCCTGAACTCAAAGATCCATCTGCCTCTGTCTCCCGAGCCCTAGGATTAAAGGCGTGTGCCCCCACTGCCTGGTGAAAAAATTAATTTTAGACTAGACAAAGGACTTAATGGAACTGTGTGAGGCATCCAGTTGAAGGAACTTGACCTCTTTTCTCCCCATCGCCAGGGGTGTACTCTTTCGGCCTCTTCACCACGACCATCTTTGCAAATGCTGGACAGGTTGTGACCGGTAACCCCACGCCTCACTTCTTATCTGTGTGTCGCCCGAACTACACGGCTCTGGGCTGCCCACCTCCGTCTCCCGATCGGCCCGGACCTGACCACTTCGTCACGGACCAGAGCGCCTGTGCAGGCAGCCCCAGCCTGGTGGCCGCCGCTCGCCGCGCCTTCCCCTGCAAGGACGCAGCTCTGTGCGCCTACGCGGTCACCTACACTGCGGTGAGGCCCTGTGGGAGATACCAGGGGTCTGAAAGTGGGGGTAGAGGGGGAGGAGCTCTGGGAATGAGGCCACGCCCACTGAGCTGGAGCCTTCTTGAGGCCACACACCCTCGTGGTGCGTCTCATCCCTAGAGCCCTGACTGCTCCCCAGTTGTCCGAGACTCAGCTTTTTGGGGCTTCGCTCCTTGGGGTTGCTTAGAGACTGCAGGCTTCGGATGGTAGCTAGGAAACTAAACTCCGCCTCCTGGAGCCCCAGCCCCTCCCTTTGTTGCTTTGGTCACGCCCCTCGTTCTCTAATTTTGTTCCTTGCCTTTCTCTTTTCCCACGTTCTATTTGCTTTGATTTTCCTTTTTCTGGCCTCTGGAATGACTGATGTGCCCCCCTCCCTCCACCACTTCTGAGGTTCCGTGAGACTCCGAAGCTACCTCTGGAGCTCCTCGACCTGCCTCTTAGGCCCTGATTGGTTCTGAATCCACGCTTTAGTGCAGTGATCAACTTTCCCCATCGCAGGGAAGCCCGTTCTATAGACTCTCACCTGTCCTTTTTGGCGCTCTGGTCACACCATCTGCATGCAGAAGTTCTGGGGTCATCCCAATTCCAGGCACCTCTATTGTGTGGTCACCTCTTCTCTCTATTGTGTGGTCACATCTCCACCTCTACGGAGCCCCGCTTTGGGTCCATTGCCTCATTCCTGGAGGCCGCTGGCCACTCCCTCAAGCCCCCATTGCTCTGATCGGAAAAGCGTGGGTTCATACTCTCATCAGTTTGGGTCCCACAGATGTACGTGACCCTAGTGTTCCGCGTGAAGGGCTCCCGCCTGGTGAAACCTTCTCTTTGCCTGGCCCTGCTGTGCCCCGCCTTCCTGGTGGGCGTGGTCCGCGTTGCAGAGTACCGCAATCACTGGTCCGACGTGCTGGCTGGCTTTTTGACTGGGGCAGCCATCGCCACTTTTCTGGTGAGCCTCCCTTCCACCCATCTCTGTATGACAGACCTCTCATCCATCAGGCCCCTGACCCAAGAGGCAGAATTGCTCAGTGATGCTGGAGAATATATAGCCTGTGTGACCTGGGGAGGGCGGGCAGTTGTCCTTTACTTTGCCCCTGACTGCTTGCTCGTTCTCATCTATGAAACGGGTTGACAGGGTCATGTCATGGTGACCAAAATTTAAAGGAATGCCGCAACACTCTGCAACTGAAATAAATGCTATTTTGTGGATAAACATGGCTCAGTCAGAATGTGCTTGCCTTGCAAGCGTGAGGATTTGAGTTCAGATCTCTGGCACCCGAAAAAGCCAGAAGTGGTATAGTTGCCATCTCAGCACCAGGGAGGGAGGCAGAAGCCAGGGGATTCCTGGGCTTCACTGGCCAGCTAGTCTAGCCTAATCTGGGGGCTCTAGGTCATGAGGGGCTGTCTCAAAAGTAAGGTGGACCATCCACGAGGAATGACATCAGAGACTGACCCTACCTTCCACACACACCAACCTGTGTCCTCCACAGCATGATACACCTTCATGTGTGGGCCTGCGCGCGCGCACACGCGCGCACACACATACACACACACACACACAAATATGCACTTGCATATATATTTTTAAAATTTGTATAGTTTTGATGTTGTGTTTTGTCTGCATTAAATGTATGTGTGTGTGTGTTGGGGGGGTTGCGTATGCAGTGCTTTTAAACACTAAGCCACTTTCCCAGACCCCTAAATATATTTTAAAAGAGTATTTTGACCGGGCAGAGGTGGCACACACCTTTAATTCCAGTACTCAGGAGGTAGAGGCAGGCGGATCTCCTGTGAGTTTGAAGCCAGCCTGGTCTACAAAGCTAGTTCTAGGATATTAGGGCTACACAGAGAAACCCTGTTGTGAAAAGCGCCCCCACCCAAGTTTGTTGATGTTTTTGACCAGACATGGTGGCACATCCCTTTGAAATATTTATTTTTATTTCATGTGAATTGGTGTTTTGCCTGCATGTGTAAGGGTGTCAGATCTTGGAATTACAGATAGTTGTTAGCTGCCATGTGGATGCTGGGAATTGAACTCAGGTCCTCCGGAAGAACAGCCAGTGCTCTTAACCACTGAGCCATCTCTCCAGCCAGGCACATCCCTTTAATCCCAGCACTTTGGTAGCAAAAGCAGGCAGATTTGAGTTTGAGGCCAGCTTGGTCTGCATAGTGAGTAGTGAGTTCCAGGCCCAGCCAGGGCTATATAGTGGATTAATGAAACCTTTTTCTTTTTCTTTCTTTCTTTTTTTTTCTTTTTCTTTTTCTTTTTTTCTTTCTTTCTTTTTTCTTTTTTTTTTGGACAGGGTATCACTGACTTGGAATGTAGACTAGCTAGCCTTGCACTCACAGAAATCTGATTACTTCTGCTTCCCAAGTGCTGAGACTAAAATTGTGTACCACTACCAAAAGCAAGCCTGCTTTTTTTTTTTTTTTTTTTTTTTTTTTTTTTTTTTTTTTTTTTTTTTTTTTTTTTTTTTTTTTTTTTTTTTTTTTTTTTTTTTTTTTTTTTTTTTTTTTTTTTTTTTTTTTTTTTTTTTTTTTTTTTTTTTTTTTTTTTTTTTTTTTTTTTTTTTTTTTTCATGTGTTTCATGTAGTTCAAGTAGTTCAAGCTGTCCTTGAACTGGCTATCTAGCCAAACATAACCTTGTACTTCTTGCTGGGATTCCAGACATATTCCACCAATGCTCAGTTTTTGTGATGCTGGGATGAAATCCAGAGCTTCATGCATGCTAGGCAAGCATTATGTGGAGAGCCATAACTCAGCCCTTACTTGAACATTTGGGGAAAGGCTAGTGGAAAAGCTCATTCAGTAAAGGCAACTGCATAATTGCCTAAGCATAAATTCCTTCCTGGCTCTCACTCTGTAAAGTTTTCCCTTGACCCCCACCAATGCAGTGTGTTATGGTTGATCCCCACAAATGAGTAGTCATAATAAAAAGTGTAATATTTTTGAAACACCGAAATCTCTGTATTCAGGCTGGAGAGATATCTCAGCTTGTAAGAGCACTGGCCTGGTTGCAGAGGACCTAGGTTCAGTTCCCAGCACTCACATGGTAGCTCCCAACCATCTGGAACTCCATGGGATCTAATGCCCTCTTCTGACCTCCATGACACCAAGCATACAGATGGTACACAGAAAATTTAAATAGATCTAAAGATATTAAAAACAATATTCATATCAAATAATAGCAATATACCAAATAGCAAGCACATAAGTGCAGCCAGGCATGGTGGTACACACCTGGTGCCAGCACTTGGGGGGAAATGCAGGTAGATCTCTGCTGAGTTCAAGACCAGCCAGATCTAGAGAGAATTCCAGGTCAGCCAAAACAAAACAAATAAACAAAAATATCAATTAATAAGTAAAAAGTGAAATTGTAAAAATGAAGGGTTATATGTGTTTTGGAATCCTAGCCTCTGTCTGTTTCTATTTGAAAACTGGAGAAGGTGTGTTCCATAATTCTTGTGTTGTTGGTCTCAGGCCTCAAATGCTTCTGTGTCTCTGGCCTAGGTCACTTGTGTTGTGCATAACTTCCAGAGCCGACCTCCCTCTGGTCGAAGGCTCTCCCCCTGGGAGGACCTGAGCCAGGCCCCCACTATGGACAGCCCCCTCGAAAAGTTAAGTGTGGCCCAGGTAAGGGGGCCCGGGAGCTGCTCCGGGCTGGAGAGGGTGGTGGGTGGAGGAGGCCCAGGGAGGTAGGAAATCACGTGGTGAGGGTCCTTGTCTTCGGGAGAGCTGAGGAGGCTGGAGGGAAGCCATCCGTCCAGCTTCGGGTGTGAAGCCCTTCCTAGGAAGTTAATAGCCTTAATGGAAGGCAAGAGCCTTCCTCTCCTTCTCAAAATGACATCGTTAATCTGGAGACCTCTGGTGCATTTTCCATGGCTGACGAGCCCTTTTTGACTGTGGGTTGAAGGGTCCTGGGATCCTCTAGCCCCCTCCCTCTTTTTTTTTTTTTTTTTTTGTCTTTTTGTCTTTGTCTCAGGAACCCGAGACCTGCAGGCCGCATTCGACACCGTCACGGCTCACCCCATCCAGTAAGTGTTGAGGAAGTGTGGGCACAGGGCTCGCCTGGGCTTCTGTGCCACCCTCCAGTTTTGCTAACCTCTTAACCTCCGAATGTCATCTCCAGAGCCGCAGAACTGTGCCCGCCGTGGCCACCTGATCCCCAGCTGTGTGTCCTCCAGGGCCCCAGCGATGTGCTCCTCGCCCCGTGTGCCCCGCCCTCGACTGAGGTCTGAGCCAACACCCCTGCCCCTGCCTCTGCCCCTGCCGGCACCGACTCCCAGCCAGGGTCCCTCGCCTTCCTCCCCTGGCCCCGGGGGCCCAGGCGGGGGAGGTGGACGCGGCCGGAAGCTGCTGCTGCCCACACCCCTGCTCCGGGACCTGTACACCCTCAGTGGACTCCATCCTTCCCCCTTCCACCGCGACAACTTCAGCCCTTACCTGTTTGCCAGCCGCGACCACCTGCTGTGAGACCCACCACCTAACATATACCCAGTGTCCCCGTTTCTTCCCTGCCACGCGTGCGTGTGCCACGTGAGTGCTAAAGGACCCTTCCCTCCAAACCAGCCAGGCTGGAAGGACACTTGGGGGCGGGGATCTCTTGACTGCTCTTTGGGGACATCTGGGTAAGCAAAACCTCACCAGGTTGGGCCCATGTCCCTAGGACTGCCCTTTTAACGGCTGACGCTTGACCCAGCTGGCCATTCCTTAGCCGGTGAGAGCTCCTAGTTCTCAGAATTCAACTTCAAAGTTTACTTCAGCCAATGGGAACCTCTCACTTCTTAGCTTTCTCAAGCAAGAGGATAACTCCGGCCAATGTTCAGTGTTTAAACAGCCAATAGGAGCCCTTGGCTTTCAGAATTGCCAAGAGTGGGTGGGAATGATTCCAGTCAATGGGGGACCGCCCGTGTCAAAGCCAAGTCAAAGCCAAGGAGGGCTATCCAAACTCTCCCTAGAATTACAGAGTCCAGCTGGAGGGGGGCAGGCTCCCCCATAGCAGGGTCCTACGGCACCCCTACCCTTCTAGGTCTGCCCCCAGGTGCACCATCTCACACTCTCCAACTCCCTATTTAAGTAGGGCTTGCCCCAGTTCACAGGTTTTGGAATTCCGGGTGCTGTCTCCCCTTGGCTGTGCCCAGGGCACCCCCAAACCTTCTATTATTTAATAGGGCTGTGGAAAAATACTTTATTTTCTTGGGACCCATCCTTTTTCATACTGCCCCCTCTGCCTCAGCTTCATGCAGATGTGCCATCTTGGGGGGCATGGGTGAAGCAGAAGGGGGTTCCCTACCCCAAATAGCCAAAGGCAGTGGGCAGATGAGACACTGTCCCCCTTCCCTGCCTCTCCCCTCATCTTTAATAAAGACCTGTTTGTAACAGAATTTTGGCCGGCTGCCTGCCTCCCCCAAGCGCTAGGAGATGGGAAGACTTTAACACTGGATCTAGATGGCGGTGACTATGGGTGTGGGTGAGTTGTCTGGGTGTATCTAAGGACAAATGTGGAGAGGTAGTGTGGTCGGGGCTGTGGGGTGGATGGAAGAGTGCTTGCTTCCCCAACATCCATCCTCAGCTTCTCATAAACCGGGTGTAGTGTCACATGGCCCTACTCAAACACTCTCGAGGTGGAGGCAGGGGGATCTGGAATCCATTATTATCTTTGGCTACATAGCAACTAGGAGGTCAGGTCTGGTGACCTGAGACCCTGTCACTTGCTGCTCCCCCCCCCCAAGCCTCAAATCTGAAACCCTGTAGATTCCAAACTCTAGGTTCAAGGATTTAAGAAAGGGCTTGAGATTTCTGGGGTCTCATGTAGCCCATGACCATCCTCCTTTGGCTTCCTGAGTGCTGGGATTACAGGTGTACCCACAATAGCTGGGTTTAGATTTCTGTATGTTGGATATTACTATTTGGTCAGGAGAAGACTCAAGCCAGTGAAGATGCTGGAAGAGTTGTGTGGTGAGAACCGGTGAGGGAGTTCAGCAGGTGGAAGCCCTGGAGTCTGACAACCCTAGAACCCAGGGTGGGAGGGAAGGACGGTCAGTGAGGAGCTGTACACACACAGCACGGAACATCCTCTGTCCCTATCAGATAATAATAATAGTGATAATAATAATAATTTAAATCATGGGGGGCTGGAGAGATGGTCAGCAGTTAAGAGCACTGACTGCTCTTCCAGGGGACCAGGTTCAATTCCCAGCACCCACATGGCAGCTCACAACTGTCTGTAGTTCCAGTTCCCAGTTCCAGGCAAACACACCAAGGGAAATAAATAATTAATTTAAAAAAGAGGATTGTGGTGATATTCATAATAATAATAATAATAATAATAATAATAATAATAATAATTTAAAACATAGGCCTGGAGACATGGCTGAGTAAGGCTCTATGTTTTAAATTATTATTTAAGTAATTTTTTATTTAAATTGAAATGGTGTGAGCACTCATGTAAGGTAGCTCCCAGGGTTATGAGTTCAGCTCCAAAGGGTCTGATGCTGTCTTCTGTGTCTGCACTCATACTCATATGGCATACATACACAAACACACACAACATTAGAAATGCTTTTTAAATGTATACAGGTTTTCTCTGCATGCCAGAAGAGCGCACTGCAGCTCACTATAGATGGTTATGAGCCACCATGTGGATGCTGGGAATTGAACTCAGGACCTCTGGAAGAGCAGCCAGTGCTCCTAACTCCTGAGCCTTCTCTCCAGACCTAAAAATGTTTTTTGTTACAAAAATTGGGGGACTGGAGAGATGGGTCACTGGGAAAAGGTGCCTGCTGCCAAACCCGTGTTTGTTGCTTCAGAATCACACTGCCCTCTGACCTCAGCTGAGTGCCACTTCCCATACAGCAAATACATAAAGGTAACAAAACATTTTCAGAGTGGCTGAGTAGCTAACCATAATGGCACATGCCAATAATCTCGGCGCTTGGGAGGTGGAAGATCAGGAAGATGAGGAGTCCAGGTCATCCTTGGCTACACAGCTGGTTGGAAGTCAGCCTGGGCTACATCAGCAGAAAGGAGAAAGTGTGTGTGAGCAAATTGTGGGATGGAGACAGATTCTATATCTAAGGAATTTTGGGGGGGTGCACTGCGAAAAGAGTGTAGGTGAGATGTGAGGAAAAAATAGTAGTCACACGAACATCTGGGGAGAGAGCAGAGAGACTCATGAACATCTGGAGAGTGTGTGTGAGTGTGGCAGTAAGAATCCCAGGTAAACACGACAATAAGTGCAAAGGTCCTGAGGTGAGGCCCATGCCAGACATGTCCAGGGGGGAAAAAAAGGGCTCCCGTGTGGCTGGGACTCAGGGAATGAAGAGCAGAGAAGGAGGAGGCAATCTGGAAGGTGGAGAGGCTGGTCACTGGCCACAAGGACATCAACCTTGAGAAGACTCCACTGATCGATCATAGAGCCCAGCCCCTGCTTTGACTGCTTGCGAAACTCACATCATTTGTGGGGCCTGCCTGCCTTGAAATTCCTGCCCTCTCAGGGAGAGAAACAGTCTCAGGACCTCGGACAGCGCCCAGCTGACCTTGTCCTTGGTGCTGACTCGGAGGGAGGCAAGAGAGGGCCTTAAAAGCTGGGGAGAGTATGCCTACTGAGGAGGGTTGCGGCACACTCTTGTTTAGACACACACACGGATGGATAATCTCAGGTAGAAGCTAAATTGAGTTTTTCTAAAGTTCTCTGGGGCTTGGAATTAAGCTCAGTGTAGATACCTACTTAATGTGAGAGGCCGTGTTTCATCCCCAGTATATAATGTTTGTGGCCAGGCATGATGATGTATGCTTGTAACCTAAGTGCCTAGGGGATAAAAGCAGTAAAATTAAAATTCAAGGTTTTTCTCAACAATATAGTGAGTTGGAGGCCAGCCTGGGCTGCCTGAGAGAAAAAGACGAAACTGTGCAGGTGAGATGGCTGAGTGGCTTTGAGTGCTTGTGTGTTACAAAGCCTGTTGACCTAAATTTGACCTCCAGAACCCAGATAAAGTGGAATGAGAAAAGCAGATAGAGAAGGTTGTTCTCTGACCTCCACATGCTTGTCATGGAATGGCTCTCCAATTGTGCACACACACATACACACAGTCAGGCATACACACATGCACACACACATACACACAGGCATATGCACATGCACACACACACATACATACAGTCAGGCATACACACATGCACACACACATACACACAGTCAGGCATACACACATGCACACACACATACACACAGTCAGGCATACACACATGCACACACACATACACACAG
>PVIH01002023.1:0-206213 GCA_004025045.1 Sigmodon hispidus
GGAAAAAAAAAAAAATTCAGAGGGAAAGATGAACACAAAGAAAATATAGGTGTAGCAATCTTATTTGTATGTCTACCCTTGATAAGCCATGCTTATCATTCTTATCCTCTATATAGTTATTGTTAACTCTTCCACATTTTAAATTCTTTTTACTGTGTTTTTTTTTAATAAATACAAAATAAAGGAAAAAAAAAAATAATAATAATAAAAAAAAAAAAAAAAAAAAAAAAAAAAAAAAAAAAAAAAAAAAAAAAAAAAAAAAAAAAAAAAAAAAAAAAAAAAAAAAAAAAGCAAACTGAGCAAGGCATAGGGAACAAGCCAGTAATCCGTGTTACTCTGTGGTTCTGCTTCAGTCCCTGCCTCCAGATTCCTGCCTTCAGTTCTTTCCCTGATTTCTCTTCATGATACTCTGTAATATAAAACAAACATGTTTGCCTCCAAGTTACTGTTGGTCATGGTGTTTATCACAAGCTTAGACAGTGGAGCAGACACCAGGCTTCCATCTCCAGACAGTCCCATCTGACCAAGCCTGGAAGCACAGTAAAACCCATCATGCATTTTGCTGCTTCTACTACACTTTAAACATGGACCCTTATAGTGCAGAGCCCCGTGGCTAGGGGCTTACCAGCTGGAACATTCATGATGTCTAAATGAAGGCTGGTTCGCTGTTGGACAGTAGCAGTATGAAAAAGCATCTCAGGACATCCAATACCAGGTTTTTGTGTGAACAAAACTTTAAATCAACTCAGATAAAAACCAAAGAGCAGAAATTCATAGCTTATAGGCGGGGATAGGAGTTCTACATCTAGGCCCGCCATTGACACTGTCATGTGGTTTGGGTCTTGCTGTGCTTTGGTTTCACTTTTCTGTTTGGTTTTGTTTAGTTTGGTTTTCTTCTTTGCAATTTAATTATGTTTTAGTCTGGGGAAGTCACTTGCTTTCCTTGGTTGACAGTTCACCAGTGGTTCAAAAATCATTCATCAACAGGTCCCTCTTTTTTAACTTGAACTAACCCAAGGAGGGAGGATCTCAAAACCAACAGCTTCCTTTATGAGCAGCTCCAAACTCTTTATTCCTGAATCTAGCTACTTCTAGATTATTCTGGAAGTCTTAAAGGTCCTCTTCCCGGCTCCCCGATCTCATATGCACTAGACATTTTACTGGTTTCCCTCGAGGGACACACAACCTCTCTACCTGAAACTGTATCCTTGCATCAGGAGGGATGGGAATAGTAGACAATGTCATCAGCTCCCGTGACTGTGGGACACAGCACCCACGGGGACCCTCCCTGCTCTCCATGGCTCCACACCAGGCTGTTGTCACTATGGTCAGAGGGACCTGTGGGTCTGGCGCTACATTCTGTTGCTTTGTGGTCAATTCATGAAGAATTGACAGCAGGGAGAGAAAGAGCCAGCAGGGACCTTCATGGCATCATGTCACAATCATAGCCCCCGTATCCTGGGTTCAGGCATCCCTTTGTGACCTCTGAGCCTTGCTCTGTCCCTGCCTAGCAATAGGCTGTGGGCCAGCAGCACTCAGAAGGTACAGAACACAAAAGAGGGATCCTTCACTGCAGCGGGTATACGAGTAGAGTATCAGGAAAGATCCTGGGAAGAAAGCCATAGAGATGAGGCTGGAATGCAGACCCAGGAAATCTTGATCATACAGAACCTGTACGAAACAAGGACTGGGGTAGGGGCATCAGGCATATGGTGCATAGTGCTCAGGACAGGTTATATGGCTGGACAGACACAAGGCCTTGCAGCCAACTCTGTGACAGTTTCAATAAGAATGGTGCTCCAAGGCTCATATATTGAAAGCTTTATCCCCAGTTAATAGAACTGTTTGGGAGGAGTAGGAGGCATGGCCTTCTTGAAGGACGTGTCACTAGGGCTGGGCTTGGAGGTTACAAAAGTCCATGCCATCCACAGTATCTCTTTCTCCACATCATGCTTGAAGATCAGAGTGTTTGCCTGCCTACTTCCATGTTCCCTGCCATGATGGTCATGGACTCTTAACCTCTGGAACTATTGAGCCCCAAATTAAATGCTTTCTTTTATAAGTTTTCTTGATCACGGCATTTTACCACAATAATTAAAACATAACTAAGACACGCCCCATGAGCAAAGACAATCCCACATTAGACATTCCACTAACATCATCATGTCATTGGGGTGCTCAGGCTCTCTGGAGACTATTCAACAGCTGTCTCAAGGTTACCAACCACCTCTCTTAACTTCCCTAGCCCACAAGGCATCCTTCCTCAACTTGCCAGCAGAATCAGTGTCCCCTAGACTGAGAAAAACTAAGTTCTTGACAGCATCCGAGATAATTAGCTAGGGTACTGGATTGGGGTTTGCTTTGCAACTAATTGTGGTAAGGCTGCTGATGAGGGCCCAGGGGCTCCTTGCGAAGGTGGGCTGCCTCTGTCTGTAATCCATCCTTATTTATGATGGGTGTCAAGTCACATTCAGACTTTTGGGAGGAGAAAAAGAAGAAATCCACCATACTTGGGTTTGTGCACAAATGCTGGTGGGTAGACAACTGAAGGAAGATGGTACCTATGGGGCTTAATTTCTTCACTATGACATCTTGAGCCCCCAAAAGTACATTTCTATTTCTGCCCACTTCAAAGTAGGAGATGTAATGCAAGCACTTACCTGTGCTTTAAGGCAGTTCAGGAGAGGAAGATGGAGGGGTGTGAGCCCAGCGAGTGGGCAGAGGCAACATGCTTCTAACAAGAGAGCAATCTTGAAACAGTGGCGTAGAAACACAAAGCTATATGAGAGTTGGTTAAAAGACAAAGACTCGGGTTTGGAGAGAGGAGAAGATGCCCTCTGACACAATTTGCCATTGCGTTTAAGTTTGCACTGTGGTGGCTTTTAAAATAAACACAATTCACACATCAATATACATGAATTACTTCAATTCTATCTTCAGAGGCGTCTATGAATAAGCAAGTTATCTGGATGCTGTAACACAGGGTGATGAACGCAGCCGCTGCTGCCTGGCAGGGCTGGTTTTGATTGCTTTGATTTTGACACATGGCAATATATTCCCAGATAGAAGCCAAGAAAAATATTTTTTCAAATTACAGAAATTCATAAATATGCAAATACACCAAACAATACCACGTCCAGTGTCTCTGCTTGGCTTCTCATTGTTCGGGGTATTTTTTTTAGATTTTTGTGTCTAACAGCAGATTCCCAGCAATCCCAGCAATTTCACATGTAAAGCAGACACGATGCACCCCACAGTTAATGTGTAAGACGCACTCAGCACTTGAGAGATGGTCCCCTGGAGACTGTGGGACAGACAACACTCCTACCACAACATTAAACTCAAACAGAGAATAACGTCTAGGATGACACTGAGAAATACAGCATGTGAGAGCCTTCCTCCTAATAGCCCGAAACCAGGCAATTTTAACAGAAAAGGCAAAAAGCTATCCCCCCACCACCACTTACAGGGGAACCTTTCTGAGGTACATCTGGGAGACATGGGATTCAGCGTAACAGGGATGCCTGGCCCACTCTTCCAGGGGAGTTGGTTTCCTCCTTCAATGGCCCTAGAAGACAAAGGATCAGGACGCCTCAATAGAATCTCTACCACAGAAAATCTGCTGTACCTCAACAGGTATCCCCTAGCCCCAGGTTCCACCCCAGAGCATGCATCTCAGAGAGGAAAAGTGTCTGTCTTGGTTTGCACATGCTTCTGTAACTCCGAGGATCTTCTCATGACCCAGCAAGATACCTTGTGTCCAGCATCCAAGAGAGTGGAAGCAGGTTTGGCAGGAAGACACTGATCTACACAGTGTGCAACCTGGCCCTTAAATGTGGTAATATATCTGGGAATGTAGCTCTTTGTGGTGGGATTAGGAGTTATTGAGACCAAGAGACATGGTTTTAAGATCTCCAGGACCCTAGATGGGGTGTAGCCAGCCTCCTTTTGAAGACCATGCTGCCTGCCCTTCCTGTTTGTTTCCAGCATTTTCAGAGGGAAGATTGCCACCACCATCTTGTGGGAGATTTCAACCCTCCAGAAATTGCTCTAAACTTGTATCAGTGAGTGTTTCATATAAACCCCTAAATAAATATTAATCCTTTTATGTAATCAATAATCAATAAATAATTCCTACAATATCTCAGTTGATAGGATGCTTCCCTAGCATGCAAGAGGTCCTGGATTAATACCAAGCACCGTGTAAATTCAGCTCGGTAGGACATAGATGTAATCTCAGCACTTGGAAAGTATGGGAAAAGCCACAAGTAAAAGGTAGGCTGTGTTCTCGAGTAAAATTTTGTCTCAAAAAGGAAAAGAAGTAGAATTTTGAAAACAGGAAAGCGCATCCCTGCAGGTAACCATGCTCCCTCACAGTAAGTCAAGTTGATAAGAATCAGGCCACTCTAGGTGAAGAAGGAGAAACAAAGGAGACATTGGCAAATGCCCTGAGCATCCTCATGGGAGTCACAGGGAGACAGAATCCTAGACACTCCTGGGAAAGACACAAGGTGGAATCCATGTGGCGGCTGTCAGTGAAATGCAAAACTAAAGACAAAATCACCTTGCAATTTTAATTTTCAAATCTATATAATATAGGAAATATATTGTCCACCTCTTGAGTCCCACCAGCACTCACACAGAGAACAAACATTTTGTCACACATACATGTGTGTAGGTTGCTCAGAATCCGGAGAGGGTATGGCATCTATTACAGCCAGCTGGCATCCTAGGCAGTAAGAGAAATAATGTAAAAGATGTTCCCTCCATCCCTTAAGAACCTGATGCCTACAGCAAAGAAATCAACCTTGACACAGTTTTCAAAGGCCAGACTCAAGGTCATGAAACAGTAGTGTGGTGTGAAAAGACCATGAATTCATTGATAGCCCGGAAAAGATTCCTGCTCGTGCCTTAGTAGCATAGCCTGCTGATTCATGTGAGGCCAGCCACATATTGGTAAAAGCATGCAACATGTTTATACAAGGAGGCACAGACATGGATAACACACACACACACACACACACACACACACACACACACACACACACACACCAATACATAACCCAGAAAGAGGCATCTATTAAAAGAACCATGATCTCCAACTCTAGCCAGCACCATCTTACAGTAACAAAAGCTGACTTCAACCCACTCCTTTTGAGGACCATCTTCTATTTATTTGTGGATTCTTGAAGGAAGAAAAGACACAGGAGAACAATTCTGAAAAGGGGAAATTTTTAAAGCTCAAGAGAGAAAAGAAAGAACATAGCATGGGCTCCTGATGGAGCAGAGGGCAGCTCCATCAGAGTGACTGAGATGGAGGGCCTCCGCAGAAGACTGGGCCAGCATCCCAGCAAGTGTGAGAAATGGATAACAGAGGGGAATTGTTTCATGTGGATGCCCCTGGGGAAAACCTGGAAGCAGCTTCTGAAAGCTCCAACTGAAGATACCAAGCATGTGTTTGTTTGATGTCCTGATGCCCTGATGGAGGTCAGACTACACTGACTGCATCTTACTCATCCATGGTGACTATGGTCCATTTGACTCTTTCCATTGAATGTGTTTATCATTTAAAAAAAAAAGCTCTAAATATTCAAACACATCATGTCATTTTCTATCAACATTGCCTTTGCATGTGTTGAAGCCCATTTTTTGCAAGCCTAGGCTGCCGAAGGCACACAAATGAAAACATGTTGTTAATGTCCAAGTGTATCAACAGAGCAGTGCAGACTTGTCCAGATCCTTCCAGAATGCTCTGACAACTTGGATTTGGGTGAGTAGTGTAGATGACATAGTCGCCTTGCAATGAGTTTTTTGTTCTTCTTATTTTTCTTAGTCTAGAGAAATGAGATATATAGTTTATTTTATTTGAAAAAAATCTATCCATTTGAGTGTTGGAATATCTTTTTTCAAACATTTCTTGGATGGTTGGTTTCCTCCTTTGCCAACTTTTTAATAATATGATGTGTTTCTTGGATATTGTAAATAATAATCACGATCTGTCATTTGCAATAAGAGTAATCATCCATATATCACTTTTATATCGACCATCAAAATATTTTAATTCCTATTTGGACACAAATGACTTCCCTTTATGGCTTCCAAATTCCTTACTAAGAATTACTTCCTCATTTGTAGATTACATATGATGCTTCAAGACTGGCTCTCCTGTGTAACTGTCATTATGATGATCACCATCTCAGAGGCTGACGCTCCATCTGGATTTGTGATTCTGTCAGGTGTAATTCTCCACTTCCAACCAGACTGGGCACTGCTGAGCTGGCCCAGCAGCATGTGTTGTACTTGAAGCTATGCATCGTGGGTCCTAGCAGTTGTCTCAGGAACTGGGAGCAGAGACAAGGGGATTAGAAGTCTGGGGTGTTTGAAAGTGAAGAAGGAGAGGAGGGAGGGAGGGGGTGGAGGGAAGAAAGAAGGAAGGGAAGGAGGGAGAGAGAGAGAGAAAGAGGGAAGGAAAGAGGGAAAGAAGGAGAACGGTCATTTATTCTTTATCTGGACACTTGTCCTCCTGGGTCAGATGCCTGGCTAGCTTCTGATTCTGAGCTCCCTACATCTCTGTTGAGCTTTGCCAGCCCTGGACCATGTCGGTTTGATTCAAACAGTGTAGAAAAGAACTGCCATTTGGCACAAGACAATGTCGCAATTATTCTTTCTCAGTTTCCCTGAGACTATTTCCAAATATTCTTAGGAACTGGTCCTTTCCTGCCCCCTGGAGTCACCTTAACAGGCTGAGGGTAGGGTGGGAGACTGGAGTCTCTGACTCTGGCATCTGCAGGGTGAGTGGTCACATCTGACTCTCATGCTCTCCACATCCTCTGATAGAATGATGGGATGCTCTAGCAGGAGGGCTGAGCCTCCACAGGGAAGATGTCTCCTCTGTATTCTACAGATTCTGTAATACATTGCACAAAGTCTTTCTCCTTCTTTCCCTTTTTTGGGTTATTTTTTTTCTATTGTAAGCAGAATTATTGATTTCTGTAAACTCA
Organism: Sigmodon hispidus; assembly: GCA_004025045.1. Lineage (NCBI taxonomy): Eukaryota > Metazoa > Chordata > Mammalia > Rodentia > Cricetidae > Sigmodon > Sigmodon hispidus. The sequence goes on from PVIH01002023.1 coordinate 7,002, forward strand.
TCTTGTGTCTAGATGTCTGGCCAGCGCTTTGTGAACATTTCCTTTGGAGTCAATACAGGTAATTTGTATTTCCCCTCACCGTCAACCATTTCATCTAAATTTCAAGTTTGGTATTGTACCATTGCAGAGAGATTTCCCTGTTAAAGTGTCTTTTCATTAATCCTATGCAGCCTCTACTGGAGACCACTTGACATAGTAACAACCCTTCTGAAATCCATAAAACATGTATAGTCTCACTCTGTCTTTTTTTGCATTAGATTTGCTAGACATTCATCTATTTTATTAGTCTATTAAAAGAAATCGTTATTTAACTTATTTATACACCCTCTCCATGCCTTCCTTCCTATGGGCTGTTTTCAGCTTTTGCTCTCATTTGCCAGGCACCCTCATTTCTTTGATCCTGCTTTGTCTGTTTTCATCTCCTAAACTAAATACTGAGCTCTCCTCATCTTATTTGTCTTAAAAGCTGAGATGTTAGAAGATTTGATTTCTCACCCAAGAACAGGGACCTCACACCTTTACCATCCTCGGGTCACTCACACTTTGAAAGGGACATATATCATGATTTCCTAGGCCTAGCTTTGGGGCACTGTCCATCACAGGCCTGTCTGCCCAGCTCAGCAGAGGCATCTCCAGGAACAGAAAAAAGTGGTCCCCTCTCTAGGAGGCTACAAGAAGCACATCACGTGACTAGAGATAGGCCTTTAGCATACTCTGGGAACAGACATCAGTATGGGAGTTAGTGTTGCATGGCTGTTACCTCCAACTTGAAATATTTTGTCCCTGGAGAGAGGCTCCTAGGACTCAGACAGTATATAAAACCTAGTATGTATAAGAAGTCTCAGGAAGATCCTGACACTTACAAGATATACAAGGCCCTTCCCCAGACTAAAAGACTCTCCTACCAGCCAAGGTGCCTGCAAGATGTGTAGGGAGCCCGGGGAAAGCATCCTTTGTGAGTCATCAGTAATGCTGCTTTGGGAGCACCCATGCTCCTGTAGGTAACCCACCCAGCACCCACATAAAGAATATCACCTAAAAGGAACCTCAGTAAACACACTGGTTCACTAAGCTAAACCCATGTGGGCTTATTTCTTTGCTCTGTCATCAATACTCTGTCTAGGGTAAATAGACATTTTTTTTCTATTTCCCCAAAGAAAGTATCACAACAGGAAAAAGGATTCTCTACATTCTCTGACCCTGAGGACATCACTAAGCTGACTGGACACCAGGGAATCCAGCTGATAGTGGAAGATGAATCAAGATGATGATGAAGGCTTCAGTCCTGATACCAAATCTTTCCCTGTGAGCCAAAGTCCTTGGGACTGGTTTAGGCTGGCTTTCCACATATAGCAGTTTTTCTATAACTTTGCTTTCCAGGAATACACGTGGTAGGGGGGCTCCATCTGCTATGTTTCTCCAAACCTTATTGGTTTTCTGTTTTTATAAAGCTTTATTTCATTCTGTTAAGAATTTGTTTCATCAAATGTTCACCTGTGCTACTGAGATTTTTCTTTGAAGTGTTCTAATCTCTATTTCCCCCAGTGTCCCATGGGACCAGGGACATATGATGACATTTGTGCTTTGAAACCTACAGTATTGCTTTATTCTTCTACTTACCCCCACCTAAAATCACAGTTATTACAAGGCTTCCTGATTCATATACCCTCACTCCCCTCTTAGAAGAACAGCCTCTGACCCAGGGCAGATGCCCCTCCTTGGAGAAAACATATTTCTCATAAGATTTCCAGTGCAAGTATGCATGCCAATTTTTCAGTTGTTTAACTGTTTTATTGACTAAAAACATTGCATGTCCACACTTCACCTGGTGTGTCCACATGATGAGATCTGTGAACAATTTCCTGGCAGAGATCCAGCACCAGGTACCTCTACCATGCCCCCTATCGGAACCAACATCTGGACTTGGGTTCCTGATATTTGCTCTCAGGACCACGCTGACATTGCCATCATGTGAATCAGTAGTTTTTCTTGTTGCTGTGACAAAACCCCTAACAAAAGCAACCTGAGTAACCAAGGGGACTTTTAGTTCATGGCTCAAGGTCATAAGCTTCATCATGGCAAAGGCATGATGGTAGCAGGGACAGGAAGCTGACTGGTCATGTTGCATCTGAAATGAGGAAGCAGAGAGTAGACCAGACATGAAGCTTTCCCATTAAATCTAAAGGTCCACACTTTACAAGATTCCACCTCCTAAAGGTTACACAAGTTTTCTAAATAATGTCATCAACTGGGTACCAAATATTTATCATCTGAACCTTGTGGATGACATTTCACATTCACACCATAATAGTCTGCTCTTGGCCATCATCAGTTCACAGCCAAATTGCATTAATTCTAATTTCAAAAATCTTCTTTATCCCAACACTGCCCAGGCATATAGTCTCTTCAGAGACTCAAGGTACTCTTTCCACTGTGACTCCCACAATAATATTGTAAAACACGTTACAAACTTCTAATATGCAAGAGTCAATGTTCCCATTTCAAAAGGGAGCAATGAAGGTGTAGGCAAGGAAATATCAGACCAGGGTAAAAGTGAAAGCCAGCAGGGCAAAAGCCAAATCTTCAAGCTCCTTATCTGGTACCTTGGGCTTGTGATGGAGTCATCTGGGACCCAAAAGGCTTGAGTAGCCGCATGTCTCTAGCTTTGCTTCCTACAGCACATATAGCACATCTTCAGCAGGCTGCACTCTGTGTCTTTACTCAGTGAATGTCCTAAGATCTGTCATCTCCAATATCCTGAGGTCTCCATTGAAATTTAGGATTAGTCTTCACAGCTTCATGCATAGTCTTTCAGTGTTTTCTTACAGGGAATCCAAATCCTCCACTTATTGCTTAACTGCTGTGATTTTTTTTAACCTTGGTGGAAGCCTCCCTAACCCATTTATTCCCACATCTTTCTAGCAGGTAAAACCAGCACCATGTGAACAATGCTGTAAGATCCAGAAGTAACTCAGCCTCCTTAAACCATAGTGTAAGCTGCCTCTGAGGACCTTAGGAAAGCACTTCTCTGTTTAGGCAGCAGCATTCTCTGTTTAGCCTCTCTCTGTGTTAAATTAATTTGCATAAGATGGAACCTTCTATGGATGGGGGTCTTGCCTCAAGGCACTCTTCCTATTGGCCCAGTACAAAGTACTAACCAAGTCAACAGTTACCACTGTTCTCAAACGGGCCTTGCCTGTGTCACTGAATCTGTGCACACACTTTGTCTTACCAAAATCAAGTAGCTTCTGTATCTTCATGTTCCATGTTTATTCTCTCTGATGGATAAGATCAGTGAGTGATAATCAAGCCTGAATGCTATCCTAGCTAGAATTTTTAATTCAGCCCTCATGCAAGTTCTCAGGACATGGGAAGAATGGAAACAGCTTATTAGCCAGAATGTAGCAAAAATGGTGACTAGCCCAGTTCCCATAGGATGCTTGTCCTCCTCTGAAGTCTCTTGAGCTGTGCCTCTACTATTCACATTTATCTCAGAATTTCTATCTTCAAAACTTCTACCATGTCTTATTAATCTCTGCTTATAACAACCTCATTTTCCCCACCCTGAAATCAGCTCCAAAGGCCTAAAAAACACATATTTAAGTTTATTCGAGCAATTGCCCCACTTCTCAGAAGTGTATTTTCCACATTAGCTATTTTTCTCATACTTATAACAAAATACCCTAACTAAAGAACTTGGGGAAGGGTTAGCTTATAGTTTAAGGTGGAATAAAACAGATAATTGATTATAGAAAGGAAGATGGATGGAGACACAGACAAAATAGACATAAGTATGGATTATAGAAATATTGATTGATTGAAATAAATATATATAAATGTTAGAAAGATAGATGATAGATACTTGTGATACCTAATCTTGACATACCAGAAAAGAAGGAACCTTAATTGTGTAACTACCTCCAACATGTTGTCCTATGTGCATGTCTATTTGAGATATTTTCTTGATTGCTAATGGTATGTAAAGGCTCATCTCACTGTGGGTGGTGCCACTTATAGGCAGGTGGGCATGGGATATATAAGAAAAGAAGTTAACGATGATCCTGAGAGCAAGCCAGTAGCCAGAATTCCTCCATGACCTCTGCTTCAGTTTCTTCCTACAGGTTTCTACTTGAGTTCCTACCCTGACATTACTCCATGAAGGATTGTATCCTGTAAGATAAAATAAACCTTTTTTTCTTTCCAGTTTGCTTTTGGTCATGGAATTTATCACAGCAACAGCAACATAACTAAGACGATGATGATGATTATGATGATGGTGGAGGTGGTGATGATAATGATTATAATGGCAGTGGTGATGAAGATAGATAGATGATAGGTAGACAGACAGACAGATGTGGTACATATTGCTTATTTAATAAAACCTGAAATATTGGAGAAAGCACATAGTCAAATCCTAAGCAGACAGTTCAGGAATTTCTTGATCCTTGTATACTATGACAAACAGCTGGGATTCAATAGCAAGCACCTTTAATCCCAGTACAGGGAAAGCCGGGAGTGATGACCTACACCCTTAATCCCATAACTCCAGAGACAGAACTTTCTCTGTTTCTGTGAGTTCAAGGTTAGCTACAAAACAGAGTAGTTCACACCTTTAATCCTAACCTAGATGGGATACAGCTGACAAGGGTATATAAGGCCTTGGAGGAACCCAGCAGAGGCAGAAGCGACCTGCAGAAGTGACCAGGAGAGAGGCTGAGGAAGTTGCAAGACAGCTAGGTAAGAATTGACTGTGGTGCTTCCTCTCTCTGATATTTCAGCCTTCCCTGAATATTTGATTCAGAGTCTATTTTCTTACAATCTGAATTGGTGCAACAGACAGACAGACAGATAGATAGATAGATAGATAGATAGATAGATAGATAGATAGATAGATAGATGATAGGTGATTGATAGATGACAGATACATGGTAGATATGCAGAAAATTTATATAGTTTTCCCATGTGCATACCCTCAATGAAGAGAAACTCTGTTGTATTCATAGTTGAAATTATTTAACAGCCACAACATGCCTTAAAATATCTGAAAAAAAAATCTTCAAACAAATACATAAAGAAATGTTAGTGAAATGTTGGGGCTTTGTTTTTTTAAAACTAGTATACTATTGGTATTTATAATTCCTCTCTACTCTGAAATGTTTTTACACTAAAAGACTAAACTATTATTTTGATGAATAAAACAACAAACTAATGAATTTCCACAGGCTGCACTGAAAAGTCCACCTTGAACATAAAGCCTTGGAAATTGGTGAATATCATGTCATTAAAATTGTGCTATTGAATAAAAATGAGAAAGGGGCAAAGATTATTATAACAAAAACAATTATATAAAGGAGAGAGGAAGGGATGGTTCATGCCTTGACCTGCACTTCCTCTCCTAGTTTGTTCAGGGTTAGATGAAGCCAAGTTCCTTTTATTTCTCATCATCTGCTCACTGATTGTAAGTGTAAAATTGAAAAAAAAATCATGAAAGAGCTTCAAAGCTATACCTCTGTTGACTGTAAGAGAACAGAGTCTGAAACTTGTGAATGAAATATCTTTCTGTTCTCAAAGAACAGAGGTAAAAGTGGAAATATGGGTAAATTAAGCCTATCTAAAAAAAATAAAAACTTAGATTGAGGAATATAACATAGCCTATTGTTCTTCTGACATAGATTCGGATGCTCCAAAGGCATCCAAGCCCCCCAAATCTGTCACAGCTCAGGAAGCACCAAGGAGGTTGTCTGTGCAAAAATCAGGGGCATGCAGGGCAGAGTTTTTGGCTGGCCAACAGTTTCCCCCGCCCCTAGCTTACAGAAGATACTCAGTAGAATTTGTTAAAGGCTGGAGTAACCATTGGGATGTGTGCACTCTGTAGCTCTCCAGAAGTCTGTCGATGGGTCTGAGTTTGTTCTGTTTGAAAAGAAAAGATTAGGATACATGAAAAAGCCCTTCAAATATTTGAAGAACATTCAAGTAGAAATAGCAGTTTTGAGTGCATGTTCTCACGTGTGTGTGTGCGCGTGTTCCCCAGAGGCTAACATGAAGTCCAAGAATGGAGAGAAAGAGAGAGAGAGAGAGAGAGAGAGAGAGAGAGAGAGAGAGAGAGAGAGATCACAACCCACACAGGAATACATTCTTTATGTAAAACTTGTGTTAACTTTTTTCTGATCACTGGAGCCACACAGTGGTATCAGGGCTTCCACGTGTAGGCACACAGGTCTCGGAAACAAATACTGAGCAGAGCAGACTTTACATATACATTCAAGGGCAGGCCAGACTCTTCAGCTTGAGGTCTGAGAGTCTTCCTTGGAAATCTGAATACCATTGGTGATAGTTGTATATGTTTGTGATGTGTTTGGGAGGTGAGGAAGAGAGGGAAGGGGAAAGAGAAAAAGAGAGAAGAGGATTGTCACTTTGTGCTCTCTGATCAACCTCTGTTAACACAATCATCATATTGATGGAGAAAAGCATGGAGATGTCCACCAGAGGCCCAAAGACAATAAAAGATCATTATGTACAGATAAACCTCATTCCTTGTTCTAAAGACCCTTTGACCCATAATTCAAACAACACCCAGAAAAACCTCAGAGAAGTCCCTTTTCCCGTCTGGAAATCTTGGGTGCCATGCTTTGCTTCCCACTCTTTTGGGGTGGTAAATGCTGCTAGTATTGTCTCATTTCTTGTCTGTGTTATATGAATAAATAATTGAACATGGTGCTCTGGCTTCAGTGCTGGAATCCCTAATGCTCAAGATAATAAAGTGAGTGGCATTACACACAGATGCATTATTAACTGGCAGCTACTAGCTCAGTAATATTCTGACAAGCACTAAAGTGCAAGGAATTAATCGTACATAAATTCTTTGTTCTTCAATTTTTCAAGATCTCCTGATAAAGTCTCGGGAACAACAGTCAGCCAGTGTCTTTCCTGGGATTTAGCTTGACTGAGCATATCCTGCCCAAGCTTCTGTCTTGAGGTCCTATGTCCCTTCAAAACTAGAACTGTACCTTCTGTAAACAGTCTGTATACCTTTCTGGGTCTGAGACCTGAGCTGAGAGGAGATGCTCCTCTCTTACTGGCTTGACTTGGGTGTGGGATCACTCTCAGTGTAAGGGCTTCAAACAGCCTCTTCTAAGCCCAAGAATCTTCAAGGCTGCCAAGTTTGCTTACCTATGGGGGTTTGTTCCTTTGGAATTTGGGTCACACCACTGCCTTGCACAGCAGCTGGCCCATTCACACACAGGCGGCTTCTCAATAGGAACAAGGCTTTCTGCTTTAGGGAGAAGGGAAGCCAGCAATGTTGCCTGCATGGCACCCGCTGGGAATGAGGCTGATGGTCATAAGCAGAAAGGAAAAGATGATAATGCAGGATGGGTTTTCCAGGAGGCTACTGGAGCTAGAAAAAAATGGCAGAGAGCATTTCCAGGGAGCCAAGATTTTACTGTTTCCTTGCTCAATTTATGTCTGACCATTAGAGAAACTTGCCTGAAATAATACCTGCCTGCCAGGAGACTGGTCCTGTCTGTGAGGCCCTGAGAGGTCAGGTCTCCAAAAAGTTTGAGGCATCAGCACCATGGACAGTACCACATAATTCCCTGCAGCTGCTTCTTATATAGCTGAAGGTTTTCCAGTAAAGGATAAAGCAGGCTCAATGTAATGCACATTTAAAAATCTGTTCAGCTCTGCCTACTTGAGTCTCCTCACTGTGTCTGTGGTCCTAGAAGGAGGAGCAATCAAGAATCTGCTCACCTTCAGGCAGGAGACAGGGCTGGATGGCTTCACCCCTCCACATCATCACATCCAGAGCCTCCTGTGGTGAGGCAGAGCCTTAAAGTGATTTGGAGACTAATGGAGAAAAGTTGGTCAAGACTTTCTGAGAGGCATTTTCATGACATCCATCCTGAAGCGTTTATTAATTTAGTGGGGCTTCTTAATTAAAGGCTCAATGAATAATTGAAACATAGTTTTTGATTATACTGAAGTTGGTGCCATTTTGAGTTATAATTGTAACTAATAAATTAGTTAAATAGGTTAGATGATGAAACCCTTCTCGAGGGAACACTCATAATTTCAAGAATTTATCTACATGTCATTCAGAGGATGTATGCAAGAAAAAAAAATAGATGATCAGAAGAAATCCCAGCTTCAAATTGTATTAATCAGTGATGTCCACTCTCTCTGAGCATTTCAGTTCATGGGCTACTCACTGTCACTGAGTAACAGAGGAAGGGGAGATTCTGTAAGCTGTGCCTAGGATCACTTTCTCCAATGAACTGGAAACTGCAAGTGGGCATGTCTCTGGGCCATCCCAGGAGCTCCAATGCCTATACACAAGAATATGACACAGCCACGGGACTCATTCTCATGAATCACTTTCCCCCGATGACACCATTCCATCCTGCTAACTCTCTTTTCTATATGTGTCAATAACAGAATTTGTCTGGCACCTACTTAAGGTGGGTCTCATCATGCCAGATGAGAGGCACCATGGAACAGACAAATCTATTGAGAAATTCCTAGGATCCCTGGTGCTCTTCAGTGATGATGTAGGAAATACAGTAGAAACGGCAGAAAACACACTCCAGACCTCAGCATGGAGTCCTCTGGGAATGGACTTCTACATAGAGTGGAAAGTGTATCTCCAAATACTGTTTTTTCTGCTCAGATCTTACATGAAGTAAGAACCACAGGATATGACCTACCATCTCCTTTTGTTCATTCATTCCTTCACATGGCTACTCATCAAACAACAGCAAATCATAGAATAGACAAGCACCACAGGTCCCATTAGGCTCTTGGTTTACACAGAGTGCAAGAGGACTAGGGCCTGAGGAGACTTGGAACCACACAAGACTCACCCTCGCTTCCTCTTCTACAGATGCAGAGGCCAGATAACTACTGGTAACATCCATGTCTTTGATCTCAGCAGCTGCCACCCTAACCAATATCTCTCAAAATTCTGTACACTGCCCTCTCACTCTGCTCATTGCCCGCTCCTTCCCACCATCCCCCACTTTTCTGACTTGCTCCCTGTCTGACTCCCTGCTGTTTCCACGGCAGTGGCTTCACTCTCCATCCTTCAGACAGCCAAGGATGTAGCCACCTCACCACATATTCTGGGGCCCACCTGGAGGCTAGGCTTGGACTTGGAAGATACTTAGACTGAAAACCAGGCACATTCTTCCTTTATCAAAAAAGCAGATCCAAAGTCTGAGGCTGTCCATCTTCTTGGAGAGTAGCCTTCAGTAAAGGTGTCACCACTGTGAACAACAGGGATCTGTTCTGGATACAAGGGAGCACCTGGAGCCCTCACCCTGGCAGCATGCAGTAGGTTTACAGTCTATCTCTCCTGGGCATTAAATGCTGTGCCTAGCATTTGCCTGTTTAGGCTGAGGATTTTGTAGGGTTTTTTTTTTAAGATGGACAGATAATTTTAAAAAGTCCTAGGATCTCAGAACATAACAAGGAACATATGGAGACCTGGGCATTGTAGAGCAAGAACACACAGATTTCAAATGGACCTAGCCCATAACCTGGGAGTTCATGGCAGTCACCAATGTATCAGTCCAGCAGCTTATTCCACCAGGGTTTCTTGAGGATTTGCCTGCATTACAAAACCACCCCCAAATCCTTGTCTTGCTGTAAACTACATCTCTGGGAAGGGCAAACAGATATTAAAGAAAGCCAAACACAGCATGTGAAAATTGAATGCTATGTATAGGTTAGATAGAATGGCGGAGAGCATATTAGGACAGAAAAGTATGGGCCATACATGGGTATCCTGGGTTCTTCCTTCAAAGATGAAAAAAAAATTCCCAGGTCTTCAAATAGTGTCTCACTACTTAGTTCAGGGACAAACAAATTTGTCTTTATGGCCTCACTATCACCACCCTATTCGTCATGGCTCCCAGGCTCTCACCATGAGAAGTAGGAGCCAACAAAGAACTCTGTAAATCCAGCAGAGTCCAGAAGCAACCTAAGTCTTCACTACAGGTAGCTGCTATTTGTCATTCATTATGTCTGGCAGGTGTCCAGCACAGGAAAAGACAAAAGAGGACTAGGAACCAGACATGGTCATGTCTGCAACCACATTTAGATGATAATTTAAAAAACTTATAAATTGCATTATGATGTAGGATGTCTCTCTGTATTCTGTGAATATCGATAGTTAATAAAGGGACTGTTTTTGGCCTATGGCAGGGCATCTTGGAAGCAGGCAGGAAATCCAATTATAGATACAGGACAAGGACGGCAGCGTCGTGAGAGTAGCAATCCAGCCTCCAAAGGAGCAATAGGTAAAGAAATTCAGGTAAGCCAAGAGCCATGTGGCAAGACAGATTAATGGAAATAGGTTGAATTAAGATGTAAGAGCTAGCAAGCAATAAGCCCTAACTGTAGGTCAAACAACATGTAAACAATATAAGCATCTGAGTAATGGGGGAGGGGGCATGCTAAACAGCTGCGGGTGAGTCTAGGCCAGGCCAGAAACTCTTAGGACAGCATTAAGTATCTGCATTGTGTTTCCTGACACTATGATTAAATATGTGACAAAAGCAACTCAAGATTTATTTTGGCTCACAGCTTAAGAGTATAGTTTATTGTGTGGGAAGGTGCAACAGGAGCTAGACGCAGCTGGCCACCTTGCATATAAGGTCAGAAAGCATATGAGGTCTTTGGTACATAGCCCAAGACCCCAGCTGTAGTCAGAAATTTCTGTGCCACCTAGCTGGTCCCAAATAATCACACAAAGGTTTATATCAATTATAAACTGTTTGGCCTGTGGCTCAGGCTTATTACTTGCTAACTCTTTCATTTAAATTATCCCATGATTCTTATTCACATTTAGCCACGTGACTTAGTTCCTTTGCTCATTGCAGGATCCTCATCTTGCTTCCTCTGTATCTGGCTCTTGTCTCCTCTCTGTTCTTCCCATAATTCTCTTCATCTGGTGTGAGAAGCCGCACTCACTGCCGCCATTCCAACATGGCAGTGACATCCTGCGCTCTAATGTAGACTGCGCAGGTGCAAGGGGAATTTCCACTCCTTGTGCTCTGCCTCTCCCGTGGCATCACCTCGCCCGTTGGAGCTACAGCCAATCTGAGTCTGACACGTCCTAGGCAGGGGCCAGTTTCCTATATAAGGGATGGGTTTTAGCCGTTTGGAGTCTCCATCTTGTAAGCTTATGCTCTCCCTCTCAAGATGCATTAAAAAGCTTTTCTGCAGAAGGATCCTACGTGTGCCGTGTCGTTTTTTGCTGGCGAGACAGTAGCGCGGGACAGTCTGGTTGCCCCACCTCTACTTCCTGCTTAGCTTCTGGCCAATCAGCATTTTATTAAACCAATATTTACAGTGACAAATATCAGTGTACAGGAGCATAGTCCCACATCACTATGGAACAGTGCTGACCATATCCAGGGTGGGTCTTTCTATTTTAGTTCTCTAGAAAATCCCTCAAAGTCATGCCTAAAGCTAACCTAATCCAAATAATCCCTCATAAGTGTACCCATAGATTTGTCTTCTGGGTGATTCTAGATCCTGTGGAGTTGACAATCAGTCTTCGTCACCACAGTGTCCTATCTTCTCTTCTCTTCAGTTCTGTTGTGTTAATCTGCATGGCTAGCAGGTTTTTTTACTTCTGTTTTTTTTTTGTGTGTCATATTACTATATCTGAAACAGTTTATGGTTTGGAACAGCCCTCCTTTTCAAATGCTTTGATTTTGTGCCTCTCTTGGTGGCCAAGAGCAATTTATTTGCTTTGTAAATTCAAGAGTTATTACAATATGTGTTTTTCCTTCTGGGTAACATAAATCATGTATTGTTACTTATTGTTTATATTTTCTGTGTTCATTCTTATTTCTTCTTGCCGTAAATGTGTAATTTCAAAGAATGAGCACTCAAACACCCCATTATATTTGTTTTGATTTCTACTATTCCTGCTTTTCTAGTATTTTTGCCTTATGTATTCAGTTGCCATATTGCTTATTGCTTAGCATTTTAGATTAACTCAAATTTCTTATAAGTTAGATTATTTTTAAAAAATTATGCTTTCAGGCTGGGAAAGGCAGGTAAATAAAGGCACTCACAGAAGATAGCAGAGGGTATCAGATCCTCTGGAGCTGAAGTTATAGGCAGTTGTGAGCTACCTGATACCAGCACTATGGACCAAACTCAGATCTCACACAAGAGCAGTATATACTGTTGAGCAAAAAGCATCTCTTTTGCCCCATAAATTGGATAATTTATAATTGTAAATATCCTATCTTCTTTTCATTTGATGTGATAAACAATATAACTAAAAGCAACTTGGGGAAAAAAGATTTATTTCAATTTACAGATTATAGTCCATTTTGGAATAAAGAAAAGAGAGGAACCGTGGCAGAGATCATGGAGGAACACTTGGCAATCAAAGAAACGCCCCACAGGAATGACGACATTTGAATACTCTCTTTCCCTACTCCTTCATTTCATGTATTCTTTGTTATACAGGGCTGACTTTGTGAGCCAGCTGATCACCCCCATCATTTAAGGTAGAACTTACTCCATTTGCATTAAAGCCATTTCCATATTTCTTATTAATTTCTTTCTGTGATGCTTTAATTAGCTTTCAGGTTTTGGTAAAATCTGTTTCCTCTCTTCTCTCATGTTCTGCCAAGTCCCTCTTTGTCATCTTTGTCTCTTTAGATTTAGAAATCCAGGTGGAGCTCTATCAGACCATCCTGACCACATGTCATGAGCAAATGAGCCCATGAACAACAGGTCTGGGCCAACTTTAAGGAAGATGTGAGACTGAAGGACTCGGTTACCTGCCTAGACCAGCAGTGTTGGCTGGACCTCTCTCAGCCTCAGACAGGCAACTGAGTCTAGCTCAAGTGAGAATTGCTAGTACAAAAGAGTCAACACTGCTAGCCTGGAGTCCTGAGCAGAGTCACAGGCCCTTACACACCTCATTGGGAAGATCTACATGCCCCTATAAGCTTTACTGGATAGATTCATGTGCCTCTGTGAGCCTCCCTGGGCAGAGTTGCATGTCCCTTGTGTGCTGTACTGGGAAATCTCCATTGCTCACTGCATAGCCACATGCAGCAACAATTGACCAATAACTGTCCACTCGATTCAACGTGACTACATCACCCATCTTTTCCACTGTCCTCTGATGGCCTAAGCATCAAAGACCTTACTGGAAAAATCAATTCTACAGTTTGCTCATAAAATAAATTTGAAGAAAAACACTTTCTTCCTAGTCTGCACATGGAAAATTAAGCGAAATATCAATTCTCACTCAGGTGCCTGGTCAGGCAGCCCTCAATCCAGCTCTAAGTTGGTTTTGACATTTACAGCTTCATCAAAGCAATGAAATGGTCAAAGCTCTGTAACCCATAATTCACAGAATCACTGCCCTGTTTAAGCTATATTTAAGCAGTTCAAGAATAATTGATTGAGATTTAAGGACTTAAAGAATTTATATTGGACTCAGAACATCAAAAAATTATTTACTAAGTCTGTTTCCAAATGAGGAAGACAATCATTTAGGCACATGAAGTGTATGAGATAAGGATTATGTTCAGCTCAAAGACTCTAAAGGGCTGTGAGACGTCCATTTTCTAGAAAAGACCTCAGGAATTCCTCGGTATTGAATGGCAAGCACATATTCTGAGCTCCTCTAGGTACTGATTTCAGATTGAGAACCTGAGGGTACTGGTAACCCTCCAAAGAACCACATGGTTCAAAAGTTATGTCATCCACAGGTATAGCCAGGTCCTACATCAACGCCATAGCTATGTGTTCCTAGAGCCTTGCCGGTACTAAGAGCCATGAACAGATGAATTCCACACACAGGACCCCAAAACAGATCACACCCTCTGTAGGCAGCTGAAGTTCTGAAATTAGGGTAAGAACCAAGGGATTTCAGTATATATGTGATGCCTACAGACATAGCTAGATAGGATTCTGACTATTTTCAGGAAGAGAAAAGACTATGGACAGTCAGGTGTCTCTGATGAGCAAGAGAATGAGTGTGTCATTGGCTATGTGAGGCAGATGCCCTCTGGTAATTACTGGGCATTGTTGGTCTATGTTGGTCCTATCTGACATGTTGAAGATAATCTGGAATCTCTAACTCTGGTGTCTTCTCCAAGTGTGGACATTTCTATGTGTGCATTCAGCTCACTTCCCTTACCCCAGCACCACATAGTGCCACTCCTCTACTGTCAAGCCCAGGGCCTTGGCCACCTTGAGCAGCACAAGCCCCCTGGTTAGTACTCTTAACGCCCCCACCTTGGACTCTTTCTACTATCTCTCTGCCCAGCATGCCCACTCCAGGTTCCTGTTCTGTGTGACCCCAGTTTCTACCACCCACTGATCTTGTGACCTCTCCTCAGCCTTTGACTGACCTTGAACACAATGAAATGGGGATTCTGGTTCAGTGTCAGTATGTGCCACACACAAGAGCTCTTTGTGAGGGTTTTCTTTTTTTTAGAGTAAGTCTTTTATAAAAATTATAATTAGCTTTGCATACAAAATTGTGAGGTATTAGAAAATAAATCATTTTCTTTTTTCTTTCTTTTTTCTTTTTTATTTATTTATATATTTATTATTTGGTGATTTTACATCATGCACCCCATCAAACTCAGGTATCAGACCTCTCAGATTCATGCCCACTCCTATGATCGCCCCATTTACAAAAATGCCCATTCATGCTACTCATTTACTTACTGGCGCGTAATTAAACTCCCTGTGGCCAGACCCTTAAAGAAAACAAGTCTTTCCTCACCCACACACCTGCGAGAGGTCATCAATGCAGAAGTGAAGCACTGTGTCATTTAGCTATGTTCTAGCCCTGAGTTCTTGTATACAATGACATCTCTCTCTCTTTTTATTTTTTTTAAAGTCCATTAATGAGTTAGTACATCCCCTGCTTCTCTTTCTGGGATTGTGATGCCTCGTTCAGGAGGATATCTTCCATATCCATCTATTTGCCTATATATTCTAGAATATAATTTTTTTCTTACTGCTGAGTAGTATTCCATTGTGTAGATGTACTACAGTTTGTTAATCCATTCTTCAGTTGAGGGGCATCTAGGTTGTTTCCAGGTTCTTGCTATTATGAATAATGCTGCTATGAACATAGTTGAACTAATGCTTTTGGGGTGTGAATGTGCATCTTTAGGGTATATGCCCAGAAGTGGTATTGCTGGATCCTTGGAGAGATTGATTCCCAGTTTTCTGAGAAACCGCCATACTGCATTCCAGAGTGGCTGAACAAGTTTATACTCCCACCAACAATGTAGGAGTGTTCCCCTTTGTGAGGGTTTTCAATGAAGCCTCTGCCACCTATGAAGGCTATAAAGATCACAGATCATGGAAGATAAAATGATAAATGGGAATCTAAAAACTGGGGACCAGTTGTGTTCCTGCTCTGTCAGATGTTACTCATGTAACATGCCTTTCTGGTACCTAGAGTTCACTTTCCTCATCTATACAGTGAACACATTCAGCAGACAGGTCCCCATGGTCCTCGTCCACCTGAGAAATGAACAAAACCATCAAGCCACAACTACAAGGGAGTTCATCATAAAGTACACGAGACACCACATGCAGACGCAGAGAAATAGGCAGCATCTGTCTCTCTCTCTCTCTCTCTCTCTCTCTCTCTCTCTCTCTCTCTCTCCAACTTCCCTCTAAACGAATAGCTAGTTCTTAGGTTCTTACCTTCCCTCCAATGTGAACGTGAGTTCTCAGCAGGTAGGAAGGAGCAAAATGGATCCCAGAAGGAGGAAAATAGAAGAAAACCGCTGAGGTCATATGGGATTACACCCCTACCTAGATGCTGTCTCAACATGGAGGTATTAAAGGCTACAAAATTTGCCAGTTAGGTATGTCAAGGTAGAGAGAGTGGCTTTGTTATATTTGAGACCATGAATCTAGAGACTGGTGGGTCCTGGACAGCCCTGACCCAATAACCACCACACTCCTCCCTTCTCAGACTTGGCCACATCAGGAAAGAGTGAGATTCCTGACCCTGCAGCTCAGCTACTATCTGCCACTGGCCATTGGCCATTCCCCAGCTTCCCTCTCTGCACTGCTTGGGTTGGGGCATGTTCAGGTTCATAGCCATAACTACAGTCAGCATCTCTAAGCCTATCACCTGCACACAGATTCTCATGAAAACATAACAGGAAGATGGCTGATCTCACGCAGGGCTGCTCTGCAGGAAGCAGTGGTGGAGCTAGGGCCTCAGTCAGGGCCCTGTTAGCTCAGGAGACACTAGGTAGCCAGTAGAATGCCATCTTCAACATCAGCCCTTGGAACTTCCAGAACATTCCAGACCTGGAATATTGTACCACCACCAAACTCCATAGGGTAGGCTCAGTGACTCTGTGACTTCGTCACAGCCCTAAGGAACATGGAGGCTACAGCTGTAAGCTTACCTTGCATTTACTTCTGGTTACTACTTAAGATACTTATTCCATGTTATTGTTTAAATTATAAATTGATGTTACAGAAATAGGATGAGGGGAAGATGACTTGGAACTAGGGACTCCCCTACAAAAGAGCAAGATTATAGGTGCTCTGGAGATCAAGGGAACCCCATACTTCCAGGTGGCAATGGACTGTTGGTGAAACTCTAGAGATGCAGAACAGCCATGTACATGGCTGCACCACTCTCCTTAGGGTCAGACATCATGAGCATAAGTTGTGGTTCCCTCTGGCTTTTCACACCAATGAAATCCCCATCTCTACAAAGGTCCCTCACAACTCTGCCAATGCCTACTTCTGCTGAGTCCCAGCAGCCAATCTGGGAGAGGCAGACCCTGAGCCTGGTATCTCTAAAATGGACATTAAAGCATCTCTCCCAACCTCTAAATTCAGACATGAAACAGAATAGATACTTCCAGGGCAGGGACACTCTGGGTCTACTCTTCCCTGGCTCTTGGAGACAGCAATTTTTAGCTTTACACAATATCTCCTGTGTGAAGATGTGGTATCCCCACTCCAGTACTGCCCCTAATAGAGGATGGTCCTGAGTACAGGTGAGTTCAAAATAACCAGTTTCACCTTTGAGGCATGCCTAGCACTGAAAAAGGCCTGCAGGAAAGAAATAGCCTCTCACTCGGAACTGAGAAGGCATATGCACCCACTCATGAGAAACATATGTGCCTGAGTCCCAGACCTTTACAGGCTTAAGGAATGCATACATGGCCCTCTCTGTTGGATCGACCATGAAGGAAAAAGTTGTGCAATCCATCTTGGCTTTGCCAGAATTGTCATAGAAGTTATTGCTTGCCTTCATGCCTGTCACTGGGCAAGACCCTTGCATGTCCAATTCTAGAGGTTGCCCTGGAAAATAGGTTGCATATGGGGAACAGATTTTCTGGGCAGCTTTTCACAGTTCTGTGTCTTCTTCATTGTTCACTGTGCACTCTGTCACTCACAAAAGAACCCCCTCTGCAGCCCCACCTCACTGTTCTCAAGCCTCAAGAAGCTAAATGAAAAGCAAAATGGAAGGCTGACCAGCCTCCCGTGATGTCCCCGGGCTCACTTTTGTCACCAGGACACACCCACTAAAGCCAACATTGAACTGTTGCCCAGTTCACTCACTCACCCACAAGTGTCAGAAGTCTCCCAGGTGTGATCTCTGTTCTGTCAACTCCGACATACTTGTCAGAGTCTCTCATGAGTTAATCAACTTTGGAAAACTGAATGTGGCTTATATGTATTTTAGTGAAGTTTTTTTCTATCAAAATATCAAATGACAAAAATTCTCAGGAGATTGAAAATTTGAGGCAATTGTGGATAAAACCATGGGGATCTGAGGACATTCTGGAACTAATGGTTTCCAGCAACAATTTTATTTGCTTCTGTAATTATTGCTTCACTTTGATTGGGGTCATTTGGTAATTTGCATTTTTTTAGAAATCTACACTTCATCCAGATTTCAAAAGTAGAAAAAAAATTTCCTGGTATTCCCTACTCAGTGCTTCCTATGTCTGTATTTCACTTGACACTGGCTTGTCCTACTTAATCTGATTATTTTAAAAGTATATTTTTATTTTATTGAATAGAATTTAATATATAAATTGTCTGAGCAATGGTTTGCTTTTATTTATAATTGACACATAACTGTGCTACTTAGGAGCTATTATTGTTATCACACGTTCCTGTAATAATTCCTACCATTCATTGTCATTGATTTAAATCACTCACTTGCTCTATCTATATTCTCTCCAAATGCCCAAGAGAAAGCTGAAACAGGGGAGACACAGCTGCATCACATAGGAATGCCCCACAAGGAGACCTCAGTCTCCAGATAAGGCTAATGTAGGTCCTGGTCCATAAAGCATGCATTCGTGGTGTTTGTAAGTGACATCAGGGCATTTGATCCACTTTCCTCGTGCTTCACTCAGGACTGTGTTCCATTCTCTGGAGAAGCTACATTGGAAGCTATGCTCTTAGTGTTTCCATTGGACTGCCCCGCAGAGTGGGAGCCCATGCTGAGCAAGTGCTTCGGTGAGAGAGCTTGAAGTTTGGCGGAGAAAGGGCAATGCTCACCCTCCCTACCTGTGAGGGTATAAAAGGAGCCTTCTCTACCACCAATGAGTGCTTTTGTGATCATGTTGGTTGATTGTTTTTGTCAACTTGACACAATCCTAGATGTGTTTGGGTATCCAAGAGGGAATCTAAACTTAGAAAACAGCTCCATAAGACTGTCTTGTAGGCATTCTATGGAATGTTGCCTTGGTCCATGGTTAATTTGGTAGGGCCCATCTTACTGTGGGTGATGCCATCTCTGGGGAAGTGGTCCTTGATGGTATAAGAAAGCAAGCATAAGGAGCAAGCCAGTAAGCAGCACTCCTTCATGATTTCTGCATCAGTTTCTACCTCCAGGCTTTTGCCTTGAGTCCATGATTTTCTTCAGTGATGCAGCGTGACCATGATGTGTAACAAAAACAAACCCTGTCTTCCCCCAAGTTGCTTTTGGTCATGGCATTTCATCACAACATAGAGACCCTAAGACAGTGCCCTTTCTCTTTCCTCTGCCTAAATTACTATGGCCATGCTTACTTAAAGGCCAGTACCTGAGCCCTGAGAGGACATCTAACTAAACAAAATCCAGTGAGGGTGAGTATACACTATTCTTCATAATGTTTTGCTAGACAAGTTTCACAGTTAAGATTCTCTGAACTTAACAGACAACATCTCTACAAAGAATTGTCTTTTGTACCACATTTGACCACTACTATTATTTGTTGCTCCTTGTACTAAGAGGCCTGAGTCCAGAGCACAAATATAGTTAGAAAATCTGGCCTTGGGTCTGCAGGTGACGCTGAGCCTCAGCCCTGATTCAGGGATCTGGGAAAATGAGATACACCTGACAAGCACATAGGCCATGGGAAAAAATACCCATAGACATGTTTATGGAGATTACCTTGGTGGCATTAATTGAGACTGGAAGACCCAATCTAAAATTGGAGACACTGCACCCTGGGTCCAGGACGTGAAGAAAGTGGAGTGCTGGCAAGTATGTGCACATTCATTCTCTCTCTGGTCTTGACTATGAGTGTGATGTTACCAACTGCTTCAAGATCCCACCATTTTGACTTCCTTGCAATGATGGACTATGACCCATAACTGTGAGCTGAATAAGCCTTTCTCTTCCAAGTCTCTCTTTTGGGGATGTTTTATCACAGCAACAGAAAACAAAACAAGACAGGATCCAATTCATTAAGTGCAGTAACCCAGGTGGGCACCAGTTCTGGGACCCACTGGAATATCTGGTTCCTTGGATACAAGATTAACTCAAAGAAATTGGTAGCCCTCCTATACACTAAAGACAAAAGGGCTGAAAAAGAAAAAAGGGAAACACCACCCTTTATAATAGCTGCAAATAGCATTAAATACCTTGGAGTAACTATAACCAAAGAAGTAACAGATCTATTTGACAAAAATTTTAAATCACTGATGAAAGAAATTGAAGAGGATATCAGAAAATGGAAAGATCTCCCATGTTCCTGGATAGGTAGAATCAACATCATAAAAATGGCAATTCTACCAAAAGCAATCTACAGATTCAATGCACTGCCCATCAAAATCCCAACACAATATTTTATGGACCTGGAAAGAACAGTACTCAACTTCATTTGGAATAACAAGATGTGGAGCAAGAGGAACACTCCTCCATTGTTGGTGGGAGTATAAGCTTGTTCAGCCACTCTAGAATGCAGTATGGCGGTTTCTCAGAAAATTGAGAATCAATCTCCCCAAGGATCCAGCAATACCACTTCTGGATGTACACCCTAAAGAAGCATATTTGCACTCCAAAGGCATTAGCTCAACTATGTTCATAGCAGCATTATTCATAATAGCAAGAACCTGGAAACAACCTAGATGCCCCTCACCTGAAGAACGGATTAACAAACTGTGGTACATCTACACAATGGAGTACTACTCAGCAGTAAGAAAAAATGATAACCTAAAATTTGCAGGCAAATGGATGGATTTGGAGAATATTCTCCTGAGTGAGGTATCACAAACTCAGAAAGATAAGCAGGGGATGTACTCACTCATTAGTGGACTCTAAACAACAACAAAAAAAAAAAGCAAAGCATGTCTAAGCCGCAAAACACAACCACTGAACAACTTGGGATCTGAAACATCTTGGACTGGCACCTTGGATCCCACTCCCTCTAGAGGAACACCTGACCCATTCTTGATGTTGGTGTGAGGAAACTGGATCAGCTAGGAGTGGAGGCTGAACTGAGCAATATTGGGACCTTGGGACCTCCTGCCCTTGCTGGCCAGGAGATAAAGACATGTGGAGAAGAGGGAGTGACTGGAAGAGGTGGGAGGGGGAAGGGACCTTGAACAAGGATATACACGGATAGAAAAATGTGACTTTCTTCATAATAAAAAAATAAATAAATAAAATAACAAAACAAATATGTTCACAACCTCCCCTGTGTCACTGAACCTCAGCCAGCTGCCTTCAAAAACCTGAAAACAGCTTTTGTAAGACACAGTGTACTGACACCAAAAGACAGAGCTCCCACGAAGGGCTGTGATCTTCCGGACCATGGGCAGAGCCTGTTAAAGATGGAGTTCATGCACCACATCTTTGGTGACACACTGCCACATAGGGGAAACTGCCACTCAATAAGACCTGACTTAAGTCAAACACACTGTTAAAAACGTCATCTCTGGGGACTAGGGAGATGATTTCTAGCAACATGAAAGCCTAAATTTGATGCCCCCAGAACCAATACTATTCAAATTTCCCTTCTGTTTCTGTAATTAAAAACACCCTGAGCAAAAGTAACTGGAGAGAGAGAGGGGTTTATTTCAGTTATAATTCCAGTTCACAATTCATTATTAAGGGAGGTCATGGGAGGAACAGAAGCAGAACTATGTTTGCTGGTTTGCTCTCTGCCTGACACTCAGTTCCACTGCTTAAACAATTTCCTGACTAGGTGCTGCTCGTGGGGTGGGGCTTGGGCCTTCCAACATCAGTCATCACTCATAACAATCTCTCAAAGATGTGACCACTGGCCAATTTGACCAGGCTAATTCTTCAGCTAAAGTTCTCTCTCTCCGGGGAACTCAGGTTGTGTCAAACTGAGAATTAAAAAAAAAAAAAAAAAAAAAAGTTGGGGCTGGAGAGATGGCTCAGTGGTTAAGAGCACCGTCAGCTCTTCCAGAGGACCCAGGTTCGATTCCCAGCACCCACATGGCAGCTCACAACTGTCTGTAGTTTCAGTTCCAGGCAAACACCAAGGCAAATAATTAATTAAATAAATAAAAGTGTTTTAAAAAAAAAAAAAAAAGTTAGGTGAATAGTGTTTTTAAAAAAAAAGCACATGGTGGCACACAACTGAAATCCCAGCACTGAGGAAGCAGAAGCAGAGTAGCCCCAGAACTGGCTGGCTAACCTGCAGAGAGGGCCATGTGTAAAGGGGTTCTAGGCCAAAGAGAATTTCTGTCTCAAAAAACAAAATAAGCCTCACCCAAGGTGTCCTCTGGCCTCTACATGTACACTCAAGCATGTACACATGTATCTGCACATATATACCCACACTTCTGCACACAAATACACACACACACAAGTACAAATAGCTCTGACCACAGAAATTCCACCAATGAATCCCCTGTACTGTACTTTTCTCCACAGCTTGAATTTTGACTGAAGCCATTTCTACAGAAAACACTGAGCTTGAATGTTTTATAAGGCTATTATTGTTATCATCATCATTATCATTCTATCTGAATATAAGCAGTATAAGCTGTTTAGACAATTCGGGCAGCAACAGTCATTAATGGGTCCCAATCCAAACAGAATGCTGTGTCAGGAAATCGGGCACACCTACTGCCTTGATAGACCACTGGGGAAAGTGATATGAAGGAAGGTGAGCAACTCTCTAGAGGTCTTATGGCTCTGGGCAGCGGGACAGACTTGCCTCTGGCCCTTCCTGACTCTTGGATAAATGAAGACTGGTATCTAGAGACAGAGGGTATTTTCTATATCCCCTGGGGGTCTGCATGGCTGTGGGACTACCTTCAGCCAGCTGGGAATTAGTTGGTGTAGCTCAGACACTAAGAGTCTGCATCTCAGGATTTTCAGTCTTAATATCCCTTAATGCCCCTTGTAGACTGATGCTGAAGAATCCTGACCTGGCCTGCTGAAAACCTGAGGTGGCTAACCACAAATCAGTCACTGTCAGATGTGGTAAGAGGCCTCTTCAGCCATCAGCCTGAGCCAGCAGAACCTCATAGTCATCCACAAGGTAATGGGTAATAACAACATACATAGCTTGCATCACTAACTTGCATGGGGACTGTTTGTTATACATTGCTTAGATACCAGCTGTGTGGGCTGGGCTGAACAAGTTGTGGGCTGAGCTTCATCAGGGACTGACTGTCCACTGATCTCAAAGTGGATTCCTGGGCCTGCATTGTCACACACAATAACCACAGTCTATGTGGGAGCTTCAAATCTTCAGATCCCAGGAGCTTTGTAAAAACAGTGGGAATCTTTCCAAACCACCATTGATAACGAAGTGCCCACTTGTCCCAGGAGGCTGTTCCCAGGCATGGTGGCAAATGAAGTGATCCAAAGATATTTTGAAAAATACCGGCAGAAGACTCGTGATTGAATGTGTCATTATCCAATGATGACTGCTGATCGTCAATTACTTTAACTGAGAGAATCAAAGTACAAATTGCTGGGTTCGCTCAATTACTGCTAAAATGGTATAAAAGCATTTTAATTGTAATCAGAACGCACCCTCTCCAGTGTGTATATTAAAGACAGTAATGAGCAGTCATAAATACAGTGACCCATTTATCTCCTTATCCGCCCACCAAACAGAAACACCGCGTCCCAGTAAACTGACTAGAAGAGCAGAACAGAGTTAATTAGCTCTGCTGAATTAGTGGAACATCTAAATTGGATTCTATTCCAGTGTTGGGTTGAAATTTGTCTTAGCTCGGAGCTGGTTTTCTAGCTGAAAAGCGGATGACAAGTGAAATAATGAACTTAATACAAAATGATTTCTTTAAAAAAAATTAAAGTGGGAAAAACATCTTTAATATCTTTCTCCTTCGATAAAGGTGGTTTAGAAGCCTCAGGGGTGACTTTTAGGCAGAGAGCTTGGGTGAACTTCCTGCTAATGTCTCAGCGACCAAGGTGCAGGCCAGTAATCTGGGGTTCAGGTTCAGGATGCAGGATTGGTGATACACTGCATGAGTTTTCCCAGAGAGCTGGGTTCTAAAGTGGCCATTCCCTCACTTTTGCATTATTTGTTGGGCACATGTTTCAAGCTTTCCAGACAAGTGTGGTCAATGGAAAGGCATCTTTCTCAGCACATCTCAGCCAGCCCTGCAAGAAGGGAGCTCTCTCCAAGTTCCTTTCTGCTACCTTAGATGGGAGGAGAAGGTAGAAAGTTACACATCTAGCCTTCCAGGTCAGGTCACTTTGACACCTTGACCTGAAAAGCATTTAGGGCTACAGGTCTCCAACCTGGGTGAACCCAGGAGCAGTGTGGGATCCTATATACATAGAAGGGACTGTTAGTGGTCTGTGCTAGTCAGAGAAATCTTCTAGATTCTTTGTTTTTGTTATTGATTAAATTTGTTTCCTTATGATTTCAGATGTGTATATAGTTTATTATACTTTTAAAAAGTAACTGTTGAAGACTCATCCATCATCATGTGACACTTCAGACCCTATGTAACAATTCTCACAAACCTGATGGTGTCATCCCAATAAGCAGGCAGGTCTTTCTGCATGCAGTACTGACATTGACATGTGCATCCTGTTCATGTCTCTAACAAAATGAACTCCAAGGTGCAAAGAGCTAAAGATTAAGGAAACTACTATGTTCTTGCTGGTCAAAACGTATTAAAGCCTGGAAGCACTGTTCAGTTGTAGCTCACAGAATCCAAATCTTATCCCTGATACCCTGGCCCGAATACAGTGCTGTTGCTCTCTGATTATAGAGTGAATATATATGGGAGTTAATAACACTGTCACCTAAATGTCATTCAAGAGTTTCTATAAAGAAAACTACGCAGTAGAGTTCGAAAGCACTGAGATGTTGGAGTATCCAGGTCCCGCTGAAGGATGTGATGGTGATAGGTGCATTCCCATTCAGCACAGGTCATGTGTAGCAGGAAACATCAAAACACAAAGGCACAAAAGGGAAACAGACCAGGCAATGCCCAACTCTAAGACATGCTGTGAGAGGCAGGTTCTCCAGAGGAGCCAGAGATGGAAAAGTAGAGAAATAGGTGATGGGAAGGGGGAAAGAATAGATGATAAAAAAAATGGTGGATGACACACAGATGGATACATAGACAGGAAGGAAGGAAAGAAGGAAGGAAGGAAGGAAAAAAGGAGGGAGGAAATAAGGAAAGAAAGAAAGGGAGGGAGGGAAGGAGGGAGGAAGGAAGGAAGGATGGATGGACTTGGGGGACTGAAAAGTCCTAGTTTGGAGTCTGCCTGCTGGAGACAAAGAATGTTGTGATATAATTAGTCTGAAGCCCTGACAACCAGGGGACAAGATAATGTTGGTCCTCGTCTAAAGGAAAAAAGATGATGAGATGAGCGCATCAAAATTCAAGATGAATTCCCTCCTCTTTTGATTGGCTCGGGCCTTGTCAGACTGGATAATGTATACCCATAGAGAGGTTATCTCACTGAATCCACCAACCTAAATGCTGACCTGGAAACACCCTCACAGGCACCCAGAAACACTGTTAAATTGCGCACCCTGCAGTCCACTTAAGTTGACACAAAATTTACCATCACAGACATTAAGTGCGTTTTCATACACATGCTCCAAACAGTGAAGCTCAATTTCCCAAATGCATAACAGGAATAAGAACATCTAATTTACAGTTGCTACATAAAAGATACGTAAGTGAGGAAGCATGTGTGAGAAAATGGTCAGCTAATGCAACAAAAGCTGTCTATGGGAGTTTCAAAAATCCAGAAATTGTTTAGTCCATGAGGCTAAACATGTTTCATCTGGTCTTCTGAATACTCCAGGATCCTGAAGACATATCTCTGATGATAATAAAGGGATTAAATTGGCAGTGAGAGTAAGGATGTACAGGCAGAGAGAGCTAGCTTCCTTTATGCAAGCCCTTTTTATAGTCTGCCTGCAGAAGGTGTGGCCCAGGTTAAAAATAGATATTCCCACCTCAAAAGATCTGGATTGTGTGGTCCCGAACCCTTCACTGGTTACAGGAGATGGTCAATTCAGATTCTATGTTTTCTGCTGTTAGGAGTCTTAGCTAGGGTCACCCTCATAGGTCCCTGTGAGATTACATTGTACTAGGTTTCTAGATCATCCCAGAGATGCTCCTAATTCCTGTTGTCTTTCTCAGTATCTTCTTCCTATGTCCTCCCCGACCTAATTCCTCCTGTTCCTTTGTCCATCCCCTATTCAGACCTTTTCTCCCATCTACCTGTGATTTCCCCTTCAAAGTGAGATTCATGTGCCCCTCCCTTTAGTCTTGCTTGTTACTTAGCTTCTTTGGGTCTGTGGATTATAGCATGGTTATTCTTTACAGCTAATCTCTCCCTATAAGAGAGTACATATCATGTTTGTCTTTCTGGTGTGGGTTTTCTCGCTCAGGATAATCTTTTCTAGATCCATTCATTTGCAAACAATTTTCATGATGTGATTGCTTTTAACAGATGAATAATACTCCATTGTGTAAATGTTCTACATTTTCTTCCATTCTGTGACTGAGGGACTTCTAGGTTGTTTCTAGCTTCTGGTTATTATCAATGAAGCTACTATAAATATATTTGAGCAAGTGTCCTGGTGGTGGAATGGAGTGCCTTTAGGTATATACCCAGAAGTGGCATATCTGGGTCTTGGGGTAGAATGATCCCAATTTTCTGAGCGACCACCATATTGGCTTTCAAAGTGGTTTTACAAGGTTTTGCTCCCACCAGCAATGGAGGAGTTTTTCTTTTGCTCCACATCTTTGCCAGAAACCTCTGACCTACAATTTTCCCTGCCTACAAGATATATTGGGACAAAGGTGTTGCATAAATTATGGAAATGGCCAACCAATGACTGGTCCTACTTAAAATCCATATTCTGAGAGAGAGCCCACCCTTGACAGTGCCTGGAAGGCCAGGACCCAGAGGCTATATAGCCCAGAGACCCAGGATAGAACCAAACATGACTGGTAAAAAGGGGCAAAGTCAATGAAATGATTTCTAATTATACTCTGCTATAATCATAGATTATTGCCTAGCCCAATTGTCATCAGAGAGGCTTCATCCAGCAACTGATGGAAACAGATACAGACATGTGCAGCCAAACATTCATCAGACCTCAAGAAATTCTGTAGAAGAGGAGGAAGAAGAATTATGGGAGACAGAGGGGTCAAGGACACCACTGAAAAATGCAGAGTCAACCCACCTAGGCTAATGGGAGCTCACAGAGACTGAACTGTCAATCAGAGGGCTTGCATGAAACTGGCCTGGGCCCTCTGCTCATGTGTGGCTTGGTCTTCTTGTGGGGTCTGGGCAGAGGGAGTGGAGGCTGTCTCTGACTCTGTTGCCTGCTTTTGGGACCCTTTCCTCCTGAAGACTGATTTGTCCAGCCTTGCCTAGTCTTGCTGCAATTTGATATGCCATGGGTAGCTGACATACATGGAATGCCTGTACTTTTGGGGGGAAGGAAAAGGGATGAAAAGGAAGGGATGGAGGTCTCAGGAGGAATTACTGGGAGGGAAGGAAGGAGGAAGGGGAAACTGGAATTGGGCTAGGGAAATTGACTAATTAATTAAATTATATATTTTTTAAAAAGAGAGAGAGAAGAATAAAGATCTGGATTAAAATTATATCTTCCCACTCAAAAGACTGAAGTAAAAGTGGGTATTCTCACTTCAAATTATTTAACTTAAAAATCCTTCACAGATGTACCCACCTGCTTGGGTTTAGTTAATTACAGAAGTAATCAAGTTGACAGCCAAGAATAACTATCACATAACTACCATCTCCATCACTATCACCATCATCACTATAGAGATCATTACAATCACCATCAATACCACAATCATCACAATTACCATTATCATCATCATCCTGATACCACCATAGCCATCACCATCATCATTTGCCATACTTACCATCATCACCATTACAATCATCATGACTATCATTACCATTATCAACATCAACACCATCAACACTACTATAACCATCACCATTATTAACATTATTACTATTATCAGCCACAGCATAATCCCATACTATCACTATCATCATTACCATCCACATTATCACTATAATTATCATAACTATTAGAATCAACATCATCACTACCTCTTCCACTAGCACCATGAATTAATGGGTTTTCTTTTACTATCTGTGAATAATTATAACTATTTATAACAACATTTACCAATCCTAGCACCATCAAAACTTGGGGACTGGATAATTTTTGGTTGTGGATGATATCCTGTACAATGGAATCATGCAGCAATAGTCCAGGCCTCTACCTAATAGATGCCCGTAGCAACTGCTACCTCAATTATGAGCATCAATACTTTCTCCAGCATTGACCTGTTTGAGTGGGAAGTAGAATTGCAGCTGGATAAGATCTACTGCTTCAGGACCATTTGATGTTGCTACAAAATAAAAGTCCCATGATGGACTCATAGCCTAAAGTCCTATCACAAGATTTGTATTTGGATGTCTGCCTATGGTGTGCACATGAGCAAAGACATGACTGATGTGGACTTTTATGTAGCTTACCAGGGACATCGTGCAGCAGAAAGCATCACATATATTATTTTTTCATGTACATTGAAATTGGAAAATGTAAATCCTGATGACACCTTGTGAAAACCCAGACAAGATTCACCAACAGGCCTGCTCAAAGGACAGAAAATTGTAATGACTTGTCTCCTTTTTCATTACTCTAAGTGACGAATTGAAAGATTCATTTTAACCACATGCCAAGCACAAAGTCTAAAAACACACACAAAGCCCCCCCCCCCCGCAACAGTCCTCAGACGTCCCAAGATGCCTCTGTCTCCAGTAGCATGGCTGAGTTCCACAGAAACCATTCTCCCTGCTGTAACAGTTAAAAGATGGGAATTAACCAGCTTTGCCTGCCCCCAACTGAGGACACTGGGTGAAGCAGTGCAGTGCTGTAGGGATGTGACTGGCCTGAAAGACATGCCTGGGATGGAGGAAACGAGACTGAGGAGCTGCAAACTTCAGAACCCACTGGGAGGTCTGCCGAAGCTCAGTTCCTCAATCTTCATTTTCCACATCTCTGGTCTTCACTTTGATTAGCTTCTCACTTTCTCCACGGCTTGCACTTGTCGTTATTAATTTACAAGAGATTTCCTGGTGCCCTTAGCCAAACCATTCCCTTTCCTTGACCTACCTGTTTCAGCAAGTCAACCCCATGTCCAGATCACCATAATGTAACTGAGGGAAGGTGGGAAGGTGAGTTTTGGGTTGGTTTCTCAGGGTCAAATCTACCTACACAGAAAGAGAAAACAAGTTTCACTTATGGTCAAGTTTCTTAAATTTTAAAATCAGGTTATACACCAGGCAGAGTGTTAAATGCAGTCACTGAATCAGAGACCCTACAACATGCTGACGCATGTGACATGACTGACAAGGACCCTGCCCACTAGCTGGGTCTCCAGTAGAGGTTGCAAAGTCCAGGTGTGGCCTTTCTGTATACGCACCACCTTATGACCTCCCTGACCCACTTTCTTTAGGCTTTAAAAGCTGAGAACTTCTACAAACCATGGAACCAAGCTACTTAGCACAACCAATTTGAAGTGAGGTTCAATTGATCTGATACTGCTTCACAAATTAAATTGTATTTTCTAGCTCTTTTATAACTAGTAACAATACAAATAAAAAAATCTACCTAATGCAATCTAGATACATGGCAGAGCCTTCCTATGCCCCAGAACCCACATCTCTGGTCCCTTTGAGATCAAGGGTCCATTTTATTTCAACTCTTCCACTTGTAAATAGAATCAGGTACGTGACAGCAAGTGTCCTTGACAAGCTAGGCAGGTGTCACCTCTGGAGAACTTATTGTATCTACCAAGATAACTTCATCTCTGTTGCTTTTTGCTACAGACACCAGGACACCCAGGACCAACATACTTAGAATACATAGGGGCTTGGTGCCCAGAGATACAGATTGTAGAAACTATATGTGTCTGAGTGAGAAGCAAGGCTTTGAACACTAACCTTAGAGGCATAGGTTGCCTCATTGGGATTCTCCTGAACCCACTTGACTGTGTCTAAATCAATCACATGTCTCACCCATCTAGTGCTCATGGTTAACCTATGAACCAATGCTCCCTGTATTTCCATCCTCCAGATGAGGAAACTGAGTATGGAGAAATGTGATGTCATACTGCATTCCAGTTCCATCTAGCACTGTGTAGTTCTCGGTGCCCCATAGTCTGCCAGCCCTTAAGAAAGCCAGCCTTCAACAGCACTCACATATTCCCCTTTATTCTCTTTTCCCTAAACAGCACCTATTGGCCAAGTGCCATGGAATCTCCAAACTATAACCAATACCTTATTTCATCACCAAATCCTGCAAGCCACTACCATAACAGACCAACCAGCTTGCCCCAGGTTGTTCCTATATCCCTGATACTTGAAGTGTTAATTATCCTAAGATTCTCTCAGAAATGAGAGTTGAACAAAACATTAGGGTCTAGTAGAATTGGGAGCCAGTGTTCACATGTTGACTCCACCATCCATGCCAATTCAACAGGCTGCAATCTCTTCCAAATGGTCCACATTTGGCAAAATTCAATTCAATTTAGAAATCAATAAACATGTGCTTACAACCTGTAGAATCTTGTGGACACTAGTCAGAATCATATGGCTCACACCAGATGGATGGGTAGGACACATATGCTCAGACAATATAGCATCTGCTCATAAATTTGATGACACGAAAGAGAAATAACTCTAACAGTGACAATAATGATGGTGATTATGGAAGTGATGATGAGTAAGATGTTGGTGGTTGAAGTGGTAAAGTGGCCCTGACAATTATTATAGTGATGATGGTGGTGATTGTTATGATAATTATGGTGAAGATGATGCTGAGGATGGGGATGACAATGGATAGTGGAGATGGTGATGATGGTAGTTGTCTTGGCTTCATTGATGGTGATGGCAATAATGATGGTGATGGTAGTGATGATGATGATGATGATGGCAAGAATGGAAATAGTGGTGATGGTGGTGGTATGTGGTAGTAATGGTGGTGATGGTATATGGTGGTGATGGTGATTGTGATGATTGTAATAATGGTGATGTGTGGTGATAAAAATAATGATAGTGGTGATGGTGATGATAGTGATTGTGCTGGCTGTTGTTGGTTGTCAACATGACTATATTTGAAATTAACCAAACCCCAAGCTGTTGGGTATACTTGTGAAGGTATTTTTTCTCTTCACTGGTTATAGTAAGACTAACCCTAAATTTGAGTCATTTGAGGTAGGAAAGTCTACCTTAAATCTGCCTTCTGGCAGCAACCTATATAAGGGACATGGAAGAAGGAGGCTCTTGCCTCTTTTCTGTTTATCTTTTCTTGCTTTTTCCTTTTCTTCTCACACTTGCTGGCAAGTTCATTCCTTCACTGGCACTAGAAACCACATCTTCAGGATTCCAGCATACACCAAAAACCATCTGAGACGTTCAGCCTTGCAGACTAAGGAACTATTGGATTCTTAAGACTTTTCCCTGTTGGAACAGTCAGACCACTAACTTTTAAAATTCTAATACATAATAAAGTCTACTTATATAGATTAGATAGGTTCAGTCGATCAGTTCTGTTTCTCCAGAGAACCCTGACAAACACCAGGATGGTGATCATAGTGATAATGATAAGGGAAATGATGACAACAGCAACCACAGGATGTAGTAATAATGAGACGTTATAGTCAACTTCATGAAACAGAAGCCCTACTTAATATTCACTTCCACAGCCATCACAGTGTAAGTGCTATTTATCTTTCCCCCAGTATCCATGAGAAAGATGACATGAGAAACTATTTTGTTTGATTGATGTAAGATTAACTGAATGCTCAGGACTCAGACCCAAGCAATCTGGCCTCACAGCCCTGGCATTCAGTAGCCCTGGTTGTGCAGACCAGAAAAGGTGCTCAGAGATCCTAAATTTCTATTTATTTATCCAAGAATACCCTCACTGCCAGCAAAGGCTCTGGTGTCCACTATCTCCCTCAGAAAGCCTCCATACTAGGCAAAGAAAATTGTACAAGGGCTTGGAGAATATCAGCTTATCCAGGATGCCATCATTGACCTTGACTTACCCAGGACTAAAATCCAAGTTCTAATCTCAGATCTCCTCTTTATCCTTAAGACAGTGAACTTCAGCACTACTCAAGCTGTTTTGTGAAATGGCTTGTTAGCTTGACTCTCATGGCTGTAATACATATCCACCTTTTAAAAGAATGGATTTACTTTGGTTTGGCATTTTTGAGGTTCCATCCACAACACATTGATTCTCTTGCTTTGGACCTGAAGTATCTCAATACATCATGGTGGGAACATATGGTAGACAACAAATTTTCACCACATTGTATAACAGAGACTGAGGTCCCATGCTCTACTTCCAGACATATCCAATGATCTGATGTCTTTAATTTTCTTCAAAGTCATCTGAGAAATAGGATGCAAAGTCAGCATGTGATTAGAGGCTTTTCAGATCTGGATGTTAGAGTGAGGCTGTGTACAAATGGAATTCAATTTTTTTCACCCAATTTTTTCACAAGCATCCCATAATGATATTCCAGTCAACAGTGGGCCACTGTGGCCCCTAAGATTATAAAGGCACAAAAAACAAGCTCCCATCAGAATACACCAAGGTGTCATCTTGCCATACATTCTTCAGATACATGTTTAGATGCTGGTACAACATGCCTTCTGTATCACCAGCCAGATAACAGCCCAGCATGTAAAAAGGTATAGAGGACATGATGCTTATGTGGTGAGTGTAACCAGAAGTTTATGGCTCTACCTAACCTCGGGGTCCATACCTACAGTCCCACAGCCACTTAGTCCCAAATAATCACCCAGAGGTTAATATTAATTACAAACTGGCCAATGCCTCAGGCTCATTACCAACTAGCTATTATAACTTAACTCAACCCACTTTTATTAATCTATGTATTACCACCTGGCTCCATGGCTCTACCTGTGTTCCATCAAATCGTGGCTTCCTGAGTCACAGCCTTCAATGTCTATCTCTGATTCTGCCTTCTTCCTTCATCTTTGCCTTGTTTAGATTGCCTGGCTGCCTCTAAGTTGCCTTGCCACAGGCAAAAACAATTCTTTTGTTAATCAATGGTAATAAAGCATATTCACAGTGTACAGAAAGACGACAGATAGAAATGAACTTCCTGCTTCTGACCTACTTATCTACTACATAGTATTAGAAGATTTTCATAATACAATAATCAAGTGGGAAAAGTTTAAGATGTGATTTGCCCTCCAAAGAGTGGGCAGAGCAAAGAATCTCCACTGAATCTAGGTTAGGTATGTCTTATCAATGGGCTCAGCATTCACAGTTAGCCAGTCATGAAATGGGCCAACATCCCTGAGAAGGCATGTTGAGGAACCACACAACCATGTATTTTTCCTACCTCACCTAGGCCTCCCTGGAAGGCCTCAATTGGAAGAGTATGTCATCATAATGGTTCCAGCTGTAGCCGATTCCTAAGATAGACTATGGCTGCCCCCCTCTTAGCCTTGCCTTTTAGAACCCAACAGAGAGGAAGCACAGAGTTCCATACTACAGCAGCCACAGTCCCTTAGTGCTGAACCCCATGGCAAATGTCAAGTTACTTAAAATAGAAGTCAAAAATATAATCCCAGTGTAGGGTGAGGGGGACCTGTCATGTGTGGATGTCTCCAACAACATCATCCTATGGCATCACAGCCTTCTGCCAAGTGCTTGGCCATGGCCTTCTATGACTGAGGACATAGAAACACAGAGCCTCAAGATAGTTCTGGATCCTCCTAGCTCGGACATTCAATCACAGAGTGATTCTGAGCACGCTAACAAAGAAACACTTCACTTGGCTGCCAGATAGAGCGATGTTTATCTGAGGGACCTTCACAGATGAGATACTCAGATCACAAGACGTCAACAGGGATTGGGGCAAAGTGTTGGTGCAGCCGCACCAGGTGGGAACAGAGGGCAGCAGAGGGTTTAACTGCAAGCGTTTTATTATTATTTAGCCATTCTGACATTTCACACATCATTTGCCTCTACAATTACTTCTAACTTCATTTTAGAGCCATTTAGGGAACAGACAGATGATGACTCTCTTATAGGAGAGATGTCTTTGTCAACAGACAAGTGTTAAGTGGTTAAGTGACATTCTCTGCAGTCTCTGCGCTCTCCCGGCTCCTCTCTGAACAGGAGAGATGTCCTGGGATGAATGTTTGTGTCTCACCCCCATCCCAGGCAAATTTGTTCTGAAACCTAATATCTGTGGGAGTGAGGTGTCTTAGGAGGTTGGGTCGTGGGCAATGGTGAGGTCTGGAAGCTGGATTCCTATTGTTTGTTTGTGGTGTAAGTTGAAATCTAGAGGGCACCCACTGAGATTCCCAAGCACTTGTGAATGAGAGTAGGGGATAATTAGTAGTGTTTGGACAAGTTTATAAAAAAAAAGAGAAAGGTAGACATGAAGGGGAGACCAGAGAGCTAGAAAAACTGGATGCTCTGTTGGCCAGTGTGGTGGGCCCTTAGGGGTTGTTTACGGGACAGACTTCTTCCCCTGCTTGTGGTAGTTACAGGGCTTCTCTCATAGATGCTCTGCCCCTGGCATTTAGTCTGGACAGGGAGGCACCTCTAGTCTTCCTTCCATGTTCCTCTTGTCCCCTCTCCCTCCAGGCCCTATTCTCCTGCTATAAGATGGACAGTGACTGGGTCAACATTCCCAGAGTTATCTATCCCTCCTACCAAGGAAGGACACTGTTTATCAACCAATAACTGGACCTTCCCAGTTGCACCGAGTATGCCAGAACTTTTAGCCTCCAAAACTGGAGGAAAACAAACCTGGTATTAACAAGCTGCTGGTCTATGGTGCTTTGTTACAGAGCCAGCTAAGGTGACCAAGACAACAACATCCCATTCGGCTGTTGTACTCACATCTCAAAACCTGTTTCCTCTGACCGTAGAGTACGCTGGAGACAAGACTGTATGTCATTTCTAAAGCTGTCTTTTTTTAAGAGCCAGGCCATGTTAGCTTCCCCTAGTGGCCCTCACAACCAATCCTGTCTTTCTGTCAGTGCCCAGAAGCCTGTGATGTGGCAGAAAGTCTGGAAGCTGCTACTTTCTTGTCTAGCAGATCCAGGCTAGAGGGGATAGGCACCAGTGTTCCTGGAGCAAGCTGAGCAACAGACCACTGCTGAACCAGCCCAAATGCTGGGGGATATAGGATAAAACAAATGACTTGAAAAGGTTTTGTTTGCATGATTTAGCTGAAGGAAGCTTACACTGAAGTGCAAATCGTAACGGTAGCAGTTTGCTTTGAATAACACAGCTTGGCATATACACATCCCAGTTACAGCCTTTGCTGCCTCCAAAAAACACCACAGCAGTTATACAGTCCACAGTTTAAACAGTTCCTCTGGTGCTGGCATTGCAGGATGACAATGGAATTGTGCTGTCATTTGCATATGGTGTTCTGGTTGAAGGTATGTTCCAGATTTATTGGGCATTTTTATTCACCTTCTGAGGCTGAGTTCTAAAACTCACTGTGTGCAAACTTGTAAAGAGAAAACTTAAGCAATGAGGACATGCACAAAGATGTGTGTCATTGGCCCTGACAGAAGCTCCAGAGAGGACAATTCAGGGGTTCAAGCTTGTGCTGTGATGGGATCTATAGGATGTCCCTAGCATGTAGGGAACGGATAACTCCAATAGTGAGAGTTTCTGAGTTTCATGGGGCTCAGAAAAGAACAAGCTGTGCTCTTGACTTACCATCTTAGGCTAGTTGGCAGGGGAAGAAAGTGGTTTTGATGTTCTCAGGAGGAGGCCTGTTACCCAGAGAACAGGACAACCAGCATCACTCACCTCTAAGGCACAGGAGACACAACTTCAAGAAAATCACACACAGATGCACACTCACACATGAGCATGCACAAACACACACATTCATACACACATGTGCATGCACAAACACACACATGCACACTCACACATGTGCATGCACAAGCACACACATGCACACTCACACATGAGCACGCACAAACACATGCATGCACACTCACACATGTGCATGCACAAACACACATATGCACACTTTCACATGTGCATACACACATACACAACCCTGCAGAAGCTACTAAGTGAGCTGGTACATGTGCACATCCTCAGCTTAGTCTGATGAATGACTACATCAATGACTATGACTTTGCTACCTACCTCATAGTCTTCTATGCTATTTAAAGCGCTGGATACAGAGCCAGAAAGATCTCCACAGTTAAAAGTATTTCTTGCTCTTAGAGAAGATCTGGATTCAGTTCCAAGAGTAAGCAAGCATTCCTGGAAAGAAGCTGTATCTGCAAAGATGGATTGATAGATAAGAACTGTGGTGATGTGGAGAAGTTGAGATGTTGCAGGTTCAGAGCCTAATGTTGGACTAGTGTTAGCTAACCAAATAACCGTTCTTTGCCTACCTCTGTGTCACAGCTAACATCTATGATTAATAGCTTTTTTTAAAAAAAAATTTTGGAATTTATTAACTAAGCATCAGAACGTATGAGACCTGTAGGAGACCCTCCCCAGTCTTGGCTGTAACTATCTCTCTGGAGTACATATTAGTATATTTTCATTGTTCTGCTACTGCAAAACATCATACAGTTGCTTCCACACTGGAACACAAAACCTAGAATCACCTAGCTGTGTGTCTCCTGGGCCATTGCCACTCAGATTTGACTTCTGGATAAACTATCTGTTGACGCAAAAGCCACAGCTCTCCTGTTAAAGAAAATAAGAGTTTATTATAGAGCCATTTTGAGTGGCCATGACCTGGAAACACAGTCTTAGGTTGCCAAAAGTATTTGTTCCAACATGGGAGCAGTTGCATCATGTTTTATAGTTTCGTAAAACAAAATAAAAAGCCATAAATCAAGGCAAATCTAAAATGCATTGACGGGTACATTAGAGAGTGGTTACAGCAAGGTGAGTGAGCCTTTTCTGTAAACCTCTGATGACATTCTTGGATGAGTTGGTAGAAGCCAGTGCATCTAAGGCAATAGATTCCAAAGGTGTTTTTCTATTTGACATAGGATGTTGAGCAAGAAATGGCTGTTCCAAGGACTTAAATTAGCCCAAGATAAGAAAACTAACTTCTGGAAATACAACATTTGAGTCTCTCCATTGCCCTGAAATTCTAATCTGTCCGTCTCTGCAGATACAGCTTTTTTTCAGGAGTACTTGTTCACATACTGATTTTCAAAAAAAGGGAGCTGTGAGTTT
Source organism: Sigmodon hispidus (assembly GCA_004025045.1). Taxonomy (NCBI): domain Eukaryota; kingdom Metazoa; phylum Chordata; class Mammalia; order Rodentia; family Cricetidae; genus Sigmodon; species Sigmodon hispidus. Next base: position 44,033 of record PVIH01002023.1, read on the forward strand.
TGCATCAATACCAGTATCCCACATGGTGATACAACCACCTAAAACTCAAGCTTCTATGGATTTTATACTCTCTCCTGACATTCATGGGCACCACACATGCATGTGGCACATAAACATACATGCAGCAAAACATTTATATTCATAAAATTGGTCAATTAATTTAAAATGAAAGGTGCTGGATATGGCTTTATAAATTAATTCTATAACCTATTAAATGGCTATAACCTGGCTGTCCCAGGCCTGCTCTAGAAATTCCCCTTAACAGGGTAAACATTGGGGTCACCCCCAAAAATAGTATACCTTTGAAACCTGTGAAATGCATTCATGTGTTGAAAATTAAATAAGCAAATTAATAAATAGGTGGTAATACTTCAGTCAGAGGTAAAGAAAGAAAAACAAAAGAGGAGTGTGTGATATGATCTTTCAGCCTTAGATATTTGACTCTGGGTTTTTATTAAGACCAGTTAGATTAGCACTTCACAGAGGAGCCAGTATTTTAACTCCAGGTTGCTCAGGGTGAACAGCATCAGTTGCTACAGACATTTTGGGGGGAAAAGACCCTATTCCTAGAGAATGAGTGTCTTAGTTAGAGCTTCTGTTTCAATGAAAGAACATCATAACCAAAAGCAAGTTGGAGAGAAAAGAATTTGCATTACCTTACAGTTTCAGGCAACAGTCCATCAATGATGACCTCAGTGCAGGAGCCCTGGAGGAACAGAGGAGTGTTGCTTACTGACTTGCTCATTATGGCTTTCTCAGCATGTTTACGTTTTCTTATAAAGTTAAGGCAGGTGGCACCACCTAGAGTGAGCTGGTCTCTCCTACATCAATTATTGATTAAGAAAAAAAAAACCACCTAACCAGGACAATTGACCTCTTATCAAAATGACAAATATATTACTATTAAACTATAACCTTTTCTTTATTGTTTACTCTCAAGATCTCATATTGATATCAATATCTAAATATAAATTATTACAACTTCTAAAATCCCATGGTCTTTAAACTTTCAACCTAAAATTTCAGTCTCTTTAAAGCATCCAAAATCTCTTTCACTATTCAAGATCTCTCTAAACTATCCAGACCATCTTACATAACTAAAATCTCTCTAAAACATCCATCCAATGTTGTCAACTGTGACCTGCTGGATAGTCAAACGTAAGTCACATATTTTCTTGCTCCAAGAAAGAAGAATCAGAGCACAGTCACAAACCAAAGCAAAGCAAATACAAAATCCAACAGTGCATATAAAGCTCAGTGTCAGACATCTGGGGCTCACCATTGTCTGGGCTCCTAAGGACGTGGACAAGTCCTTTAACTGTGCCGCTGACATGCTAGCTAAGGCTGACTCTACTCCACAGTTACTGCTGTCCTGAGGAATCATCTCATGGTACTGGCATCTCCAAAATGCTGGGGCCTCTACTGAAACTGGGCTGTACCTTCACCAATAACCTCTCCTCCTGGGTTCTCTTCAGGGACCCTGTTTTATGCTAACAAGCCTAGACTTCTCTCTATAATCCCTTTGTGGAACAAAATAAGCAAAATGCATAAAAATGTAAGGATAAGAGAAACTCAAAACCACATTTTTATTGAATAATTAAGTAGTTTAAGATGTCAATTTTCCCTACATTGACTTTAAGATTTAATATAACTACATATAAAAATGTCTGGGCAACTTTAAAAAAATAAAAGTCTAAAACTTAACTCTGAAATGTATATTAAAATGTAGAGAGCCTACTATGGTCAAACAAGATATTTTTTAAAGAAATTCTGGGGATTATTGCAGTGATTTGAATGAGAATAGTCCCATACGCTCATATGTTTGAATGTTCGGTCTGAGTTAGTGAAATGGTTTGGGAATGATTGGGAGCTATGGTCTTATTGGAGGAGGTATGTGCTCAGAGTAAGTTTTGTGGTTTCAAAAGCCCACACCAAGCCAAACTAAAGGCCACCACACCTTTAGTTCCAGCACTTGGGAGACAGAGACAGGGGGATCTCTGTGAAGTCAAGGCCAGTCTGGTCTACATAGTAGTTTCAGGACAGCCAGGACTACACAGAGAAACTCTGTCTCCAACAACAACAACAAAAAAATCCCATAGCATTACATCATCCCAATTAGCTGTCCCTCTGCTTCCTACTTGCTGATCAGATGTAAGCTCTCAGCCCCTGCTCCAACAGCATACCTGCCTGCCTGCTGCCATGTTCTCCATCATGCTGGTCATATATTCTAACCCTCTAGAACTATGAGTACCAATAAATGTTTCTTATTATAAGTCTCCCCGGCCATGGTGCCTCTTCATGGTAATAGGAAAGGAACTGAAAGACTTGCACATGCAGAATTTTGAGTTTACAGGAACATTAACATAAGTAAGACCCGAGTACAGAGACGGGCAGACACGTCAATAGAACAGGAGTCCGGACATAGATAAGTAATTACAGGGTCAATTGATTGTTTTGCAACCAAGTTATCAAAGCAATTAAAAGGGAGAAAATATTATAACTACATGGAGCTCAATTACTTGGACAAACACATGCAAAAGCAAAGAGACACTCCTGGTTTTCAGTCTGTGTGATAAAGTTAGAATATCACCACTCCTGTTAGATAAAAAGGATGAGACAGAGGAGCAAATCAGAAATCAGACACTCTTCTTGCCACAGGGCCAACTGCTGCCCAACCAAGGAGCAGAAAATGGTATGGGAAGCCATGACCACGACAGCAGAAACCTCCACCAGAACCTAAACTACGGCCATAATTTTAGTACTCTTGGGGGCTCCATACAGACACATTCATAAAACCCCAGACAGACTCAGTTATAATGCAAAGAGTCTGTGTATTTGTGAGTTTGATCTCTGTGACTCCACTAAGAAGGCAGGCAAGAATTCAAGCAGAGCTGAAGCACAGATCGTGGAGGAGCATCCTTATTGCTCACTCCCAGGCTCATGCTCATATAGCTTTCTTATACAGTCCAATCACCCATCCAGGGATGGAGTCACCCACAGTGAGCTGGGCCCTCCCACACACATCATCATTCAAGATAGTCTTTCACATACTTGGCTTGTACCCAGATCTGTCGTCGTCATTTTCTGATTCAGAAAACTTCAGATTCAGAAAAACCTGATGTCACATGACTGAGGACTTTCTAATTAATGACAGAGAGCAAAATATAGACCCAGAAAGCCAAAATAGCACCAGATGGGATAAAGGCAAAAAAAAAAGTTTACACACATTATACAAAGATGGATTTTGAAAGAGATTGGGTGAAGCATGGTACCTAATACAATAGAAAGGATAAGATGATGTCAGAGTTGTCTTTGGAATCCACACCAGCCCAGAGAGGAGGTTCAAGTAGCTCACACATAAGGAGTAAACCCACCAACTTTCAACTGAGATTCTATCAAGTTTGTCTTTCAAAAGCAAAAGAGAAATAAATACTTTTTCATATAAACAAAGATTGAGGCAACTTGCTGCCAATAGTCTGTTCTGCATAAAAATGTTAAAGGAATTTCTCCACAGAGAAGGGAATTACATAGGCCATAAATTGGATTGATATAAAGAGGATTAATAAAGAATAAATGGGGCTAGGGAAGTGGCTCACTTGATCAAGTGCTTGCCTGGCGTTCTCAAAGTTCCCTGAGTTTGATCCTAAGTACCACATAAAGCCTAGAGTGGTGGTGCATGCCATGATCCCAGTACTGAAGAGATAAAGGCAAAAAAATCAGAAGTTCAAGGTCATCCTCAGCTTCATATAGAGTTCCAAGCCAGCCTGGGAAATATGAGAATCTATCACAAAAATTAGTAAATTATTAGTTAAATTATTTCATAATCTTTTATGAGGTAACAAATAACTTGTTCAAACTAATATCAATAATATAATTGGTTAATTTAGCTTATAAATAAGTAAAATAGCTGTTTCTATGTTCTCAGGAACAGGAGGAAAGAGCAGAGACACTTAGATAAGAATTTTGTGCTCTGTCTAATTTGCTTCTTTTGTTGTGATAAACACCTTAACCAAAATCTATCTGGAAAAGAAAAGATTTATTCTGTCTTACAACTCCTGGGTCACAGCCTAATGCTGAGGAAAGTCAAGGCAGGAACTCAAGACAGAAACCTAGAGACAGAGACTGAGGTAGAGAACATGAAAAAATGTTGATTACTAGTCTGCTTCCAGGTTCTTATTTAGCTAATTACCTTTCTTATACTACCTAGGACTGTAGCCAGAAGTTTTCAGTTCTTTCTGGGCCCCTCAATCCAGACAAAGCTCTACCCTCTGCAGCCACTTATAAAATAACTATTCAGAGGCTTATATTAATTACAAACTGTTTGGCCTATGGCTCAGGCTCATTACCAACTAGCTCTTACAACTTAACCCATTTCTATTAATCTGTGTATTGCCACGTGTTCCATAGCTTCACCTGTGTTCCATACATCTTGTTTGCTGGACACAGCTTACATCATCTCTGTGATTTCACCCTCCTTCATCTTTACCTCTGCTTGATTTCCCACCTGCCCCTAGGCTACATTGCCACTGACCAAAACAACTTCTTTATTAACAAATGGTAATAAAGCATATTCACAGCATACAGAAAAGCATCTCACATCACTGTCCAGGGTTTGCACCACCCATGCCTTAGCCCTCCCACCTTGTTGCATGAATTCTAGTTGTATTAAAAGAAACTCAGAGCCAGATATCAGGGAAAGGCTGAAATATCAAAGAGAAAAACAACAAAGTCAAATCTCACCCAAGTATCTTCCAGCTTCCTCAGCCTAGGTCCTGGTTGCTTCTACTGCCTCTTCTGTCTTCCTACGCCTGCCTTAAATACCTTTTTCACCCAGCTGTATCGCATCCAGGTTCATATTAAAGGCATGAGCTACTCTATTTTGTAGTTAGTCTTGAACTCACAGAAACATAGAAAAATCTGTGTCTCTGGAGTTATGGAATTAAAGGCGTAGGCCACCACTCTCGATCTTTCCCTGTGCTGGAATTAAAGGTGTGCACCATCACTGCCTGGATCCCCATGCTGGGAAAAAGTGTGAGTTACCACTGCTCTGTTATCCCTTGAACTCCCTGAGATCCACAATGATCTCTGCCTCCCAAGTGATGGGACTAATGGTGTTTGCTACCTCTGTCTGGCTTGACCGTGGGTCGATTTCTTGATATTCCAGGTTTTAGTAAACATATAACTTATCACCACACTCCCCCATCAATAAATAATCAAGAAAATGCTTTATATTCATGCCCATAGGCCAATTTAATGGGGGTGTTTCTCAATGAGGATCCCTCTTCCCAAGTATGGCAAGTTGACAATCATGGCTAGCCATCACATGTCACCTGTGTAGTAGTTGGTACCATTTCAAAGTAGACTCAAGTTGGATACAAAAGAATATTTCAAATCCTAAAAGCACTAAAAAAAAATAACTAGTATATTAAGAAAGAAAAAGGGAGTGAAATCTGATAACATGCTCAAAACAAACCTCAGAAAGCACATAAAGGAGTCATAGACAAAGGAGAAAAGAAGGAGAGTGGAGGGAACAAAGAGAGAGAGCAAAGGGAGGTAAAGATGGAGAGAGGGAGGGAGGGAGGGAAGAAGGAGGGAGAAAACATTGACTATTTAATAAATAATATCAAACGCACCATAGTGAAGGTGTTGCCTAGACAGGACTTCCCCTGTAATCAAATGAACAGCCATTCCAAGTGCCATCACAGAACTTACATCCAACAATGAATAGAGGTAGAGGCAGAGATCCATGGCTGAGCACTGGGCTGAGCTCCTGGTCCAGCTGAGAACAGGGGAGGAGAGTCTATATGAGCAAAGGGATAGAAAGGGATAGGGCTTATGAGGAAAATTGTCGCAGTGATGGCTGGCTGGAGCTCTGGGGAGCTCACTGAACAAGAACAGCCACCGGGGAACCATCAAGAAAAAGAACTAGGCCCTCCAAGGATAGGCAACTGTCCACTGACATGGACACTATGTGGACCCTCAAGGCAAGGGAGGGATCAGACTGTGTTTCTGTGTGTAGACTGGCACTTCGGGGTCCATTCCCTCAGAGGAACACCTAACCCAGTCTCAACGTTAGGATGAGAAAATTGGACTTGTGTGGAGTGAATTCTGAGCTGATCCACCTTGAGACCTCTTACCCTTTTGGGGGAGGGAATGGGGGGATGGGGAGGAAGGAGACTGAAGGCTGACCGGGAGGGATTGGGAGGGGAAGGGAGGGAGGGAAAGCAAGGGGATACATGGAAAAAAAGACTTTACTTTTATAAATAAATTGAAAAACGTACCTACTTCATAGAAATGATGCAATGACCAGTTTCAGTGATTATATGTAGGTTATGAAAAACTACATATCACTTAATGACTATGGTGTACCTTTGGCTAAATGTGATTATCACTGCCAGAAATAACATTGTTATTATTGTTACATGACTCTCAGATTAGGCAAAAAGCAATGGGAAAGAAGGATGGTAAGGCATACAAAGGTGGTCTTATAGCTGTACAATATGAGCAGTAATTTGAATTTTTTCTTTATAATTTGCAATGTGGAAATTATAAATATACTTGTAAATTATTGGTAGAAATATTTTTGCTTTTTTCTACCTAAAACTATTGTGTTCATTTATAATATATGAAGTAAATTAATAGAACAAAGATTAATTCAAATTATATGTAAGAGGACTTTGATATGTCTTGTTCTAATTTTATTGTCTGAATACCTGATATTGCGAATAAGATTCATTATGTTTAAAGAGTTAGTTGTCATGGCAATTACATATTTTTAATTATGTCACCTGTATCTTAATAAATTAATGTCCAAATGTTATGTACAATCCAAATTCAAGAATGCTTAGTGAAATCATTGACACACTTAAAAAAACATCAAATACACCAATAATCACTTTAAATGCCCATGTACTAAATATTCCAGTTAAAAGACAGATTCTCCAGAGAAGATGGCTAAAGTTCAACAATGGAAAACAAGACCCAACTACGAGTTGTCTACAAGAAACCTACTTTAGAGATACTGGGGTTAAAAGCCATGCCAACACTGATCAAAAAATAGCTGGAGTGCATACATTAGCTTCAAGCAGAGACCACTTCACAGCAAGAAAACAGACTGGTGACAGAGGGTCCCTGTGCAATGACAAAGGGATCACTTCCATACAGATGCCAAAGGGTCCCTCATGACCACGTCAAATTTAGGAAGCAAATACAGATGAACTGTAAGGCAAAATATTTTTTTAAAAAAAATTCACCTTCACCTTCATGTCATACAACACACAAAGATTAATTTGAGATCTAACACAGCAAGACACACAGAATATCATCGATGGGGCAAGTAGAGATTCCTTAGGAAGAATGCAGACAGCGCTAACAGCAACAGGAAACGCTGATGAATGAGAATTGCTGAGGTGAAGAATATCTGCTCATCAGCAGGTGTGGAGAACAAAGCACACAGGCAAACACAGAGGGGCTGGTAAATAAAAGGCTGACAAAGGTTGCTGGAGGATCTTACCGGGATAAAGTGTGTGTACTTTTAATAATAAACACACAAACAACCCAAAGAAAACAGACAAAAGTCTACCTGACAGGCACTCTGTAATAGAAGACGTGAATGGCCAGTAGCTCTTCGGAAGGTCCCGAGCTGTTCTCATTAGAAATGCAAATCTTAAAGCCATTGAGTCACAGCAGAGACTCACTATCAAACACTGACCAAAGTGGGGGGAATTAAAGATCCCAAATATCACTAACAAGGACCTGAAATCCCTCTACCACTTTGGGAGGATACAGGTATTTCTTATGCCATTAAATATTTACTTTCTGACACACATGTCTACTGCTAAACATAGAACAAGAAGTGGAGGAAAGCCATAGAAAGGAAGAATGGAGTAAGTACGAGAGAGAAGAGGAGGGATGGAAGGATGGAGGAATATCTCACAATAAAATTTCTCCACAAATTTTAATTTACCAAGTTGAGTTATCTACCCAACAAACACACTTGTCTGTGAAAAGAACAGAGAAAAAGTAAATTTCAAAGTGCGAAGCATTGGCAAGGATACAGAGCAACTGGAATTGTGTGTGTGCCTTTGGCAGGAGAATTCTGAAGCAACGCTTTGAAAAACAACTCATCCTTTTCAAATGAGGAAGATTCTAGCATAGCTTATGTCCAGGCAATTCTGTGTCCAGGTCTGAGTACTAACGCGCCCTATTTGTGGTCATCAGTAGATGTCCATGAGGATGCTTTAGGTACCCTATACTTTAGGCACAAAGCTAAAGGTCCATCTGTCACAGAATAAATAAATAGGATATGTTTGGGTATTTGTGCAAATAGATGCTCCATATTAATGAAAATGTACTTCAGTGGCAGAAGACACATCAGTAAATGCCAGGAGTATAACATAAGCAAGAGATGTTTCCCTTTAACACAACATAGTTCTGTTTTATAATATTTAATATAACACTACATATAAACACTACATAAAAACATATCCACATGCCTTACATGTGCATTAATTAATGTCACCATGAGCATCTGAAGAAGATTAATTACTTATTTTGGTTCATGGATTTAGAGTGTTAGGGCCCTGATCACTTGGCCCTGTGCTCTTGAGTATAATGGTGACAGGACCATGTGGTAGAGGCTGCTCACTTCATGGCTACTCTGTGACTTTTCATTGGAGTCTGTTCCTTCTCACTCCAAACAAAGAGAGAAACACTTCTCTCCAAGTACAACAGGTGAAATGGTGGATTGACTGGGATTGCACAGAGAAGCATGAGTGACTCAAAGGTTTGCATAATCAAAACATGCTAGGAGGGGGTGTCTCACACATGCTGGGGAAAAAACAGGGAAGGTGCCATGAGCCCAGAGGCACACATCTGTCACCCACAGTGCAATGGCTACAAGAAGGCTGGGGGGCTTGTTCTGGTTCCGTGTCCGGGCAGAGATATGTCTGCTTCTATCCTCCACTGTAAGAACCTGACACTGTGCTCATTCACATGGCTTGGAGTAAAATGCTGACTGCTTCCTCTTCCTGCTGAAAGGCAGATACCTATCCTCCAGCCACAGAGATTGCACACAGATTGGGCGTGAAGGGCATTTGGGTACCAGCTTCACCTAGCAAAACTTCCTGGGTTACCATGTAAAAGATGTGTATCTAGGTTTTCAGCCCTGATCTTTGGATCCTGTCTGCCCTCAGGATGGGTGCATTAGGCTGTTGGTCAGAAACACAGTCCCCTTGAGTTTGGCAGACAAAAAAGCTGTCATACATGGGGACACATGTCACAGGAATAGAGGCTCACACTCATGTGTTCAGTGTCCCAGGGGTCTATTGCATTTAAATGCAGAATCAACCATCATAGCTGCTGATACATCTATGAGCATCAAATGAGAATAGATATTACAAACACAGCAAGTTTATTAAATGAGTGCATATATGAATGTAAATGTGGATATATATCCAAGTGTAAATATAAGATGGGTACATTGTGTGTATATGTGTGTGTGAGGATGTGTTAATGTACATATACAAATGTGCATGTGTGTGAATGAAAATTTTTATGTAAATATTGATATGAGTGTGAATGTGCATGCAAATGTATGTATGCAAGTGCATACGTGTCTGTTTACAAATGTATATATATATATATATATATATATATATATATATATATATATGAGAATGTACATGTGTATGCCCCTGTTACCCTGGGTTGCCCTTCCTGAAAGCCCACATCTGCTCAATGTGAGATGCCTGCTCTGGGTCTCTGCCTCCACCTGAGTCAAGAACTCAGCTAAAAGTGTCCCTACCCCAGTCACAGGGTAACAGATCCATGAAGCATGAGTAAAAAACAGTAGGTGTAGGGCAGCACTATCCAGGAAGAACCTGCTGTGGGCAGAACCAGTGGGCATACCTGCTCCTCCTTTCAAAAGTCCTGTTAGGATGACTTTCAGGCTGTCTGGAGTTGGAATGCCTGCACCAACTCCTATGGCCTCTCAGCCTAAGGGACTCTTATTTTGGAATAGCTCAGAGAAAACCTGAGATTCTATTTTCTCCCCTGCCTAACTGAGAAGCTACAGAGACAATGTAGAATAATAACAGCAAAGCTGCACTCAAGAGTTCCCAGCCTTTGAAAGTTTAGCCCTGAGAATCCTTTCTCCACAGCCCCTAGATTACAGTCATGACTCCTAAAAGAGAAGCTCTATCACCTGCTGTCTCATGGGAATCACCATAGTGTTCTGTCTGAGGCCCTGGTGGCTAACAAGACCATTCATGAGATTGGGCAAGACATGGATTCACATGGGCCTCAGGCAGGACCACAGTGTCCAGGACCTCTCTAGTCCCTATCCATGGTGATGATATCTCCTCGCCTATTTATGCCCTCCTTTAAAAGAGATTTCTCCATCAGGAGCTGTGCAGGTTCTAAAGTCAGGGAGAAGCCAGGCACTAGAGAAATGACAGAAGTCAGCAAGCCACAGCCTGACAACAGGCATTTCCTAAAGTCCCGTTACTTGCTGAAACTCTAGAAACATCAATGCCCTAGGTCTGGCATGAATTCCATCTCCTCTTCTTGGCTCCAGTTCTCAGAACCTTTTGGGCCCAACATACCTTGTGAGTAGTACATAGGCCCCTATTATAAGGCCACCCTACCCCCACCCTGTTCTGACCAGCTGCCTACCAAAGGAAACTCTTCCCCATCCAAAAAAACCATCCTGGAGTTGGAGGAGTCGATGTATGTGAGGAGTTGCTGTGTAGCAACATCAGGACCACAAAGAAGGAGAAATTTTATCTCTCCAACAGAAAGTCCCATCTCAGACCCCTCCAGACCCTCAGACCCCTAGGGCAGGAAGCAAGTGCCCAGGCACTCTGAACAGTTGATTTTCATTCTTTAAAACTCCTCTGCGCTGAGATCAGTTAATTACAAAACTAGTTCACACTTGTGATTTTGGTTTGCAGCCACCTCCGCACCAAGTAATTAGACTGTGGCATTCAGGAGCAGCGGAGCGTGACCCAGCCCAGTCTGCCGAAGCTGCTGACAAGCTCTGCCAGACCCAAGTTTGGGCTCAGCCTGAAGCCCCACCACATTTAAGCCTGGAAGGCGTTACAGGGACAGAGCTCCACAAATTAATTAGCAATTAAAAACTTTATTTACAAAATCAATCCATGGGTACACGCCTTGTTAAAATGCTAACTATTATTTCCAGGCGACTTTTAAATAAGAAATGAACAGAAATGCTAGAGGTTGACGGTGCGTCATGCAAGAACATCTTCAAAAACAATTTGCTGAATATTAATGAACTGAAAATGTCATTTCTGGTCCAATTACTAGAAGTAATTAGTTTTTTTAATTATGGAGGAAGTGGAATTTTAATAAGGTCAATTTTACAATTACAGTTTAAAAAATACTAATTGTATTGTCATCACATCTTATATAATAAATGACATTAACTTGCTAACATCTGTTGATTTTCATGTAAATAAAGCAAAAATATCATTGCATTGGATTCCTCCTTGGGGAATGATATTTTAATGAGAGAAAGTCGGTCTCTGCCTCAGGAGGACAGGGGGGCACTAAGGACTATCAGGATACGGTCTGGAGGTATTCCAGAAGATCTACTAGCAGCCTCGAAGAGAGGAACCAACTAACTCCACAACACATTTTACACCTGCCACACACACAAGGCTTTTCAAAGCCCAACCTCAGATTCATGGTGCAGCCAGGGAGGGAAGGATGGTGGGATCCTGCTGTGACACTGTCTCCCCCTGCTGGAGATAGTGCGTGCCTGTCAGTACAAGTACATCTACTAAGCTCACAACTGGACCCCTCCAGGGCCCTTCCTGTCCAGCCCTCTTTCCCAGACCCCCACTGTGCCTTCCTGTCACAGTGCAGGTTCCCCAGGTCCACTTCCTCACTTACTGCCTGATCACTGACCCCACTACACTGTTCCATATGTTCAAGAATCTCTCACCCAAATGGCTCACAGAAAGGGCCAGTGAAGGTGTGTTCTTCTCAGAGCTATAAACAACAGACACCCGATAGACGGCCAAAGTTCAAGTCCAGATGGCCCTGTCGTTTTGGCTTGAACACAGTGAATGTCCAAAAGTATATGTGCTAAACTAATCTCCACACTTAGATATTGGGGTGTAAAAACTTGATCCAGCAATGTTTGGAGGTAGAACTTTGGAGCTGTATGGATAAGATAAGGCCAGAAGAGTGGGATTCATGAGTGCATATTGTAAGAAGACAGGGGGGCTGGAGGACTCTTCTTGTGTGCCCTGTGGCACCTCAGGACTCTGCTAGCAAGAAGCCCCTCACAGAATTCAGGCTCTGACCTTGGACCAGAGCCTGAGCCAACATAAGTCTGACTTTGTAAGTCACTCTGTGGTATTGTGCTGCTACAGCAGAATGTGACTAATATACAAATGCAATAATGGCCTGACTGAGTGCTACAGTACTCCTAAATATTATCATCAGCAACACGATGCCATATCCAATAGCAACAACAAAAACAGTAATACATCTTTAACATCCACTGCACACCGAGCTATCAGGCTTTCTCATACACATTTTAGCTACCATCAGGCCCCCGTGGAGGCTCCAAGGGTTTACATACAAAGACTAACAAGGAAGTGAGCAATTCTTCCTAAGAATGCAGGAAATATAATTCTGAATGCTCTGTAAAGGCGCGAGTCCCAAAACCATCATGGCAACACCTGCCCTTGGCTTGACACGGAGCTAGCCACGTGTGTGTCTCTCTGTGACCTGCAGTGTAACCCTGAGCAGGTGGGTTTTGAGGGCAAAGAGAAACGAAGCAAAGAAGGCCTAGTGAGTCCTCCGCAGTCACAACCACACAGACAGCCTCCCCACCTCTTCATAAAATGTAACTTCCCACTTGGCTCAAGGATAGTTGGGTGTTGGGTGTGTCCATGGCTACTGCTCCCATGTGGCTGCTAACAGTGAACACAGAAGCAAAGGTGCAGCCCAGATGATTAGCAGTGGAAACACCCCAGGGAGCCCCATGCATCTCTGATCCTAACAGCTATGGGGGATGGACTCCACAACAATTCTTAATTTGGCTGAATAATATTCCGTGACCTGAGTATTCTATAGCATAAGAGTTCAAGTGTCTTTCTTTTGGCCTCACGCCACACAGCCAACTCTGGCTGACCTTGAATCCTGTTTGATCCCTGGCCCAAGTCCTAGACCAGGCAGGATTGCCATACCTCTCTACCATGTGTCTCTGCGTCCTTGTGAAGATTTCTCACATCTAGGCTACCCCCCCCCCAGCCCACACCTAGGCCCTACTGAAGATTCAAGACAGTATTTTAGCCCAGAACCTGCCCAGCTCCTCTTTTATGCAGCTCTGAGTGTCTTCCAGGATTCTGTGCCCATTCCCCTCTGTCCAGCACTGACTCAGGTATATCAGAGACAGATGATCCCAATGTAGGCTGCTTTCTGTGCCGACACCCTGTCATCTCATGAAAGAAGTACTGCCCTTGTCAGCCTGGGTGCACCCCAGAAGTTCTTTCCTCGGGTGCTAAGTGTTCCCTGAGGGTGCGCTCTCATGGCTCCTGGTGAGGTGTCTTTCTGCAGAGAACAGCTTGCAGCCGTTAAAATGGTTTGTAGGCATTTGTTAGAACCTTGGGAGCCTCCTATTGAATTTTAATTACTCAGATTAAGATCTGCTGATATAATTATTGAGATATATAAAAGTTTTATTTGAACATGGGCCTCCTAGAAATCAAAACTCACAGGACAGTAAATGACTTTACTGTGTTTCACTGGGAGGCATCTGTGGGTGCCAGGACATAGATTCCCAGCTCAAGGACATTCTCAGACCCACCTCTTGCAGGCTGAGGTCTTAAAAGGCTCCTCAGACAGATGTTTTCTGCTGAACAAGGCCTCTCTGCAGCAGGGATGCAAGGGAGGTCACACTTGACAAAAGCTCCCAAGCCCTCAACATTCTCAGGGCCCTGTTAGGTTACTGTTGCAGACTCCAGGCCCCTGACATTCTCGGGCCCTATGTGATAACTGTCAAAGGCTGTGGGACCCTGAAATTCTCAGGCTAGGAACAACTGTCTTCATTGTCACTGAGAAAAACCATCAGAACTTAAAGATTATCCCTAAGGTACAGTGTTACCTGAGAATTAAACCCTCAGACACTGCCCTCATGTGTGAGTCAGGATCTCATTGTGTCTCGGTTTCTGAGACTCTGAGGAGGCACTTTAGAGAAAGCTATTACTCTGGCCTGGGGGAGACCTAACCTTCTAAACTACCCAAAACATAACAGAGTTAATCCAGTTGGACATGTTAATCATTTGGCCAAGGGGCCATCCCTCAGGAGGGTGGGTTCCTCTTAAATCATACTAAGAAGCAGAAAGGAATAATCATCCCTTTAATAAAGTGATGTACTCTTTCTGCCCAGAATTCCTGGCCCCTAGCATACTAACTTACAGAGCCTCGGAAATGAAAGCTCAAACGTCACTCACTTTTCTGAATTACTTAAAAAAGCGTAAGTTTCCCATTTTCTTTCTATTTCTTTTCTAAGGATGCTTTCCCTAGCACTTTGGGATACCCTAAGACTTCGCGCCTCTTTCCCTAAAGCTCCTGTTGGCCATGCTGTGGCTGTTTTTTGCCCTGTGCTTGATCTCCATGCTCTGATTCAAAAGGCATGGCTTTTTCTCCTTCTCCATCTTCTTCCCCCAGGTAGCCGCCAAGATTTACAGCTTACCTACTGTCAGGTTTTTTTTTCCACACAAAAGAAATTTTTGTCAAAGACAAGGTGCAGTGCCCTCCAATCTGGAGCTGGGATCAGCCTACAGAAGGGCTCAGAGTGTGAATACTCAGTCAGCAGGCCTGTCCTTGTCATCCCAGGTCCTTAGTGGTCCTAAAGATGGAGCAGGAAGGTTTATGACATGTTACTGCAGTGCTGTGGACTCCCAACTGCCCGCCCAGACTCAGGCAAAGTCCCCAGGGACAATCTGAGAAGAGCTGATTTAGGGCAAAGGTATTAATACACCAAGAGCTTAAGAACACAGGACACCCACGTATCTCATTCTTATTCTGCCTTTTTCTTTCTGGTTCAACAAAATCAACTGCCTTAATGGCTGAAGCAGTGTTTTATTTGGACGTGTCATGGGGACAGAATGGAAATCTCTCCACGTCCAGAGGAAGGCGATTGGACAATATTGAAAGTAAGTTATGTGCTTTTAGAGAGATGAACTTAACAAGGTGAGAGCAAGCCCCTCTCAACCTGGCACAAAAGCTTTCGATTTCCCTCGCAGACCTCAATTCATTGCAGACTGAGCTTAAAAACAGACATCATCAAGGCCCAAAAGCTGTGGTCATTCACTTAAATAAATCACTTTGTTCTGGCTCTGTGGTGCAGAGCTCTGTCTGGGCTAAAGGTTTGATAATGCCCGGGGTCCCGCTAAGCCTCTCAGGTAGATTAGCATGCTAAAAAGAAAAGAGAAGGCGAGACAGTTTAAGGATTTTATTTTCATATTTTTCCCCTAAGATCATTTCTCACTAAAGAAAAGAGCTTCGGGGTTGAATGCACACACCGAATATAAGGGCTATGCTGTTGTAGCATTCAACACACACTGGTAAGCACAAGTATGCACGGCTGGTAAGGACACACCACACTCCGGCTTAAAATATAAATGCACCTCCCAACAGCACAGCCAAGAACTGGGGAGGCAGCTGTGGCCATGAGCTGGGTCCCTGCTCTGAACACAGGTTGGACCCACCTCCCTGGGAGGTAGCTGCCTCTGGTAGTTTTGCCTAGGGGACTCCATCTGCCTTTAGTCCCACCTAGAAGATGCAGCCTTAGTTGGCTGCCCAGGACCTTTGTCCTTGAACTCTGAAGGAACAGAGGAGAATCCAAACATAAATGCCCTGTGTCCTCCACATGCACAAGCCTCATACCTCATTCTAGCTTATTCTTAAGCTTCATTTGGGACTCAGCATTTTAGGCAGAATTTTTGAAAATATCAAGTCCAAACACAGGATCCTTCTGCCTGTAATCTCTGGAGGGAACAAGGCTGGTGAGGCCCAAACTTGTTCCCTGATGGCTTTCAAGTAGATCCCAGTTCCCACACTGCCCCCTTGTTGGAAGATGCCTTTGGGGCAGCGATGACCACAAGGCTGTCACTACCCATTCTGCTTTAGAAGGGAAGACAGTATCATCAAAGTCACCTTTAATGCAAGTTACATCCTGATCCCCTGGCCAAGGACGTGAAAGGGTCATAGTCAGCTCCTCCTTGGAGAGGGCCCCTTCCCACTGGGTCCCAAGAAGGCAAGAACCCCAAATTTGCTTTGTCTGTCTTTTGAAACAAAATGTGCCCAAATGGAACATTAACCCCTAAATGTACAAACTCAACCAAATCTGCTTTTCTAGGTGACTTTGACTGGCACAGTCTTCTCTTCTAAAGCACAATGGAGAGTGGCAGCTTTGTGGTCATTGCTGCCCCAAAGGCATCTTCCAACAAGGGTGGGAAATGGGATCTACTTGAAAGCCATCAGGGAACAAGTTTGGGCCTCACTGCCCTTGCTTCCTCCAGAGATTACAGGCAGAAGGATCTTGTGCTTGGACTTGATATTTTTAAAAATTCTGCCCCAAATGCTCAGTCCCAAATGAAGCTTAAGAATAAGCTAGAATGAGACATGAGGCCTGTGCATATGGGGGTAGAGGAGAACACAGGACATTTGTGTTTAGATCATGTTGTATACATGGTTGTATATGTTAGAGTGTGCTTTTGGTCTGTGTAGAAGGTAGATGTGGAATGGAAGATCCTGGAGGTGTGTGTGTGTGTGTGTGTGTGTGTGTGTGTGTGTGTGTGTGTGTTTATTGGCATTTCCTGTCATAATAAAAGCTACCATATCTTCTTACATACCCCAAACCCATCTAATTGTTCTCCATGCACCCTGACACTGGGCAGACACCACATAGCTCCCAAATGTCAAATGTTCTTTGTCCTAATGAAGCAAATAATTTATAAATGCCAAAAGTAAGGATGTTTATATTTATCGCCTCTTAAAATATCAGTCAGGTATTAGATTTATACCTCTTTGGACAGGCATTTTTTTCTTTCTGGAATTGCTTGGTATAAATTAAACAATAGTGACTGGCATTAAAATTCAACAACAAATTCTCTCTGTATCTCAGGGTCGATAAAGACAGGCAGAGTCAGATAATGACATGACTTCAGGACATGTGGGTCTACTTGTAGGTACTTAAGACTGGCTGGGCTCAGGGATTGCCACAGCGACAACTTCCCAGGGAGCTTCTGCTTCCTGGGGACATCAAGTCCTCAGGTGCGTACACAGACACATACACTCAGGCACATACATGTCCTTGTGAGTGCACTGAGAAGTCACAACCTTTGTAGAACCTCATGTGACCTCTGGAGGGCCAGGCTAAAACCCTCATCAGGGAATCTAGGCTCTCAGGGTGTCATAAAGGTAACAGTCGAACCCTTATTCTAATGCATGCTTTATTGTTTTTGTATCACTGCAATTAAACCCAAGACAGAAACAACTGAAGGGACCAAGGTCTCTAATGACTTAGTCTGTGGTTGTCTGGTTCTGTGTGTTTGAGCAGAACCGCATAATGAGGGTGGGGCGTGGAGGTTTCTTCACAGAAAGGAAGCAGAGAGAAGGGAACATAAGAAGAAGCAGAAACAAGATGTGGCAGGATATGCCCCCAATGTCCTATTTCCCCCCTCAAGGCCACACTCCCTACTTTCACCATCTACAAACAATAAGAAAGGCACGCTGTGATTCCTCTAGGAATTAATTTGTTCATTAGGCCAGAGTCCTCGGAATATAATCCTCTGACACAGTCAAAAGTGCTGTCACCCATCATGAGAGCATCTTTCATCAGCCACCCAAGTGCCCAGCACAGGGGCTATGCTGAGCCACCTGCAGCTACGTCTTCCAGAGGACTCCATTTACAGTTGATTTTCAGGATCCATGTCAGCCCTAGCCAGGCCTCTCTGGTGATGTTTGGTACACAAAGGCCAAAGCCCTGATCCACAACTGTCTCAATTCATGTTAGTGAGGAAGTACAGAACAAGCCATGGACACTTGGACAGGGTGGAAATCAGTCTCCCAAGACCACACACACACACACACACACACACACAAACCCATATTCAGTCACAGCTGTTTTTCTCAGGGACTCATAGCCACCCTAAACAGAGGGTGTGACTGAGCATCAACTATAATTCATACTGCATGCAGCTCTGCAGCCAGGGACAGGACAACAAGCTTCCTGGATCTCCACAGTATCTGAAAGAAAAGGGTACCAACTCTGCCCCAGGGCTGGCTTTAAAAGAAAAAACAAAAACAAACAAACAAACAAACACGGCAGCTCATCCAAGAATGTCAAGGCACTAACTTCCTGCTGGCAGATATTTTCTATGAAGGCTTCCTTTCTGACTAGTCTTATATCAACTTGACACACAAACTAGAGGGGTCTGGGATGAGAGAACCTCAACTGAGAAAATTCCTCCATAAGATTCTGTTGTAGGGCATTTTCTTAATTAGTTATTGATGGTGGAGGACACAGCCCATCATGGATGGTGCCATCTCTGGCCTGGTGGTCCTGGGTTCTATAAGAAAGTGTGCTGAGAAAAGCATAAGGAGCAAGCCAGAAAGCAGCACCTCCCCATGGCCTCTGCATCAGCTCCTGACTCCAGGTTTCAGTTTCTATCCTGACTTCCTTTGCTGATGAACAGCAATGTGAAATTGTAAGCTGAATAAACTCTTTCCTTTCCAATTTGCTTTTTAGTCATGGTGTTTCATTGCTGTAATAAAAATCCTAACTAAGACAGCTTCATTACATGCCTGCCTTGGTCAGGGGTCCAGTATGTTTCTGTTTACATGCTAACTTGAACTCACTTTCTTGCCATGGCCATAGACTTCCTAGAATACATTGCCAGTCATGTTCCCTTCTAGGCTTTCACTGCATACTCAGAAGCTGTCAACATCAATCCCTCTAAAATATTAGATGACACTCCCCTCAGTCCATCATGGCAACTAAATTCATTCATAAGGTAAGTTAAATGTTTATATATTCAACCCTCTACCTCTTGCAGTTCCTATGTCCATGAATTCAATGAAGGATCAAAATCACTCTGAAAAAAACAAATCTATCAAAAATGTCCATTTTAATCTTTGCTATTCTATCCCATAAGTATTATGGGATAATAACTATATATCCAATCCCTATGCAGTGGACACACTACATGTCATCCAAAGGAGACACGTTTCCTAGGAGGAGTGTCCAGGCCACATTCAAATACTATGCCTGTTTACAGCTGGGAACTGCTGATTGTATTGTCCTCTAGAGTCCCTAGAGCCAATTCCCTGTGGATTCTGAGAAAATAATCTTTTCTTGCCTCTCTTGAAAACTTAAAACTGTCCCTCACATACAGATGTAAAAGACTCAGCATTCTGGAGATTTATATTTGAGGCTTCGCATCTCTGCGGTGTGTGGTTAGTTTGATGCTGGAGCATACTGTGTTAAAGCTCTCGTGGCCTTCCATATCACCGTGACCATGCGTGCTGCTTTGGAAATGGAGGTTGAGCTGATGAGTTCACTGAAGCCAAGCCTGCAAGTTGCTATGATAAAAATCTACAGACTCCTTCCTGGTGTATCTGTCACTATCATAGGACTTTCCTGAAGGAACAGTGGCCATTATCCAGAGGTCCAGTAGTGTAAAGATATTGTATTTAAGGGTCCTGTCTTTCCTTAATCTTGTCCTCTGCTTCTGGCCAGGAAGTGGATGGATGGAGGTTTAAAGAGTAAAGACCCGCTTCCCCAGATCTCAACGGGACCCAGGAAATAACACCCTAGAAGAAGAAGACAGAGGGTTCTGAGAGTACTGGTGTCCCGTACTGTGCCCTCGACCCATGTGCTGCCCTTGCAAGGCTAGCCCAACCTCAAGCACCTTCATGTAGAATGTACTCTGGTTCTGTGTCTGCTGGACACAGTAAACGATGCAGGTTTGGAGGTTTTTTGAGGCAAGGTCTTTCTCTGTAGTCCTGTTGACCTGTAACTCAATATGTAAACCAGGCTGGTCTTGAACTCACAGAGACCTGCCTCCCTCTGCTTCCTGAGTGCTGGGATTAAAGGCATGTGCCACCAAGCCCAGGTCCTTCTCAAAGTGCTCACTTACATTCTTATTATCCAGAAATGAAATCTTGTGTTTCTCTAGGCACTCTACAGCCAGCATTTTCCTGGCTTTTTCTGTTGCTTTCTGTGTGATAACAGGTTTCTTCCTGCCATGGTGAACATTTCCTTATGAAAAAAAAAATTATCTCCTCCATTTCTCCAAATGTCCTGTCCAGAGATCCTGATATCTCCGGAAGAATCCTGGTTAATCATTTGTAGAATCCTTCCGGCTGCTGTGCAGCTGGGCACAGCCAGCCCATTCCCATAAGAGCCCTAGTGTGTCCATGCAACCTCTCTGTCTGGTGATCCTGTCACCCTATACAGCATGACATTTAAAGGTCTACATCAGGCCAGGCATGGAACTACGAGGGAGTTAATTTATACACACTAGGCAGCAACCAATTTAGACATATTTAGACACACATGCTTACAGAGACTTGCAGTCCATGGAGGTCACAGGGCCTTGGCATCAGAGGGAGGGGCTGAACATTGCATGGGACATTAGTGTGTCTCTGAAAACCCAGAGATTGCTGATAAAAAACCAGTGTAAAAATACAGGCTTCCCTGGTCCTCTACCTGCAGCTGAGAGGCACAAAGTGGAAATAAATATGGCTGCTTTCTTCCCTTTGCCTTCTGTTCTGTTCTCCAGGAGGTTCCCATGCAAGCAGGAGCAATCAATCACCCCACTTACTGGCCCTTCTGGGATGAGAATATTTCTCTCTGCTAAGGATTTGTGCTGTTTGACAGAGCCCATCAATGCAAGCACCTGCAAACAAGCCATTGCAATCTAGCGTTACCTTCAGGAGAGAAACTGGGAGAACGTTTGGCTTTGTGTCAGCCATCTAGTCCTGTGCACCATTGCCACTGAACATCAGAACCAAAGGGACTTCACAATAAAATGTTCATCATAGCTCGTGACATTAACCAGGTGCGGGGTGCTCAGTGGTATTAATGGATATGAGCCTGACCTCCACGGCCCCTGGAGCTGTTCTGTGGTCAGGGTGGCAGTGAGTGCAGAGCCCGGCCTACAAGACCTCCATCGTTCATCACTCTAGGTCTGTATCCTAGCTTTTTATTCTCTGTGACATTTTGACCTGGACTCCTAAACACTATGGGGTGGGGGTTTAAGCTGAAAAGGCTCACATTTGGGGACAGACCTAGGCTCTAAAAGAAACTAAACTGAAACCAACCCATTACGGGAGAACACTGAGGAGAATCTGAAAAGGAGAATTTCAGATACAAGGTCATTCTCACCTGCCCACAAAGAGTATTGTCACACTTTGCATGCTAACCCTTGCTACCAGAGAGTCCATCAACTGTAGGCTGAAAACACTTCAAAAAAAATTTTCCAGCACTGAACAAGAACCTTGAACTTCTTCTTGTGTTGTTCCCTAAAAAACATAGTCTGGAAGCTGTTGACAAAGTGTATGTATTGTGCTTAGTCTCACAAGAGGTCAAAGGTGGCCGAAAACGCACAGAGGGATGTGTCCAGGTTACGTGAAATCACCGCACTTCACAAGCTGGCCCTCATCCAACATGCAGAGAACATCTCGGAAAGGAAGTCAGAAATAATAGGGGAGAGAAACCCGAGCAGAGACCAAAGTTGTGCAACGCTGACTTTTGGAGAGGACGTCATGGTTGTCACACACATGCATCAACTCGCAATAGCTATACTTACATACACAAGATTAAGACAGTCAAATTTTCAGCGTGAATTGGGGAGGAGTTCCATGAGGCCACATCCTTAGAGAGGAGCTATTGGTAATGATGACTGCTAAGAGAGAGTCATTCTCCTTTGGGAACATCACCTCTAGTACATCTCCCAAGCCCTGATGGATAACCCAGAACCCATACACATTTGTGCAATGTTAGCTGGATTCTGGGAGTATTAATAAAAAGAATGGAGAACGTGAAATTGAAAAGAAAACAGGGTGAGGGGCACTGGAGGAAGTCAGAAATAGGATGGCTATGAGCAAAATACATTATTCGAGTATGTGGAACGCTCAAAGAATAAATAAAAATTTTTAAGAGTAAACACTACATTTAATATAGGGATTTGACCATCTGAATTTTGGTATCATGCTAGTTAATTTTTGACAATTCTGACACAAGCTAGGGACAAGGGAACCTCAACTGAGAAAATTCCCTTATTAGATTATCCCATATGCAAGTCTGTGGAATACCATCCTGACTAATGATGATATCAGAGTGTCTAACTCATTGTGAGTGGTTTTGTCCCTGGGCCTGTCTTGAAAAAGAATCCAGGGAAGGTGCTCAAGCAGGAACCTGGAGGCAAGAACTGAGACAGAGACTATGGAAGAATGCTTCTTACTGGCTTACTTCCTGCGACTTGCTCAGTCAACTTTCTTATACAACTGGGGCCCAGGGGATCCTCCTCCTCCTCAGATGACCCTAGCTTGGTTTTCTCTGGTATTTTGCAGCAGACATGAATCATCTGACATGGAGTCTGCCAACCCCAGCTGGAACACTGAGGAGAAATCTTGGCTTTTGCTGTTCTGTAAATTGCAGAACCTAACACTGTGTGCTCAGCATTGGCATCATACAAGTGTGACAGGCTATGTAAAGATGGTTGGTATGGGAGGCAGAGACAGGTAAGCTGAGAACATTACATCGTTTCACATAAGGGCATCCGTATCTACAAAATGTTTTTGTCCTTGGGGGCCTGTCATGGAAATAGAACCCTGGGTTATAAGGAAGGTTGATTATACACAGAAACCAATGTTATCCATCTAAGAAGCTGCTAGAAGCAGGGTGAAAGGTCCACTGTATCTGAAATCTCTCAGACTGGCATCACCACCTCAGACTCAGCCAGAGACTCCAATCTAAGAGAGCCACTGCCTAGGATAAGTACTCGGGGTGGGAACCAACCAAAACCGTCATTAACAGAATGAGGAATCCACGTATTACACATGACTGATTACACAGTTGACGGTGGAGATGGATGAGCACAGAGGCTTCTCGTAAGCCTGTGAGTCGAATACAGATCTGGTTGATTCTCATTGGAAATATTAAAGTAAGATTGGCACATCCTTACGCTAACTAAAAAGTTTTGACATTCTCAAGAACGGGCAGATGCAGAAATACAATTGAATCAATGGAGAGCCTCAGACAGAGCTGGAATCACTCTGCCATGTGAGAAATGTAAATTTGATAAATATAGATTTCAGTTAAACATACCATTAAGCAAATTGATAATTAAGCCAATTAGTTTTAGGCAATTTGACAGTTAGTGATGTGGCTCAGTCCCAGCAGGAGAAGCAGCAGCCAGGCCGGAGGTGACAGGGGACAAAGACAAGGAAGATTCTCCTTCATGGATCTGGGAGTCCCAGAAGTCGTAGGCAGTGGCTGGGGACATGTCTTCAAAGCCCTGTGCCATGCAGCATGGGAATGGCTGTACCCCCCCAGTTAGCCATTCCCCACTTGATAAGGCAAGATACAGCTGGGGGCTTTCAGGAGAGTCTTGAGACTGCTAATGCCATGCAAGTCCATGGTAAGTTGTGGGCAGCCAAGGTGGGCTCTTAAGACTGGCACTTCCTTCAAGGTGGCACAAGAAAGCATGGACCCAGCACTGAAATGCCTCCTGGCTCCCTGTGTCTGAGACTGAGTGGAGACACGGACCAACCCAAGCTCCCTCCCAGTAATGATCTTTGTATTAATGTGTGAGGACATCCATTGCAGAGGGTGGCAGTTGGAGGTTTAGCCATAGAAATCAATCTCTCAGGCATGGCAACTGTAAAACCAAGATAGAGGTGTAAGCAGTCCAACCCTCTTCCCCCCAGGCCTCTTACTGGTTCACAGAGGGTCACCTTCTCACTGTGTCCTCACTAGGTCCTTCCTCTGTACAGGATGCCCCCCACCTGTCTCCCTTTCTGTTCATATAAAGACAGTATGCATACATCCCTGACCAGGAACCCAGTATGATGACCTCATGGAAGTTTGCTCATCTTCTAGGCATTGACCCCACATACCATCATACTGGAGAATGGTGTTCTAACATGCAATGCTGGACAGTTCAGTCCACAAAGCTCCCACCTTGTCATGCTCCCTATGGAGGAAATCTGGACTATTCCCCCACTGCCCTGCCCTAAGCGTGCAAAGACAGGAACAGACAATGGACCCATAAATGCTGACAGATGGAGAATTGAGTTGAAGTGTGCAGAACTCCCAACAGCCAGAGAAAAGAGGCTTTCAACTTTCCTTACAACTAGAAAGGAGCATTTGGAATACACCTCAATCACTACCATGTAGAACGAGCACCCATGAGACTTCTTGATATGGATTGTCTTGATTCCAATAGCCAAAAGAAGCAGGGCTCCTTTCAGACATCTACCCCAACATGCACACATTCACATTCACCCATATAAATAGTCACATGAGTACCCACATGCACACTCAGGCACACATGCTTATGCATGCACACAAGCACACACATATGACCCCTGGATTTTCTCCTCCATTGACTGTTAATAGTGTGGCCACCCTCAGGCAGCCTGTGAATCTGTAATACAGCCTAACAGAGCTTCTGATGAATAGAAAGAATGCCCCCTGTCTCCTCTGGAAGTAAAAGCCACAAGCAGTATCTCAGGTACTGCAAGGCTCTGGCCTGACCACAGGACAGGGGAAACACTGGTCATCCCCCGGTGATGATGAAGGCGGACCCACATAACATAGCCATGGCAAATAAGTAGCACTGCTTCAGATCCTGTCCTGAATCCAGAAGTTCAATCTTCATGTCTCCAAGCATGTCTCACCCTTCATGTGACAGATCCCTGGGCCAGAGGGTCCTCCTTGACTCTAATGGTCATAGGAGTTCAGGCAGCCTATGCAGCAGCTCTATACTCTGGATGTGGGTCACTATGACCCCTCGTGAGATTAAACCCTCTTGTGGTTCTTTCTTAGGAATAAAGGAAATTTCTAGAATCCTTAACATAGACTATTATCATGTCACACTGTTCAGAGCCAGTTTACATGCCCATTTCTTCCAGCTATTGCCAAGGACAATGGTCACCTGGACTAGTGAGCTCATCAATGCAGCCTAGAGAGCATCAGACTCCCTATGGCGTTTGACTCAGTGTCTCAGAGGTCTCATAGCATACCAGTGTGGGCAAACTATGATCAACATGACATTACCTGTAAAATCTTGACATACTCCAGATCCAACTGCATAAGAACAAAGGAGGTCTCAACCCACATGCAGAGGCAGCTGGAGAGTCCATGGCTTTATCCAGCCTGCTGTGTCTGAATGGACCCCATGTGTCCTCAGGATGGGCTGCTCCTCCATGCCCACCATTGAAAGTAGATGTTGGACCTCAGGCAGCCTGAGTATGGTCCCTTCTTTCACCCCAAGGACTTCAGCAGCTGGGGAATTAACGACTTGGGAGACTGACTTTGAAGTACAGGTACATGATGTTGTGTTACTTTCTCTTTTACATAACTTAGCTTATGTTTAAAATCAAAAGCTTTCTCTTTTTTTACCTTATTAAGGGACAAATCTTGGTTCCTTCTCATTTGAAACAAGAACAGAAGCCCATGGTGTCCCTGACCTCTTCCTCTGCCTGAGCTCACTGGAGTAATTGTCTTCACGCTCCAGGACACTGCTGCAAATTGCTACACCTCAAAGCCCCTGACCACTCACATCCAGTTGAAGAGGCAGGAGGCTGCCTCCCCTGGGACTGACACAAAGTAATTAGTTTGTGAAACTGTTTCTGTGTGACATGAGAGATTTAAAAAGAAAAGATAAATAAACTCTAGAATAGCTTTCCTGTGCAGGCAGCATACCCATAGCCCTCCTCCTTCACATAGAAGCCTAGCACAGAAGCTGACAGGACCAAACATCAAGTGACTGGGCCTGGCCTTTCAAAGTACCAGGCAAACATGCCTACAGCCTCCTTCATTTGGGGTTTTTTGTTTGTTATTTGTTCATGTGTTTGCTTGCTTGCTTGCTTGTTTAGTTGGTTGGTTGGTTGGTATTTTTTCTTCTCAAGATCCAATATACATGTGGAGTAAAAGTTTCTTTGCCTGGACTAGCCCCAAGGTTTGGACCTGCCTGATGCTACTTTTCTCTGCCTAGCCCTGAGGTCCAGATCAGTAGTCCCAAAGTCCCAAAGAAACACACAGAAGCTTATGTTAATTACATGCTGCTTGGCCTATGGCTCAGGCATATTGCTAGCTAGCTCTTCCATCTCTACTCAACCCATTTCCATTAATCTATGTCTTGCCAAATGACCTGTGGCTTACCTGTGTTTCTATTCTTGCGCGGCTGGTTCATGTCTCTCTCTAGCTCCACCCTCCTTCCCCTTTATCTATGATCAGATTTCCTGCCTACCTATAAGCTAGCTTGTCATAGGCCAAAACAGTTCCTTTATTATCCAAAAGTATTTCACAACATACAGAAAGACATCCCACATCACACGTGGGATTCATCCTGCATTCATTCCTGAAAAATAACCTACCTCCAATTTGACCAGTGCAAAGGAAGCCCAGAAAGTGAGCAGGGACCCTCTTCTGTAATTACCATTTCCTGAGTACCTCAAACAATGCTACAGCATGGATAAAGCCTATCCCAGTCAGGCATGGCTGTGAAGGTAAGTATGAAGGAGCCCTTGGGAAAAGTAGAATGTTAAGTAGAACCAGAAGACGACAGTTTCTAGACTCAGAGCATGGGAGCCTTAGACCCTATTACAGTGACATTCAGAAAGTCCCAATTTTGTCCCTGAAGAAAGAGTAGGGCTTGGTGGTGGGAAGATGCCCATTCTTGCCTGTTGTTCTCTCCTGCTGGGGTCTGGATGTGGAAGTAGACCCTGTGGAGAAATGTTCTCATGCATTAAATCAGTAACCACTTATTCTCTCTTCCCTTCCAGTCCACAGCCAACAGGCAGTCCACAACCACCCACAGCATAGAGGGCTGCTGCCTTGCACACAGGTGAACTGGTGCAGCCCAGATCTCTAGCATCTCTATCTTCTCTGACTCTGGAAATATGTGATAGCTGGTAAAGCTAAAAAGGAAAAATATAAGATGAAAATAAATCACTACCAAGAGACAGCCCTATAAACCAGCAAACCTGTGGGAATGGCCTGCCCTGAAGAGCATCTATGAAGCTAACTATTCACTAAGGTTCCCTAGAAGTTCAGACAAGCCTGGGGTGGAGAGAAGCTCATCCAATGATAACCTGGGAAAGTCCACAAATTCAGCAGGGAGTCTAACACAAGACTAAAGTGTTGGATCCACCAAATGTCACATTAATATGCTACATCTGGCAGTTACTGGGAACCTATGGCTGCCTGGCCAAAGCCCTTACCATCACCATCATCATCTCTATTATAGTCTCTATCATCACCACCATTGTTACCATCATCTTCATCATCAACATCATCATCTCCATTGTAGTCACCACTATTGTCATCATCACCATCACCATCATCACCATCATCATCTTCATCATAATCACCACCATCCTCACCATTGTTACCATCAACATCATTACCAGCATCACTATCACCATCATCATTGTCACCATCATAATAACTATCACCATCACCACCATAAGCACCATCATCACCATCATCATATTCATCATTGGCATCATCTCCATAATCACCAGCTTCACCATTCTCACAATCATGATCACCATCATCTCAGTTCCCATGAGGCTCTGAGTAAAATGATCTGTAACCTGACTCTCTTCAAACTGCTTAAACGCTCAGCAAGATCCTAGTCATGTGGGAAGCCAAAAGCTCAAATATGTCAGGAGAGATCACAGTCCCATCTCCAGTGGAGTCACAACTGATATTCACTGTGGGATTATTTTCTGGTTCATTGTACATATTTGTCCTTCCTACTGATTTAATAAAATGTTGATTGGACAGAAGACAGACAGGAAGCATGGGTGGGGCTACTAGACTAAGAGAACTCTGGGAAGAAGAGTCAGAGAGAGATGTCAGTAAGCCCAGAGAAAAGGAGACAAGGATGCTGCTCTGAGAAAAGGTACTAAGCCACAAGGCTAAACAAGATAAGAATAGTGGGTTAAGATGAAAGAGCTAGCAATATCTGAGCCATAGGTCAATCAGCATGAAATTAATGTAAGCTTTTACGTGGTTATTTGGGGCTAAGCAAAAGTGGGGCTTGTATTAAATAGTTTCTGGCCCAGCCTAGGCCTGAGGATTGAACCCACCTGCAGCCCAGCTGCCACTTTGTCCCAAATAATCACACAAAAGCTTATATTAATTTTATGCTGATTGGCCTATAGCTCTAGATTCTTTCCTCTGCATCTGCTGGTGTCTCTCTCTGACTCTTACTCTTCCCTGAGTTTTCTTAGTCTGGTAGCCCCACCCACACATCGTGTCTGACTTCTGGACAATCAATGTTTTATTAAACCAGTAGAAGAAGAAAAAAATATTTACAACGTACCAGAACATAATCCCACAGCAGACATTGCCGATATGAACTTGCTTAAAGGCAACCTGCCCTTGAATAGAAAGAGTTCATGGTCACTTTTTTTGAAAGGAGTCTTTGAGGGTGTCTAAAATACCATGCTGTGATTGCATACTGCAGAACACTAGGTACATTTTGTGGGGATCAGGCTGAGAAAGAGGAGGACTAAAGGATGTCTTTATAGGACACAACAAAGAGTCTAGTGTAAAAGAGTAGCTAATGCAAGACCATTTTACTAAACCAAGCGAAAAGTGTAATTCTGATCTTTATAAGGAAAAAAAGTTAAATTCCAAAAGTCCTTTTTATTTTAGACATAGTATAAGTTTTCTTAAATTACTCACCCTTTACAAGTAAAAAGCCCTCACACCTTGATCCCTGTAGGATGCATCTGTGAAGTTGTATTGTCGTGAGTGAGTCTGATTGGTTAAAATTTTGTTGTGCCCATCTGCACTCACTAGAGATGCTAGTAGGTCTCTACCATCTTGAATGCGCGTCTCCCGTGTTTTTACTGCTGTTATACTGTTCTTAAAGAGAGTTGGCTTCCCTCCTGGCCTTTCAAAAGATATTGTGTACTGTTGACATTATTTCCTCCTTAAATATTAGATAGAATTTTCTAACAGCCACCTGGGACTGAATTTTTTTTATTTATTTTTAGACATTCAATTTCTTTCATCAAAACAGTACAATTTAAATCTTCTACTGTTGCCTTATGAGGATTTGAATAATGTGTGTTTTCAAAAGCCTGCCTATCACATCTCAGTCTTGGAATTCAATAGGAAAAATTATTCTTGATGTGTTTTAATGATGGGACTCATCACTGGCTGGAATTTTTGTTTTCTCTTTTTTACCCCTTGGTCCAGTTTACCATTATTACATATTATGTGCATCTCTTTTACAGATTTATTTACTTTTATTCTATGTTCATGAGAATTTTTACAATTTTTGTTTTATGAAATTTTTAACTAGACATAAAAGATGGACATTATATGTTTAAAATTAATTTATGCAATCATTTATTTGTTTTAAACTAGGGCCTCCCACATGCTAGACAAACACACATTTCATTCTTACCACTAACCTTTAACTCCAGACCTCTTTTCATTCTTAGTTTTACTACAGTTTATTTATTTGTTAATGAAAATATCTCTTTTTATGCAATATATTCTCTGGCTTTTCCTCCCCCAATGCCTCTCAGATCCCTCCCAACTTTGTACCCATCTAAACCCACACCCTTTCTTTCTTTCTCTCATTCATTAGAATACAAATCAGCACCTATAATAATAAATAAATGAAAACAAACCAACTGGAGCAGAACAAAGCACACAAAATATCAGAAGAAAAAGAGCCAAAGAAAAAGCACAAGAAACACATATAGACACAAATGCACTCATTCACACACACATAGAAATTCCAGAATAACACAATACCAAAACTCATAATATATGCACAATACCTATAAGGAAAAAATGTCCAGATAAAGCATGATGAGGCAAAGAACCTCAAAAAATGCTATTGTGTTTGTTTGTGTTGCCATCTACTGCTGGGCATAGCTGTCTGTCCTTAAAGGTAATTTGTATGCCTTTTTTTGTGAGACTCAGCTGGAAAAAGCTACTTTTTCCTTTGCAAATGGTTATCCATTGGAGACAGCTTCTGGGCTAGGGCTAGGGGCATGTGCCCACTTTCCCTCTCAGTGCTGGGAAGCCAACTGGCTTAGACCTGTCTGCATGCTGCCACAGTCTCTGTGAGGTCATATGTGCCTCCCTCTGGCTGTGTCTTTGTTCCTTGTCACTTTGTGCTCTCTAAACCTACTGGCTTTTATAATCTGTCTGTCTCCTCTTCCTAAAGGTTCCCTTAGCCCTGGGCAGGGGTGGGGCTGATAGAGACATTACAATTAAGGCTTAATGTTGCAAGTTCTCTCACTCTTCCATATCGTCCTGTTGGGGATCTGATGTAAGATGTCTTTCTTATGCTGTGAATTATCATTGGGTAATAAAAGAACTGTCTTGGTCTACGGCAAGGCAACTTAGAAGCAAGCAGGAAATCCAAGCATAGATAAAGAAAAAGGAGGGTGGAGTCAGAGACAAGCAAGATCTAATGGAACACAGATAAAGCCACTAGACATGTGGCAGGACATAGATTAATAGAAATGGGTTAAGATGTAAGAGCAATATGCTTGAGCCATAGGTCATGCAGCATGTAATTAACATAAGCCTTTGTATAATTATTTGGGACCAAGCAGCTGTGGGTGGATTATTTGGAACTGCTGGTCTATATCTTGGGGTTAGTGTGGGCTAGAAACTAATTACTACATGGATCTCTGGTTTTACTCCCATGCGCTACAAGAGGAACCTTCTCTGATGATTGCTGAGAAAGATACCGAACTGTGAGTATAGCAGAATGTCATTAGGAATCATTTTATTGCTAAGTTCCTTTAGCAGAACAGCAGTATTTAGATTTCCTCTATGTCCCTGACTTATCTAGCCTCAGGTTCTTGGCCACCAAAGCAGTGTTGGGTATGAGTTCCAGTGTGCCTTAAATCCAATCAGACATTGGCTGGTTACTCTATTGAGCTCTATGCCACTATTGCACAGTACATCTTACAGGCATGTCACTATTGTATATTGAAGTGTTTATAGTTAGATTGATATTCCCTTTTTCCTCTGGTAGCATGTAGAGTACCTTCCAGTACCATGAACACTTATCAGTAGGGGTGAAGGCTCTATGTAGGCACCAGCCCAACTTCTCTGCATTTAGTGTATGTCTTCAGCAATAGGGCCTTACTATAAGTTGTAAAGAGTCACCAATAGCCTGGGTTCTTTGGAGATGCCCATGGGACACCTTTGGCTAAGAACTCAATTAGATACAACCCATTCCTAGAACTAGACATTTCATTTGGTTACAAGAGATGTTTAGTTGGGGCTCTGTCTTCTCAAATATTTGTTAATTCCATGGATTTCTTTCTCTTCTATAAGATTCAGTGTGTCTGGCCTTACTTTGAAATTTTTGATCCATTTGGAGTTGACTTTGTGCTCAGTAGTAAGTAGCAATCTATTTGGATTCTTCTACATGCAGCCATCATGTTTGACCAGCACCATTTTTGAAGATACTGTCTTTTTCCAGTAGGTATTTCTGGCTTCTTTATCAAAAATCAACTGTCCACAGGTATATAATTTATATCTGGGTCTTCAAATTGATTTTACTGATCAAGGTGCTTTTTAATACCAATGCCATGATGTTTTTATTAGTATAGCTCTGTAGTAAAATTTGACTTCCAGATTGATGGTACCTCTCACAGATTTTCATTATTCAGGACATTTTAGCTATCCTATTTGTGTGTGTGTGTGTGTGTGTGTGTGTGTGTGTGTGTGTGTGTGTGTGTGTGTTTCCATATGAAGCTGAAAATTGTCATTTTAAACTCTGTGAAACACTGTGTTGAATTTTGGATGGAGATTACATTTGAACCTGTAGATTGCTTTTGGTAAGATGTCCATTTTTACTATATTAATCCTACCAGTCCATGAGCATGGAGATCTTTTCATCTTCTGATATCTTCTTCAGTCTTTTTCTTCAGTATCTCAAAAGATTTTATAATGCAAGTCTTTTACTTTCTTGTTTAGAGTCACCCCAAGATATTTTATATTTTTAGACTATTGTGAAAGATGTTGTTTCCCTGATTTCTTTTTCAGTCACTTGTATAAAGGAAAGCTACTAGTTTCGTGTGTAAATTTTGTATCCTGTAAATTTCATGAAATCATTTATCAGGTGTAGACATTTTCTGGTAATTTTTAAATGTGCTTTTATGTATAAAATTATTTCATCTTCAAATAAAGATACTTTTCCTTCTTCCTTTCCAACTGTATCCATCTCCTTCAGTTATCTTATTGCTCTAGTTAGACTTCAGGAGAGAGTGGAAAACTTGTCTTGTTCCTGATGTTAGTGAAAATTTTGAGTTTCTCTCCATTTAAATTGTTGTTGGCTGATCTTTATAATGTGGTCTGTGTTCTTGTATTTGGTTTGCAATTATTTTGTGCAGAATTTTTGCATCTATGTTCATAAGGGAAATGGGTCTGTAATTCTTTTTTGTTGTTGCTGTTGGGTCTTTATGTAGTTTGAGTGTTAGGATAACTGTGGCTTCATAAAAAGAATTAAGCAATGTTCCTTCTGTTTCTTTTCTTTGGAATAGTTTAACGAGTGTTAATTCTTCTTTGAAAGTCTAGTACAATTCTGCACTAAAACCATCTGGCCCTTCATCCAGTAACTGATGGAAGCAAATGCAGAGATACACAACTAAGCACCAGTCCGAGCTCCGGGAATCCAGAAGAAGAGAGGGAAGAAAGATTATATGAGCATAGGGTGTCAAGATTATGATGGGGAAATCTACAGAGACAACTGAAGCAAACTCATGGATACTCATGAACTTTAGACTGACAGCAGTGA
Source organism: Sigmodon hispidus (assembly GCA_004025045.1). NCBI lineage: Eukaryota > Metazoa > Chordata > Mammalia > Rodentia > Cricetidae > Sigmodon > Sigmodon hispidus. The sequence continues at coordinate 77,098 of PVIH01002023.1, forward strand.
AGCCTGAATGGGACTAGACTAGGCCCTCTGCATAAGGGAGACAGTTATGTAGCTTAGACTGTTTGCTCTGAAATCAGGATTTATCTCTGGTACATAAGGGGCTGGCTTTATGGAGCCCATTACCTATGGTAAAACTCCTTACTCAGGCTTAATAAAAGGGGAAGGAGGGCTCGGTCCTGCCTCAACTGAATGTGCTGGGCTTTGATAACTCCCCAAGGGAAGCCTGACCCTTTTGGGTGAAGGAATAGGGGTGGGGCCAGGGGAAAGCTGGGGGAGGCAGAGAGATGAGAGGAAGATCTCAGTTTGATATATAAAAATAAATTTTTAAAATTATTAAATTAAAAAAATCTGGTCTTGTTCTTATTTGTTGTTTTTTTAGTTTGGTTTGGTTTGGGTTTTTGGTTGGTAGACTTTAATTATTGATTCTATTTCTATATTCTTTTGTGTTTGGGTGAAATGTTTGTAAACATTAGGCCCATTTGGCTTATGACGTCAGCTAGCTCCAGAATTTGCTTAGTTTCTGTCTGAATGATCTTTCTATTGGCAAGAGGAGGGTACTAAATTTTTCCACTATCAATGTGTGAGGCTCAATATGTGATTTTAGCTGTAGTAGTGGGGGGGTTAGGGTTAGGGTTAGGGGTTGTAAGCTTAGAAGCTCTTGTGTTTGGTGCACACATATTTAGGATTGCAATATCCTCTGGTGGGCTTTTTCTTTGATGAGTATATAATGCTCTTCCCTATCTCTTCTGTTTAGTTTTGGTTTGAAGTCTATTTTGTCTTATATTTAAATAGCTACATTAGCTTGTTTCTTGGGTCTTAGAATATCTTTTTTACATTCTTTTACCTTGAGGTGATATTTATCCTTGATGTTAAAGTGTGTTCCTTGGATATAGTCAAAGCATAGATCCTGTTTTTGTATTCAATTTCTTAGTCTGTATCTTGTTGTGGAATTGAAACCACTGATGTTGAGAGATATCAATGAGTAATGTTTGCTAATTCCAGTGTTTTGTTGTGGTGATATAAGTTTATTTTTCCCTCTTTTTATTTATTTTCCTTAGATTATTTATTGTCTTAATTAAGGTTTCTATTGCTATGAAGAGACATTGTGACCACAATAACTTTTATAAAATAAAACATTTAAATTGGGATGGCTAGCTTACAGTTTCAGAGGCTCAGTCCATTATCACGGTGGGGAGCATGGCAGCATACAGGCAGACATGGTACTGTTGAGGTACCTGAGAGTCCTACATCTTGCAAGCAATAGGAAGTCAACTGAGACACTGGGCAGCATCCTGAGCCTAGGAAACCTCAAAGCCTGCTCCCACAGTGACACACTCCCTCCAACAAGGCCATACTCACACCAACAAAGTCACACCTCCTAATTGTGTCACTCCCAATGAGATCTTGGGGGTCAATTACATTTCAGCTATCACATTTATTCTTTATATTTTCTTGGTGATGGTAGCCTTCTTCAGGTTGAAATTTTTTTCTAGCACTTTCAGTAGAACTAAATTTGTAAATAGACACTGCTTAAATTTGTTTTTATCATGAAATGTAGTTTTTTCTCTATCATGGTGATTGAAAGTTTTGCTAGGTATAGTAGTCTAGGCTGGCCTTTGTGGTCTCTTAGAGTTCATAGAACATCTGTTCAGACCCTTTTGACTTTTAGAGTCTCCATTTAAAAGTCAGGTGTTATTCTAATAGGTCTGCCTTTATATGTTATTTGGTCTTTTGCCATATAACTTTTTAATATTCTTTCTTTGTTCTTTATATTTAGTATTTTGATTATTATGTATCATGGGAAATTTCTTTTCTGGTCCAGTCTACTAGGTGTTCCATATATGTGTACCTTAATATACAACTTTTTCCTTGTGTTTGGAAATTTTTCTTCTATGATTTTGTTAAAAATATTTTCTATACTTTTGACTTGGTTTTCTTCTTCTTCCTTTATTTCTATTATTAATAGACTTGGTCTTTTCATGGTGTCCCAAATTTCCTGAATGTTTATCATGAATTTTTTTCAGATTTAACAACTTCTTTGAGCCATCCATTTTTTCTGTCTTGCCTTTGATGCCTGAGATTCTCTCTTCCATCTTTTATATTCTGGTTATGAGGCTTGCCTAATGAGGTTTTTTTTTTTTTTTTACTTTCTAAATTTTTTATTTCTAATTTCCCCTCAGTTTGAGTTTTCTCTAATGATTTTAATTCTACTTTCATGCCTTGAATTATTTTCTTTATCTCATTCTACTGTTTATGTTTTCATAGATTTCATTAATGGATTTGTTCAGTTTCTCTTTAAGGTTTCTGAATACAAGCATAATAACTATTCTTAGGCCCTTGTCATCTACTTCAACTATATTGCATTCCTCAGGGCCTAATGCAGGGTGAACACGCACTCAGTGTCTGGTGTGTCAGCGTTCTCTATAGAGTGTTGAAAGAGGACCCTAAAATATCCAACTTTGGTTTTAGGCTTTACTATTTCTCCCTTGATTCTATTTTTGCTTTTTTTTTATATTTGAGATGTCTGGTATTATGTTTTTACACAAAGAGAAACCCCTTGCTCCTTCTGTCACTTGGGGCTGTGGTGTCCTCCCTGCACAACATGGCAAGAAGGCACAATCTTGGAAGCAAAGAGAAGTCTTTACCATACCCTGAACCTGCTAGCTAGTCTTGAACTTGCAACCTTAAAACTGTGAAGCAAAGTCTTGATTTCTACACATTACCTTGTTAAGGTGTTTAACAATAGCAGCACACAGCAGACTGAGCCAGGGTTGCGTTTACATGAAGAAACAGTTCAAATCCAGGTAAAGAAAGTACACACAGTGAGGGGCAGGATTTCCTACAATGATTGGGGTTGTGACTGACAGAAGCAGCAGGAGAACAGCTCTGTGTGTGATATAGGAAGTCTCCTTAGGGTGGGAGATGAAGAATGTGGCCTTTCATGGCAGAACGTCGAAGTCAGCACAAGCTCGGTAGAGAGGGCAGGAGGAGGTCACCATGGCTGGGCAGAGTAGATGAGAGCAAAGAGCAAGACCCAGTCACTTCAAGGGTTAGATGTCTTGACAGGAAAAAAAAATAGGCACCAGATCTTCAAGAGAAAATGCTGTGAGCAGATAAAAGTGGCACCTGGCACACTTTGAAATGTCTTAATAGATTTAACACCAAATATGGGGACAGAGGAATTTGCCACAGCTGGTGAACCCCTTCCCTCAGATGAATTCTCTACTCACGACTTAGGCCTAGGGACATTAATTGAAAGCCATTGCATTTGCTCCTGGGATGATATCTTCTACAGTTAGCTCAGGGCAGAAATTTTATTGCTACTTTATAAAGTCTTTAAAATGGCATCTCCATAGAAGCATTTGACAGTAGCCACAAAATTTGTGCAAGCATAATTACACAACCCCAGTCTCTCGAGGAGGGCATCTTAAAGTCGAGAAGCAACTATTCTCTAAGCTGTTATTTTCATTTCTCTTTAAATAAGTGTTTACATGTCTCATGAAATAAGTTCCCACGCAAATTTTGACTTTTTTGCTGTAGAAGATAAACTGTAAGGAATCAGGATTTGGGCAGTGGATGCCATGTCACTGCTGAATCAGAACCAGGTGACTTAGCCACTGTGCCACTATATAACGCTTTTCTGACGCTGCCAACACCAGCTGCTCTCTGAACTCAGAAAGAAACATATCTGGGGAGACACAGGTATGGAAGGGAAGAGAATGGTTACAGAGGGCATCAGTATCCAATGAGAGCAACCAAGACACCCTCTTAATACCCAGTAAGAGATATGGGTGACTTTAACCTTACCACAAATAAATTTTTTACTTAATGAGTCTTGGGATATGGCACTGAGAGCCCATTATTACTGGTAATTTTGAGAAATATAGATGGTCCTCTGAGTCTCTAGATTTCTCAAAGAAATCTGTTTTCTTTTCATTATCATCGTCACACCATCGTTATCATTTGTGTTGACCTCACTGATGTTATCGTTCCCAGCAGCAGCATCACCACCATCACCGTCAGGCAATATCACAGGACCAGAAGAACCGAGTCTGCTTGGGCAGTGTGTGACTAGCAACCTGAGCCTGAACAAAGTTTATTCACATGTGTGTCCCCCAGACCTTCATAAGGCATCTATTGTGGACAGATTTTAGGCTGAGTAAGGCAGAAGGGTCACATTTTAGGGAAGCCTCAGCCTGTTCAGAAGGTCACCACACCGGGAAAATCACTTGCAGAGGCTCTAGATGCAGCCACATGTGCATAGCTGCCATGTGGATGATGATGTAATCATCTTACATCACTGTCTTATGTGAGCCTTGCACAAGCAAGCCTCCACTCTCCTTGATGATTCATTTGGTGCAGACCCATCCAGGTAGGAAGCTTCCTGATCCTGTGCCCCACTGCTGAAGATGTGTGCCAAATTCAGAACAGGGTGGCAATGACTCCCCTGAACTCTCAATCAGTTGTCTGGGGAGTGTACAAGCAAACAAAGCAGTTTTTCAGCAGTAAAATGCAAATCAGCATCCAGAAATGGAGTTTGGTGGCTGGGGTGGGGAAGCTTGGTTCTGACCATACTGATAGGTAATGTGGTTGAAGTGACACTGCGGGGGTCATAGCCAGCTAGAGCTCAGGACTGGATCACAAGCCACTGCACCTGGGAGCCAGGAGGCCACGGGATGGCTATCACCCCATCAGCTGCTTTCCTTATCCCTGGGAGTGATTACATCAGCACTCACTTTTACAGGGCCCCATGGTTCTTTGCAGGCTCACTAGTATAGGCACAGGCCAGAAATCTGGTTCCCACACAAATTGACAAGTTGGTTCTGTTGTCTACAAGCCTATAAAAAGCAAAATAGAAGTGTATGTTTGTTCTAGGTTCATCTTATTTCTTTCCTATTTTTTTCAATTAACTTACTCTTCCCAAAGAAGTCACCACACATCTACAGTGGCTTCTCGCTGATAAAGACCTCATTACCCACACACATCACCCCCTCCATCCTTTGGTCTTACTGCATGACAGGCTTGAGCTGTGACTAGGATTTCGTGTCATTTTCCTGTCTCTTCACACTGCACAGCCTGTCCTCAGAGTTTGGGGCTTAAATATGGCAGCAAGAATTGGAGCTTTGCCGAGTGATGTTGGCAGCTTGGATTTAGTGCCATCTTGGAGGATCAGGGAGTTTTGCACTAATGGCCACTTTCAATTCTGCTTCTCCCTGGGATGAACACAGACTGGGAGAGACATCATTCCACCCTGCTGGCAAGAAGAGCAAGTAAACCACAAAGTTTACCTTGTTCTGACCACTCCTGTGCTGAGTTCTCGGGAAAATTGCATAAACCAAAGTATACAAATACAAGCTTCCCAGAGCGCCAGCAGCCAAGAATACATAGACTTTCAGGAACACTGGTGCCCTGATAGGACCATGGGAAGGGAGACAACCACCAAGGAATACAAAGAGATCCACTGATAACCTCAGCTAGTGGTGAAGGCTAACGGTGGCTATAGGATGACTGGGTCCTCGGGGCCAGATGCAGGTAACGCTCACAACTGTGTTCCAGTTCCAACAGACCTGGACAGGGTGATATGATGGTTACTATTGTCAACTTGGAAGAATCTAAAAGAACCTAGAAGACATACATACATAGAAGTTCTCCTCCTATGGGAGGGGAACACCCTGCCTTGCCTTCTAATGCCTGGTACCTTCTGGAAACGGTGGGACAGAAATTGGAAAACAGTAGTAAGAAGTGCAAGCCCAGATCATGGGGCCACAACAGGCAATGTACACCAGCACACAGAGGACAGGCCCTCCTCAGGAGTGCCTCAGCATCCATGCTTCCTGGCTGAGAACCAGCTGGTAAAATATAAATGGGAAGGGGCGCTAGCGATAGAGCTCGGTTGGTAGAGTACCTGTACAGCATTTATGAAGTCCTGGGTTGGATCCCCATAACCTCATATATCAGACATGATGGTTCATGAAGGAGACTCCCCAAACAGTGTGGGCTTCCTCCAGGACCCTAGATTAGGCACAAACCACACCCAAACACCTGTTTGTATAGAGATCCCTTATTAAGTGGGGAAAAGGGAAAGTGGTTGCTTTCTGACTCAGGCAGAAAAACAGGAGAAAATGACCTTTCAGGTTTAATTTTTAAGAGAAGGATGAGGGGGTCTGTGTTAGAGTGGGCTAGGATGTGATGGTAAAGGAGATAAGGAGCAAGGGAAAGAGGGCAAGAAAAGGGGGAAGAGTATTTGTCCTGGAGGAATGAAGAACTGTCTCCAGATAGAGAGGGGACGGTCATGTCACACAGGCAAATGGGGGTTTATAAACGAAAGGGAGAAACCCTGTGTTAGGATGAGGTGTTTAATTTTAATTGGGCACGTTAACTAAATGAGCCATTACTGGACCTTAGTAGTCAGCCTCAGGAGAAAGTGGCCAAAAATGAAATAGACCTTTGACGGCTAGCTTTAAGAACGCAAGCTGATGATTTTTAACAGGGCAGCAGGAATGGGGGGAAAGGGCAAGGCCTGCCAGAGCCTCATGCTCGAGTGGGCTAGTGTCCCTTCCATGCACACCTACAATTTCAGCATTCAGGAGGAAGGAGGAATCAGAAGTTCTAGGCTACTCTTGGCTACATAGAAAGTGTGAAGCCAGACTGGGATAAGTGAGATCCTGTCTAAAAAATTAAGCGATATGTCATCCTAAGGTTGTCTAACAAACTGACAAGCTTTGAATAGCTTAAGATGCCAATAGCAGGGTTTCCTGGATGTCTTTGTCATCTTTCTATTGCTGCAGTGATGAAACACCATGACCAAGGCTACTTATGAACTAAAGCATTTGATTTGCGGCTTATAGTTTCAAGTGGTTAGAATGCATAATGGCAGAGCAAAGACATGGCTGCAGGAAGAGCCAAGAACTCACGTCTGGAACCACAAGAAGGAGACAGGGAGCGCACTAGGAATAGCATTTAAGTCTTTCGAAACTTCAAAACCCACCTCAAATGGTACACTTCTTCCAACAAGGCCACACCTCCCAATCCTCAAACATCAAATCCCACAAACTTGGGACCAAATATTAAGACAGAAGAGCCTATGGAGCCCATTCTCATTCCAACCACCACACTAGACATTTCCCACAAAGCAATAGGAACAGGCAAGTGAATCCAGATCCAGCCTTCTTAGGAGCCTCCATCCATGTTTGGTGGATCTTAGGAAAGGCAACACTATAGCCTGATGCTGTCCCCAACACTGAGGGTATGGTGACACTGTTTCTGCATCTGGCAGATGTCCCAGTGAAGCCTAATCAGTGTCTTCAGCAATCCACACAAGAGGTATCCATCTCAGAAACTGGAAGCCCATAAAGAGATATGCGAGAGTCACTTCCTCCTGGAGGCTGGAGACTTTGCTTCCTGTCTCCCCTGCTTATGGTCCCTTGGCTTCTAGCCACAGCACTCCAATCTATGTATCTGCCTTCACATGGCTTTCTCCCTGCAGCTCATGTAGAGAAAGTCATTTGTCATTGATTTGGGTCTCACCCACATCCATAATGATCTCATCTCGATTCCCTTAACATAATTACCTCCTCAAAGATTCTTTTTCCAATGAAGGTCACATTCTCCAGCTCTGTGTGTTAGACCTGTTCCTCGGGAGACAGAGAAACAGGGGCCTGGAAAACTCTGGGAAGATTTCCCTAATATGTCAGCCAAAGGGGGACCAGCAGACCCATTCTGATCCATCCTGCTTCTCAGGGGTACTAGAGGCTGGCCCCCAGTGACCGCTGGCCCCCAGTGACCACTGGTCAGCCAGTCTCATCATGAAGATGACAGACTGACCCCTGTGTCTGTGTCTCAGCAGTCACAACTGGAAGAGTAAGACAACTTTCTGAAATTTTCTACTTCTTCTTTAGGATACAGTTTAATTTGGGGAATGAATGTCATTTTGAAATATTAAGGTTCTTTAGTAACTAATGGTGATATTACCAATCAAAACTGAAATGACAAAATGTATAGGCCACAAACGAAGAAGATGTGTAGAGGCTACTGAGTGGGAGGCAACAGCAGCAGTGCTCACGGCTGAAGAATTGACACCAAACCCATGTGTTCTACGAGCCCACTTCGTTGGCCAGGGAACCATTTCTCACTTCATAGTTGGCTATGCTAAGATCACCTGCAAAAGGAAAAAATTCTTCTGGAAGGAGCAGCCTTCCAGATTCCCCATAGTGGGTCACTGCCTTATGGAGGAAGGTTATTCCCTCCCCTTGTGGGCAATGTGATGGGTGAATCATAAGTCAACCCAGCTGGGCCATGTGCCCAAATATTAAGTCAAACATGATTCTAAATGTTTCTATGAGGGTACGTTTCTGTCTGAAATTGCCATTCATATCTGTGGTATTTCCACAAAGCCAGTGGTTCTCCATGGTGCTAGTGAGCCTGATGGATGGATCCATGCCAACAGAGGCTAAGGAACACCAACACGGTTCTTTAGTCTGCTGCCTGTCCAAAAATACTAGGTTCACCACTATCCTTCCTTCAAACACCCAAACATAGACTGGCAGGTGGATATAGCCTATTTGCCCATTTACATAGTCTACTGGTTCTGTTCTCTGGGCCACTATGACTACACAAGCCGAGACGGAACTATGTGGACCCTGAACTTTAGGACTTCCTCCTTCTGATATACAATTCATCAGCCACAGGTCAGGTTCCCTCAATGCCCTGAATTCCACCTGGTCACCAACTTATAGCATGTACATTGGAATTCAAGGTAGGCAGCATGGAGGTAGAACCTATGCCATGAAGGACATTTACCAAGGTACCATTATGAGTCTATTGTAGGCAGAGGCTCCAGGCCTAAATGAGTTCACAGCAAGCCACTCTGTATAGGCCCTTTATCTGAGGTGATAAGTATTCCCTGGTACCTCAGTACGCACTTGCACTAGTTTGCTTTTAACAACTCAACCCAAACTAGAGTCAAGCTTGAAGAAAGAGGGACATTTTCTTAATTAATGATTGATGGGGACAGCCCACTGCTGGCGGCGCCATCCCTAAGCCGGTGACTCTGAGTGGTGTAAGATATGAAACTGAGCAAGGCACATGAGCAAGTCAATAAACAGCATTTCTCTGTGGCCTCTGCCTCAGCTCCTGCCCTGGTATGCCTCAACAGTGGACTATGATAAGGACAGATTAGCTAAACATACCCTTTCCTCACCAAGTTGCATTCACTCATGCTGTTTATCACAGCAATGGAACACAACTAGAACACCATCTGGCCCAGGACTGTCCTGAACCATGCCTCAATGGCAGTGAATGAAATCTGGCTAACACAGCATTTCTTCTAGTAAATTCCATACATAGAGAAGTGTCCAAACTATGGACTTTGGGGACTGGAGCGACATAATAACTAGATGTTGTTTATTGTGGCTTATGTAATAGTTAACATTCTAATGTCCATGATTATGTGGATCTTCTTAACTCCAGACAGGATGGCAGGATCTCCTGTATGGCTCAAAGGAGAAACTGAGTCAGGGAGAGGACAATCTGCATGAGGTTCACCTGCAGATATGAGAGCTCCAGGGAATGGGGTCCATATATTCCTGGGTCACCTCCACCAGCTGCCTGGCTCCTCCTCTGCCCTAGGAGTCTCCTTCATCTGAGAGAACCAGATGGGCCATCATGGCCCACTCCTGGCCAGGTTCTTGCCATCTGTCACAAAATCTAAATTCTGTGACAGCAAGGTAATCTGCAGGACCTGAAACCTCAGCATCCCCCTAGACAGTCTGCCATGGGCTAACTGGGGGCATGCTTTCAAATTTCTCAGAAGCTTTTCTTCTTGGTGTTGCTGATCATGGTGCTCCTGAGAGACCCACAGAGAGCAAAGCCTAAGGAAATGGCCAGGGAAGGAGTAGGCCATGACCCTCGAGCCCTTTTTAAATCTCTAATCTACATATATCTTGATTCACTCCACAGCACTGTCTTTTATGTACCCAAACATTTGATTATTTGAGCCATGAATTTTTTTTAATCTATGAAAGTTGTTTTGATAGCTCAAGTTGAAATGAAATATTTTCCTTCTGAATTTAATAAAATGCTTTTCTTACTTTGTGATTTTTCACAGAAATCCCCACTGTGGAGGATTTCAAGGTAGAGTCTTGGCAGAGGAAAAAGCCTGCGAAGTTTCTGGAAACCAGACAGAAGGCATATAGACTGGTGTGGCTGTTCAAGAGCTCAGTCTGTATACAAGAAAGGGGCCTGGGCCACAGGAGCAACAGCCAAAATGCAGGTGATGTCATGGCTGGAAAGACAGGCCTGACTGACTGTCTCCTTTACCCTAGAGTTCTGGTCCAGGAGCTGAAATGATGTGTTGATGAGAACTGTGGTTATGGGTATAGAGTATTTTGACCCATAAGAGCAGAGGCCAGCAGCAGATCTGCAGCTGAAGCTTGACTGGAGAAAACCCAGCCTGGTGAACCATGCCATGCTCACTACCCAGCCCAGCCAGGCCTCTCAGAGCCTATCCATCTTCATACCTTATAGCATATTCAGGCCTCAAGCAGGGCAAGAGAAGGTCTTCTACTCTGAGGTAAGGGTGATTGTTGAGGTGGAAAAAGATAGGGTCACATTTTGAGATCCACTTATGTGTTTCTAAAAGTCAGAGAGAGAAACAAGCAATCCTGTAGATGCAGTATCCTGGACATTGCCAAACCAGAGTGGGCCAAGAATTGAGCTGGACATGAAGACCATGTCCTAGGTCTTCTGCAGGCCCTGTAGATTTCCATGACTAGGCCTCCTGAGGAAACCAGGCAAGGTAAGAACAGACCTTAAAGGCACTCTACAAGCCATTCTTGGCTCTATGAAACAAGCAGCAGTCTATTGTGACTCCTGACCTTTCAAATAAGGAAAGCACATGCAGCGCTCAGTTCTGTGTAGCTGAAAAAGAAGGTCTCCTGAGGTCAGACCTGGTTCTTCTACTGGGAGAGGTGTATAGCCAGGGCTCCAGACAACCTGTGACTCCCCAGAATCAAGAGCAGAACTTGCACTTCTAAGAGTGGTGCTGAAGGTGCCCTGTCAACGTTGAATCGATAGTGTTGGGCCCCTGAACCCTGGTCTGGAACCCAGGGAACCAGAAGAGACCCTGGGTAGGGACAGCAGCAGGAGCTGCCCACATGGATAATGTTGATGTTTTACAAAAATGCACCTGCCAAGCCCTATGGAAACCTCAGAGCCAGGCCGAGCCTTCTCCGAGACTCCTGGGCCAGATGACTGGCTGGGACTTTGATGGGTTCTCTTATTGGAGCCGGAGTGTCACTCAGGCTGTGAGTACAGTCAACAGGGTGCCTGCCAGCTCTGGACCATCCCTCCTCTGTCTAACCAATGAGTGCCTCCATGGCGTGCCACAGCCCAGATTGACGAGGAGCCATCGGCCCAAGAGATTTATTAAACATCCAAACGTAATTTTCCATTAACATTTCCTATTTTGGCATCTTAAAGAGAGTGGAAGTTGATTTCAGTTCAACATCCTGGGGGGAAATTAGCTCGTTTTGCTAGCATGTCTCGATAATTGCAGTGACACCAAGGTTAATTGCTTAATCTGGACTGCCACAGTGTGAGCTGAGAATTCCCCGCACAATCTGGGCTATAATTAGTGCCAGGGCGGTGGTATTTGGAAGCCGGAACAGCAGACCCAGGCAAGGTGATTGTGGATGTGACAGAGGGGAGGCTGTGGGCGGCCCTTTCCTGGCCCAGCAGCCATACAACACCCTGAGATGAATCTTCACAGGCCACAGAAAGAAACAGGCTATCCAACAGCATTTGCTTCTGTTTGGAGCAAACACAGTGGATGAAACTGTTCCTAAGTCCCTTCCTGGGTCCAGAGCCCAGGATATCCCATGGAAACTAGCAGACAAGGACTTATCCACGGTGAATACTGATCTCTAGTCAGCACCTCAGACACATGCTGAGTCTTATCACACATTACAGTGTAAATGAATGAGCACCTCGGGAGGCTGGGGCAAGGAATTTAGTGGGGCTATCACAAGTACAAAACCTGCCTGGGCTAAAGATGAGTTCAAGACCAGCTTGGAAAACTCAGTAAAAAGTCAAAATGAAAACAAACAGTATAAAACTCAGTGATAGAGTACTTGTTCAGCATGCAATGGATTCAGTCCCTAGAACTGTAAAAATAATTAATTAAAAACTAATTAATTACATAAATTAAATGCATAAAGAAATTAAATACATAAGTGGCTGTCAGTTGCCTCTGAGACGCAAGCAGATCTGCAGCAAATGAGAAGTATTCGGTCTCACCCCATTCAAAGCCAGAAGGAGATAGAACAGGCCAATTCTGTAAGAAGCCATTCTAGGGCATTCCAGGAGATACCCAGGAGCCTATACAAGAGCTGACCACACTTCTGTGTGAGCTACAGTGAGCAACTGTCTGGAAGACGAGGCTTCTAGGATACTACCTTACCCTAGAATAACTATCATTCACAGTGAAACTTGCCCTTTTGGAGCTATCTCAAGCTAATCTCATCATTTGTTCCCAGGAACAGTTGGGCTCCAGCTATGCCCCACTGTGCCGGCATTGCCTCTGTCCTTACTGTAAGGTTGAACTGCCAGGAGCATCAGGAATCCTTATTCCTGGGGAGCAGTAGAATGGGATCATCACTGTGCTGCCTTGCTCCAGCCTCATCCTATCCAGACAAGTGAGCACAGCCACCACCATCTCTGAACAGGAGACAGAGCATAGGTAGCCTCGGATACAATTGTACGTTTTTATAATTATTTCTTCAGAGCTTGAAACAAAAGTTAATTTTTTAGTGATTTCCATAACCTAATAACAAAAAAAGTGTCATCAGGCTATACACAGCAAAAATGTACCCCCAGCAAGCATGTATCTCTGACACTTTAGACAGTCCCTCTCTACCCTGATTCACTTGTGATTTTCCAGGAATGTCTGTACCCCTCGTCCTTCAAGCTCGGCCTTTACTTTGCTAGATTCGTAGGCATCTCTTTGGCATGCTGCTATAAATAGCAGCATGGTTGGTGGGGTTTTTTTCTTCTTCTTTTAATTTCTGATTTGCAATTATGTATTGCTCATACACCAAAGTACAGGTGGTCTTTGAAAATTGACTTTGGATGCTGCAATTTTCCATAACTGCCTTATTAGTCGAAAGCCCATCATTTCTCAGAATTAAGACAGTTTCCTTCCTTCCTTTCCAGATCATCCATTTCCAGTCCCTTCTTCCCTGGTGTGCTGGCTATGTTATCTGGATGCTGTCGGACAGATGTGAGGACCAAGATTGTCTTTGTCTTGTGTCTGAGCTACGATAATAACTGAGATTCCCATCAATACCAGTTAAGGGCTGGATGGTACCCCCAATTCACACACTGGGCCCTTATCCTCAATATGACTATTCGGAATAAATCTTTTAAGGAGATGATGTAAGAGTACAACCATCTCATGAGGATCAGAAGGTAGGGAGTGCCTGAACTGTAGGCAAGAAATGTTAAAGAAAGAACTCTCCCTCTCTTCTCTCATTTTACACACAGAAGAGAGGCCACATGAGGGTGTGGCATGAAGACAGCCATCTCTAAGCCAAGAGGAGACCCTCTCCATGAACCTACTCTGCTAGCACGCTGATTGTGAACCTCCAGACTGAGAAACTAGGATCTGTCAAGTTCTGAGTATATGGTACCTTTGTCATGGTTGGCAGAGCTGAGGAAGGCAATGGCCTTTATCAATTTGTTTCTGTGCTGCTGAAGTTCTGTTTATTTGCTTTATTTTGGGGGTTTTATGGCTTGTTTTAATTGTACAAAATTTATGCATGTTCTAATTATACAAAGTTTGAAATAGTCAAATGCTTTCTCGCCATCAGTTGAGCTGATCATGTGCTCTATGTGTGATCAGTTACCTTAGCTAATGATGTCATCTGGAGCCAACCTTGAATTCCAGATGACCTTTCCTTTGTACTGATGCATCATATTCTGTACATATCACACCTTGCACCCACACCGTACACATATTCTTGTGTGCACGCACCATAACATGTATACACACCATACACCATGGTGATAGAAAGGATCTTTGTTCCACGGCTAGCAGGGAGATCACCTTAAAATCACTCTGGTCCTTTCAGAGGTTTGGAGCTGCCAGTGTTTCAGCCACACCCATAACTGACTGACTATATGTGTTCATGTAGAGTTCTTTCTGGTATCTTCCTCTGCAGAAAGGCAGATAACAATCTACAGTAACTCACAAAGGGATGTTTCCAGCCTAGAAGCACCAAGGATACCTTGAAAAGATCTGCCTAAGGGGTAAACTCAGTCACTCTGTCTTACACAGCCTACACACACACACACACACACACACACACACACACACACACACACACATGCATGTGCTAACGAGTAAGTATGTCAGGACACTGAAGTAGACATTCCTCTGCCTTGCCAGCAGGGTGAATACCCCAGATGGTCCTCAGACACCCACAGTCTACACATTTTGTTGAGTGGATCCCTGTACAATCTGACTGATCCTCAGGGAGAACCAGCAATGTGTAAGGGCTACACATGCCCACTTCTCTGAAGTCACACTTCTAACTTAAATGTCTGACATCCTTGGGACATATAGAAGCATTAATTTTTTTGAGACATGGTTTCTCTGTGTAACCCTGCCTGTCTACTTTGTAAACCAGACTGGCCTCAGTCTCAGAGATCCCTCTGCCTCTGCCTCACAAGTGCTGGGATTAAAGGCATGTGCCACCACTGCCAGGCTATGAAAGCATTTCTTTACCCATGAATTGAAAAGAAAAATGTCAATAAACACCTCTAGATCATTGGCTCTCAATCTTCCTAATGCTCCAATACTTCAATACAGTTCCTCATGTTTTGGTGACCTCTCTCAAGAATAAAATTGTGTTCCTACTTCATAACTGTAACTTTGCTAGTTGTGAATTGTAATGTAAGTATCTGATATATGGGATATCTGATATGTTATCCCCAAAGGGAGGTCATGACCCACAGGTTAAGAACCACTGCTCTGGATCATTGTTTAGGTAGTGTGATATCTAATCTTGATTGTCAGCTTGGCTGGATCTGGAGTCAATTAAAACAGGATCAGCTGAGCAGTCTTGTGAGGGAGTTCCTTGATCATATTGGAGCAGGAAGATCCACCCTAAATCTGATGGAACCTTCCAGTTGCAGGCCAGATAAAGAGTCTGGGAGAAGGAAATTTAACTTTGTTCTCATTTATCCTCACTCCTGTTAACATGGTCATATATCCTTTTGCTGAGGATTCCTTGAAGGCCAGCATCTCTCCAGGAATCCTCCAGGACTCCATCATCAGATTGAGATTGCTGAGACAGCCAGCTTTGTGGACTGAACAACTATCAGATTGTCTACTTCTCCAGTGTGAGGCAGACATGATTGAGCTACCCAGACTGCATCCTGCAAGTCTAATAAAGACCCTTCTATACACTCTTTCTGTCAATCCTGTTCCTTTACAGGGCCCTGATTAATACAGTGAGATCTAGGTATTGCTAGATCATTCATGAAGAAGTATTCTCTGAAGCCCCTTACAGTGCAAGGATGCTTACAAGGAGTATCTATATGTATTCAGACAGCTACCTCCTCAGGCAGAGGAAGACGCAGAAGGCAGGTGGACCTGAATTCCAACCCACATAGATTCTGTGTGAGGGTGGTGGACATCAGTCATATGGTGATCAGAGCACCTACTTAGGAATTACACAGATTCCAAGAGAATGGGTCTACACAAGCATCTGCCCTGCTTATTCCTGTCATCAGCACACCATAACCCTAAAAGGAAGCATGCTACCCCATGATGGGGTCAGTAAATGCATATTATATGGTCTGAGTCATGCCTGTGTTCTGGAAATAAATTAAAAGGTCTTGTCCATTATTTGGTTATTTTTCTTCTCCTTTCCTTCTGAGTCATTGCTGGCTTTCCAGCCTCTGCATTGATCATTTTAAAGTTGAATTTCTATTGCACTCCTCTCCAGCAAGCTGGGCAAGCAGCTCTACCACTGAGATAGACTCAAACCTCCGTTTTCAGCTATTTGAAGGACAAAAAGCACAGCAGCCAATGGGCATTTACAGGAACCTGCTGAAGCTTCTGTTAGCTCTAATTTGGCCATTCTTTTCCCAGCAGGGATAGGGCTCTGAAGCTGGAGGCCTCGGGATTGGGAGCGGGGATTCTGTATGCAGAGTGCTGGGAACAAGACCAGACCTACACCCTTGCTAGTGCCCTCAAAGGCAGCTACATGCTCCCATTTAAAAAGCCCTTAACCAAGGGTGGTGACTGGAGGCAGAAGCAGGTGAATCTCTGTGAGTTCAAGACCAGGTAGGGCTACTTTTGGAATCCTGTCTCCAAAGAAATTCCCTCTCCTTCCCTCCCTCCTTATTTCTTCCTCCCTCCCTTCCTCCCTCCTATTCTTCCTTCATTCCTTATTTCCTTTCGTCCTTCCTCCTTTCCTTTTTTCCTTCCTTCTCCCTTTCTCCCTTCCTTTCTTTTTTCTCTTTGTCTTCTCCATCAAATCATTCCATCATGTTAATCAATGCTTCACTTTGTTTCAATAGCCTTCTATGTCAAGTTTTAAAGGAAACTTTAAAACAGAAACAAGGTTACCTACACAAATTTCAGATCAAAATATAGCACTGCTTCTATTTTCTTATAGTTATTATATAATCCAGTGATGCAGGTTGTCCAGAAAGGATAAAAGCCATTCCCACTGATGCAAGAAGGGCACAATGCTCCTATCCACAATGTCTGTGGATCACCAGTATGCTTTTCAGAAAGTTCCCTGCAATTTCACAGCCTTCTGTTTTCTTCCTGAAGCTCCACACACCATCCTCAGCCCCAGAGACCCTTCACAGAAAGCTCTGCAGGACACAGAGATCTATTGACTCCTGGGTAATGATTCAAAGGTTATTACTTAGGCATGCCCTCACCACCCTCCTGGGGTCACAGTGGCTCTCTGCCACCTGTGAACCTGGGAAACACTGATGTGCTCACACAGACCCAAACCCAAGTTCTGCTCAGGTAAAATCTAATATTGAAGTGTTACCTGTGAAAAGATTTGGAATGAATTTTTTATTCTTATGTATGTATATGAGGGGAACACACATGTGAGTGCACTGTCCGCAGAGTCCAGAAGAGGGCGCTATATCCCTGGAGCTATACAGTTGCAGGTGGTGTGAGCCACCAAGCATGGATGCTTAGAGAACACTGACCGCCAGAGTGGGACCAGTTGTAGCAAAGTATCTTCAGCCAGAATGACAGACTAGAAAAAGAACAGCGCAGTTCAAGAGGTGACATGTGTCCTAAGATTCTCGGGAGGATGGAGCAAGAATGGAAGGCCTGTAGAGGGCCTTTCCTGCAGGGTCTGGGCTAACAGGCACTGATCCCTGTGGGGCAGAAAAGACATCCTAGTTTTCAGTTGGCAGAGTAGGGCAGGTGCCTTCTGTCTTCAGTGCTCAAGCCAAAGCAGACTTCCCCACTCTTTCCCATACCTGGAGCTCCCTTGAGTGTAAGTGGTGACATAGGACCCTCTGATTTGAGGTCCTTTTTCAACCTCTGCCAAGAATCAGGGCATTCAGGAGGACAGAACATGAGCCGAGGGTGGAGGGAACAGCCTCTGTGAGGCACCCTTGAGAAAAGGCTGCCAGATCTCAGGTGTGTTCCTCATAATGCCATCTCACATCATCAGGGACATCAGCCAGGCCCAGAGTGACCAGATAAGCAGAGACAATCAGTTCTTGGCAAGGGAACTTTCCAGTGTAGGTGACTACAGAGCAAGAAAGAAAATAAATTCTGACTGAGTGACCAAGGTCCTGCCCCTCCCGTCATGCTCAAAGTTCTTCCCTCTGAAAACAAGGTTGAGACCCTCTTGGTCCCAAGACTATGAAGTCTGGGAGTTGGCCTGGGCTCTGTGTTGCCTTCTCTAAAGACGTCCAGCCATCTGGGTCCTCATAAACACCCAATAACGCCTATTGATCTGTTTCTTTTTGTGTGGAGGTCAGAGGACAGTCCTCAGGAGTCAGTTCATTCCTGCTACCATGGGAGATTTGAAGACCAAACCTCAATCATCAGGCCTGCACCCAAGCACTTCTACCCATTGAACCATCCCACCAGGATGATATCTGAGAATAAATGAGTAGCTTCTCCTTGGCAACGCTCTTCCCATCTCCATGGCTTTCATCAGCCAGGGTTGGCTGAGGTCCAGCCAGGCAAGAAGTACGCTGACTGCCAACCGTAGCAGACACACCAGCCTCTCTATTCAGAGAAGTTCTCATTTCAAAGTGCACAGCAGACCGTGTCATTGCTCTGTATTTACTCGGGGATTAGTGCACAGCCTTTGGAAGCACTAAGGTTCCTCTGCTCTTCATCTGTATTGCACTGTGTAGTGACTGTCTGCACTGTGTAAACAGAAAGTGCATACTTAGGACAGCAACATCAAGCAACTGTGTCTACTCAGGTGACGTGATATTAACAAAGCCCATTTCACTGGATCTGACAAAGAGGACAGGGGACAGCCATGTGCCACCACCTCAGGGACTGTTCTGAGGCTCCTATCTCAAGTTCCAATTGTGCTCTAAGAGAGCCCTTCAGTAGGACATGGAAGGTCTCTGGATACACGTCTTTCAGCTCAGTAGCAAACCTTCTAAGGGCCTGCTAGAGAGGGCAGCCATACGCTCTCTGAGAGATAGAGGGCCCACCCAGCCCTGCTGGAATCAAGCATTTAATACCTGCTTATGAGCTCTCAGACCCTTAGAATAGCTCCATCTCTCTCATTGGCTCTGTATATCTCTTGTGGTCTTATTTAGAGAGATCAAAGCTATTCTGATCCTCACCTCTGAAGTCTCAAGTCTCAAAGAGCAAGAATCCAGCACCAGCCATCTATTCAGCTTGACAGCCAGCGTCTCCCACTCCCTAGACAGGCAGAGGAGAGGATGATGGTTATTCAGCCCTACCGAGTGATGGAAGAACTCCCCAGTATGGAGACCTTGGGGCCAGGAAGCACGGAGAAACCCATTCCCACCCAACCTGCAGCAGAAGAACCCCGGGAGAAGAATTCATGCTGGCTACAGAGCATGAGGCAAAGGATATGGGCAAGAACCAGGAAGGAGGACACTTCTTATAAATAAAAGACTTGGATAATGCTCAGGGAGCAGGAGGGTGGGGTAAATAACAGGTGCAAACCTGCAAATGCTTTGCAGTGGGATGTTGTTTTCTGAGCATGACATGGCCTATTCCATCTCAGAAGCTGTGATTGCCTACAGAACTGTACAATTGAGCCCATCAGTGCACCGTCATGGAGCAGAGGAGGAGTTCATAAGGCCCACTCCTCCAAGGGTTTGAGAGGTTGTCAACAGCTTCTGGCAGAGTGAGGGACCCACTCTCTTCAGTGGTGCCACCAATCACAAGTTGTGCCACTGCGAGTAATCCTAGTTAAACACATTGGGTCACAGTTCCTTTCCAATTCTATGATAAAACACACTTACCAAGAGTAACATAGGAGAGAAGGGGACTCTTTTGGCTTATGATGGTCATAGTCTGCCATTGAGGAGGTCACGGCACAAACTTAAAACAGAAACCATGAAAGAACATTGCTTTCTGGCTTGCACATAGGCTCATGCTCTACCAGTTTTTAAGTCCAAGAACACCCGCCTAGGGAATGGTGCCACCCACAGTAAGCTGGGCTTCTCTACATCAAGAAATAATCAAAATAACTCCCCTCAAAAATAATATGCACCTTTATTTTAATCTGTAGTTGATGCCCTGTCTGGAGTGAAATGATTTTTTCATCTTTCAGGATAGGTTCACACAACACTAGCTGCGGGGTATGGCCAAAGGTTGGTGGATGATGGCAGATCTAAGTACCACTCCTGGAATGCCTGGACCAGGGGATCAAAGCTGGCAGAAGCTGGGTGTAAAAGGCTTATCTCCACCTGGCTCACTTCCTACAGATCCTTACCTCCCAAGACACAGGTGCTGCTAAACAATCATCAGAGATGGCAAGAGAGCACCTGGGACCCTATGTTCCCATGCAACTGACCATATGACTATCTTCGTGGAAGCTACACACCACGTGAAATGTGGTGTTGTGGCCTCCATACGATCCCCCTCCCCTTGTTGCCTCCATACAATCCCCCCCACTTCACCAGATTTCAGGGAGACGAACCAATAAAAACTGTCAACAACAGGAGTGCACACCGATCCATCTCCCCAAGAAGAATAATTAATCGATGCCACATGGGAAGCACCAAGAGTTTTGAATAAATGTGGAGACACAGTTACAAGAGCAAAATATTATCATTTGTCCAACATAATTATTTTCTTGGAAACCGTCGATGATTAATACAGCACATTATAAATACTCTCGTGTGCATTGAGTTTCATCTCTCCGGTCTAATTAACATGCCGGAGAATGGCTCTTTTGGTGGGGAAAGACATTTAAAATATATATTTCATGAAATCTGAGTTATTTGTCATAAGCTCCAAGAGGAAAAAAATAAAATATGAGGAATGCTACAGTTATTTAAATACTTTATGACAGTTTTCAAATAATTTTATTCTTCAAGCTCTTCAAAGAGGGCAAAATGAAGGGGTGTGGGACCTTGCTATTCCTATGGCCATGGCACCCACTTTCTTCACAGATCACCCACAGGATCCAGCTATGCCATCCAGGCACTTGCCCTAAGCAGGCTCAGGCTACAGTGTGGTGTAGCCACAGAGACCAATCTTCTCCGTAAGGGTGGGTACACAAAGCACTGTATTTACAGTGTCTTCATGGAAAGTGAGACTATGAAACTGGTGTTCTCACTGACCCTTCAGTGGGAACCTAGATACTGTCATGCTGATTACCAGAAAAGGAAAAAAATTGAAGTTTGATATTGAGAAAATGTAAGGGGCTTCAGAGTCCATCTCAGGCCTGGGTGCTGGAAAGCCATTGTGCCTCTGTCCTGGAAAGAGAGCATCTACAGTTTGAATGTGGAACGTTCCCCATGCATAAGTATTTGAACACTTGGTCCCACCTGGAGACACTGCTTGGGTGGGTTGCAGAACCTTTAGGAGATGGGGCCTCATTGAAGGAAATAGGTCACTAGTGTGAGCCTTGAGATGATAGAGTTGTGCCACATCCTCAAAGAGAATGATGCTTCCTTCCTCAGCCTCTATCACTTCCAGAAGTTCTTCTATAAGGGTGGATATGCCAGGATTTGGGCCAGCTTGAACTTATGTAGGTCTTGTTCAGGTTACCACAGCTGCTGTGAGTTTATGATTTCAACAACTCTCCTACATCCGTAACATCCAGAAGACAATATTTTACAGCATTTCCCATCCACGGTTCTTACATTCTTTCCACTTGCTCTGCTATATTCCCTGAGTTTGGGCAGTGGTGGGATTAAAATAAACGCCCCACTAAGGGCTGAGCACATAATATCTTTTTATTAGCATTTTGATTAGTTCTGCATTTCTCATTGACTGCTGTCCACTGCAAAAGGAAGCTTCTCTGGTCAAGTCTGTGAGAAACAAAGTCCTATGGATGTAAGTATAAATATTTAGAAAGTAGTCCGATAGCATGGCCATTTAGCTTTGCTAAATAACAATAGCTGATCCTACCCTAAGGCCGACTATGAGCTTTTAGCCAGGATTGTAGTTTTTGTTTTTATAGTCTAGACAGGTCTTAAATCCAAGCAGGAAGCTGTTGGTTACCTCACAACATCCATGCCACTATTGCACCAATGGCACATCTTGCCTATTAAATCCACATTGCAGCATACAGGGTCCAGTGATGGTTAAGTCTAACAATGTCTTCTCTCCCACAAAGGCCCGCAGAGAACCTTCAGACATTGTGAAAGCTGCCTCCGTTTCCTATTACCATGCCTTCCTCACTGTGACGCATCTGACCTGTGAGTGCAGGCTGCTTACCATTGCCTTCAGCAGGCTTCAAAGCTTCTGAGGCTCCTCTCGTTCTCATGATTTCATGATAAGTACTCTGCTCAATGGACCATATAAACCTGCAACTTCATTTTTCTTTAAAAATGTGCATGCTTGTGTTTCACTGGTGACTACAATGAGTAGTGGTTGGTTCGCTGTGTTTCTCTGGGAAGAAAGACAATAGCACAATGGAAAAAATGGGTGTTTACTTTCACTTTTACACACTTGAATGTTGTTTGAATTTTCAACACAAAACTGTTTTGTTTTTATAGTCTCTTTAAAAGTGGCAGGTGCCTTTAATCCCAGCACTTGAGAGGCAGAGGCAGGCAGATCTCTGTGACTTCAAGGTCGACACCCTGGTTGACAGTGTGAGTTCCAGGGAAGCCAGGGCCACACAGAGAGAATCCCTGTCATGAAAAATAAAATAAAATAAAATAAAATAAAAGCAAAAACAGAACAAAAGTCATTTTAAAACACACCATCAAATCGGCCACAACAAAACAATTTTGTGGCATGGCTCAAAGTAAATTCACAACCAAAATGAAGTAAGGGAGCATCCTCTCTAGGCACCATGAGCATTCCACCTGGGCTGGGGTGTTAGCCATACCACAAGCCATCAAACCTGAGCATGAGCTAGGCATGGTGATGCACAACTTTAATCCCAGCCACTCGGGAGGCAGATACAGGCAGATCTCTATGAGTTTGAGGCTAGTCCACTCTACATAGTGAGTTCCAGGACAGCCAGGGCTACATAATGAAGTCCTGTCTCAAAAAGGAAGGAAGGAAGGAAGGAAGGGAGGGAGGGAGGGAGGGAGGGAGGAAGGAAGGAAGGAAGGAAGGAAGGAAAAGCAAATACAGAATAGTTGGCAGTGGCATTCTAGTCTCAAGGGACCTCAGGACAGAGGCAGTTGCTGGCAACAGGCCTCAGAGCTAAATCTAGATCTTTACAAGCAGAACTGAAAATGCAAACATACTTAAGTTCACTGTGACCAAATGCACACGTGCATACAAGTGCACTGCTAATACCATCTCATGGACAGCTGCAGCCTTGGATGCTTAGAACACAGGCAGTGAGAAAATTATGCACATTTACATCCAGGAAAGGAAACAACACAGGGAACAGAATGGACTCCAAGAAAACACAGGAATTTACAGAGTGGAGAATGAAAGTAAAGAGCTGGGCTGTAGTTCAGCAGCAAAATACTTTTCTGGCATACAAAGGCCCTGTGATTGATGCTCACCTCCATAAAACAATCAATAAATAAGAAATCAATAACACAAAAAATGCACATCAATGACAACTGCCACAACAGACAAATTATTTGAAAATATATAATGTTCACACACAATGTGTCAGAAATGCATGGCTGGGAAGATGACTGAGATATGCGAGTATGAAGACCTGGGCTAAAATCCCAAGCATTAATGTAAGAAGCCAGGTGTGGCCAGGCTGCCAGTGACTCCAGAGTTTTGAGGAGCAGAATCAGGAGAAATTTTGTAATGGATGATAGCCTAGCTCCAGGTCCAGTGAAAGACTCTGTCTCAAGGGGACAAGGTGAAGAGCAATAGAACAAGACAGCTGGTCTCAAGTATCTGTATGAACAGATGTACACATCTGTGTGTCGGCCTCTAACTACACACATACACCACAAGCACAATAAATAAAAACCCTTAACTGGGCTCTGCAGATACAGCAGAGTAGCTGCTGGCTGGAGAAAAGAAATGAGGACCTGAGCACTGATGAGGGCAGTGTGTCTCTCTAGGAGATAGATGGAGGTGACCATGTTGTGAGTATGCTTGACGCCACTGACTGCCAACCGTCTTGGGCAACACAGTGGAAATCTGAAGGCAGCTAAACCACAGCAAGACCTGAGTGAGCCAAAGCTGGTGAGATGTGAAGGATGTGAGCCCTAGTGATGCAGTCCAGCTCCATCGGGTATGTACCCAGCTAAAGTAGTTGAGAGGTTGAGGCATCCTGCATCCCAGCATTGGGGAAATGGGCAGAGTCTGTGCAAACTCATTATCTTTTCATATTCAGATGGAGTGTGTTTGTTGAGCTTTTCTTTAAAACCTGAAACAAAACAGGGGCGCTTCTTTCATGAGTTCAGTATTCAGTCTATAAATTGAGAGGAGAAATTAGAAATATAAGGATTACAAAGGAAAAGTGGTTGGTTATTTATAGATTATACAAGGACCTGAATTACTTAAAAATTGCCAGAGTAAGTTTCTTTATTGTAGTTTTTTAAAAAAAAATCAATTCTAGCCAAGTATATTTCTCTTTTTATATCTCAGTAGCAAAAAAATTAAGGTTTATAACAAGTAGCTTCAAAGTGCATGGAAGAATAAATTCAACAAAAGTTATACAAGTTCTGGATGGAGGTAGATCACCCAGTAGAGCATTTGGCTAACAGCTTGCCTAGCAAGCCATTAACCTGATCACACACTGCATAAACCAGGCATGCCTGTAATCCCAGCTCCTGGGAGGTAGAGGCAAGAGAGGATCAGAAATTCAAGGTCATTTTTGGTTGTATGTATGGCAAGTTGACAATAGCCTTGGTAACACAAAACCCTGTCTAAAAGTAAAAAAAGTTATCCAACACGAGCAATAACTGGTGTATACACCACGGTCAGAGAGAATGGGAGAGCATGTCCTTAAGTGCCCACCCATCTCTGCTGTCTTAATACATAGGGCTCCCTGCAGCAGCGTGTGTAGCTCACGAGCACAAACACATGGTCTTATCTGTGCTGTGGTGTCTGTGAGCCCAGCAGCCACGTCAGCATCTTCACACCAGATGTGTGAAGACAGACAAATCAGAAATAAAGTCAAGGAGTTGGAGAAATGGCTTAGCAGTTAAGAGTACTGGATGCTTTTAACAGAGGCCCTGAGTTTAATTCCCAGCACCCACATGGTGGCTCATAACTATCTATACCTGTAGTCTCATGGAATCCAGTGACCTCTTCTGATATAGTTGTATGTATAGTCAAAGCATCCATATATATAAGATACATAAATAAATAAATCTTGTTTTTTTAAAAAAAAAAGGAAGAAAATAAGTGAAGACAGAGAACAGTGTTATGTGGAGATGGTGTAGTCTTGTAAGACAGAATCTGAGAGGAAGCAGACCAATATAGTGTCTGCTTGTTCTACACTCAGATCTGTTCCTGCTCTGAAATACTGTAACACTTAACTTTAAATGGGCATGGGAACCTAACAGTAAGGCATTACAGTGACAACCACACGTATCCCCTCTACTGGCCCTTCCTATCTTTTACCAATTGGAGGCTTGTATGCCATAAAAACTGCAAGAAGCAGAAAGTATTGGAATTAAAATCTGCTTCCATCAGTAAATGAGAATTTAATTAAAGCCCAGGGGATCCCTAACCTTAGCAGACTCAAGACTCCATCCATCCCATCACCAGCACACACAGTTCTCACACATTTCCTGATGAATGAATGTAGAATGGCTCACACTCAGGAGTTGATCAGAAGCAGTCTTGGGTCTGGGTCATCTTGTTCATTCACGTCCCACAAATGGCCTATTGGACATAGACATCACATGGTGAAAAGGGTAGTATTTCAAGGGTGTTAGCCCTATAGGGTGACAAGGGATGGCCTGAAAGACACTTGAATCTTGGGATTCCTAAAGGTCCTGAGACAGGCAGAGATGATGTTACAGTGTGCTGATGGGTCTGTGGCTGCTGCACAAGATCACTTAGGTGTGTCTGACTCAGACATGGTAAATCAGGGAATGAGAATATGGTCAAGACATGAGCAAAAACCAAGCCAACTGCCCTCTGCTGTCAGCTGCCCAATGCTGTCCATTCACTGTGACGGTCACCCCAGTGTCCAAGGTGGATGTGGTTTGGGTTTGGTCTCTATGTGTCTTCCTTTCTGTGGTTGGTGTTCAAGACTCCATCTACACAGCAAGCACCTGTGCTGTCTCTGACTCATTCTCAGTGGTACACATTCTAACAGACACACCCAAACTGCAAACTAGTTTTCATTTTGGCTTATTGCAAAAACAAAATCTAGCACAATAGTGGGGAACTGTCTGGGAATCACACCTTCTTGTGGGGATTACCACAAGGACAACGTACAGCCAAGTCTCTTGAGAAATTCTTGAAATATCCAGGTGACCATCAGGTGTGCCATGGTCTTATAGAACCAAGGTGGTGGCAGTAACATGAGAAACCATACAACCTGTCCTGCATTCTCCTAGCGATGCACTGACAAATGGATGACGTGTTAACAAAAAAACCCTGACAGAGAATGCAGTTCCATTAATATCTCCAGGTCCCCCAGGGGCAGGCCCGCTGCACCTCTGTATATGTGAAAGCAAAGCGTAAATAACATATCACAAGATGCCTGTAAAGGAAACTCTCCCCAGCATAATTAAATGCATATTTTATAATGACATGCTGGGAACATCCATGTCTATCTTTGATATGGAAAGATAGAAGCAAGTTTACCACCTCTGGTTCACTCCAAGTGCAATTATGTACCTGGTTGGTGTTTCCAAATCTGTTGCTCTGGGCACCAGCTTTCAATGTATATGGATATCCCTCCTTTTCCTGAGTGGGTGAAGAGATGTCCTAACTGAAGAATCATCAACAATGACAGCTACCCAGGGGTACATGCACAGAATAACTGTATCCTATAACCCTATGGAAGACTTGTCCATCCCTCAAAAACAGTATGTCTGGATCACACACACACTGCTGATTATTCATGGGTTCCAATTTCAAGATTGCATGGCTACTTCCCTTTAAACAAGAAGAGAAGTATGTAAGTCTGAAGACTGAACCAAAGAGTGCCCAGGAGGTCCACTGACGACAGATGTGCCTCATTTCAGACACCTGTCAATTCTTAGAATGCCCCATGGGGACAGACCTCCATGGAGAGGGCTAAGCTGGCCCCTGAGCTATTTTGCTGGGTGGTGCAAACTAGCTGGGTAGCTAGCCTCTTACAGGCACTGCTAAATCAAGCCATCTTTGTGAGCAGTAGGTACATGGAAACCCAGTATCAGGTGCTGAGCAGGACAGCTGATGTCCCAGCCCATAGGGACAGGCCACATTCAACACAGCATTTGCAGTACCTGACCTCAAATGGTCACCATCACCAAATTTCCACCTATGGGTAGACAGAATGCACATCTCTTTCCTGAGTAAATGAGATTACTTTCAGATATATAAGAAAAGGAAATCATGTTTTCACAAGAAAACTGTTCAGTGAAAATCTAAACAATATCTAGGTTTCCCACTCTATCATGTCTATGAAGAAAGGGGATTATGTTTGTGGTCACCCAGCAGGACCTCTAGCTGAGTCACTGCCCTGACACCATGGCTCAGGATCTTTTCTTGGGAAATGGAACAAAAAAACCATTCTCTTGGACAAAAAAAGAAGGAAGTGATAGGCAAGGACTCTAAGAGTTGACAGCACTACGTAAGGGCCTGGCCAGAACCATGCTCAGTGAGGCAGACTGTCCAGACAGGGAGGGTCTCCAAGTCACAGGATCTCACTACAAACTTGCCATCACCATTACCTGATCTGAGCACCTGGCTTTGCCCTCTCGAAGCACAGGGAGTCCTTTCACCCCAGAACATCAGAGTTGCCCCCAATGGCCTCAGCCTTTACTCAGATTTTGCCTGTGGTGGCTGCAATGTGTTCCAAGGAAAACACCGAGGTGCAAGATGCATGGGGCCAAGCTGTGTTCCCAGGCATGTGCTTCAAGAGATGCCAAGTCCAAGACTCAAACCCATGGAGGACAAAGTGACTGGGGGTCAGCTCTGCTGATGTAATGCCACCTTTCCATCTGTTCAGGAAACAGTGAGTTCTCAGTGTGCACCAGCCCAACACTGAATGCTTCTGGGACAAAGAGATGCTCCCTGCTCTTCTGCTGCCCTTTGGCGCCCATCCCCTATTCCTGTCTCCTGTGAGGAGACTCATTCCACCAATGAAGAGATATGTCTGTGGACAGCATGACCCAGCTCTCAGAACTACTGGAAAGGAACAGTATCAGGTCCTCACTCTTCCTGGAACAGAAGCTCTAGAAAGTTGTGGAGCTTCAAGCGACATCCTGCCAGGAGCCAAGCGCAAAGTCCTACCTTGCTTGGAGCCCTCAATCTCTGATCCTCCGTGTTATAGTAACCCATCTTTCCATCTGGGGGTGTCTGGCTCCAGAGAAGATAATTTACCCATTGTGTGCAAAAGTTTCCCACCATGGTCTGAGTGAACCCATTCCTATGTTCTTGTCAAAGTTAGGCTCTTCATGGGTTCAGCCAGGCCCCCATTAGGACTTCATCATTCCAGAAACATGCACAATTCTTGTCCTCAGATTTTTCTGATGCACTTTTCTCTCTTGTGTTGATCGGTATGAGAGCAGAACATATTCACAGAGCATACAAACCTTGAGGGGCCTGGCTAGGAGGTCTTGGTAGTCACCATGGTGACCAGCTGATCCTTTCTTCTCATCTGTACTTGTATCTTCATGAAGATGGATGGGCCAACAGGGCCAGCTATAAAAGTCCCCAGAGGTACACAGAAGATATGATGGAGACAGCCACCCTGGCTGCCAGGCTAATGCTGGCACCAGACCACTCACATCCTACCTTCACTGGCCCAAGAGAGAACAGGAAATTTTCTCAACACACACTCAAAGACACATGCAGATGCACACACACACACACCCATATACATGTACACATATACATGCATACATGTAAACAGGTACTCACATACATATATATGCACACAGAAGCATATATACACATACATACCTGCATACACATATATGCACATGTACACACACACCCATGCACACAGCAGCATCCCCTAGAGCTTATTACATGCCAGCTGCACATAGTGCTTCCTGTTTCTCATTTTTGAAAATGTATCATGAGTTCCTCATTGTGGGAATTACTCAGAAATATGCTCTCAGTGAGTGAGCCCCAGCCTTTCCTCCTGTCCTTCAGTATGCAATTCCTACCTCCACACATCTGTCCATACGCATTCCCTGTGACAGAGATCTCCATCTCGGTCCATGACACCTTTCCTGACTCAAAATCTGGTTTCCATGGCAAATCTGTATCTCCCATCAAACCCCTCATCAGCCCTTGATCTACCCCTCCTGTGACCTGTGGTTAACTCACATACCTCTCCTTAATGGCTACAAGTGGGTTTCATTGTACCAACCAAATCCCAGAGAGCAGACTTGTGGAGAGAACATGCAGTTGGTTTCATAAACACTTCATGGTGACGTAGATGAGACACTCAGGTGAGACATTCAGGCACACAGGCCCCGCCCTAGGGACACAGCTGGATGCTGACTCCCAGCAATTGTCCATCTGCATCTACCCTTGTCCTGGCACTTTGATCTCAGGCTGTAACATTGATCCTATATTGGCTAATTAGTCCCAGGCTAGCTAATTGATCTTAGACTGGTGCATTGATTGCAGGCTCACAGACAGAAATTTCACTTGAGTTCCCCTCAGAAGGAGCAGGTTAAATTAAAGAGATCTATTGAGCTGCAATGGTCAGTGAGCAGCGTGTACCCAGCTCCCTAAATTCCAACAGGAGTGTCAGCAAATCAAGAACAAACATCCTGAGATGGGGCATTGGCATCTGTCTCTTAGCTGCATATCCTCCAGTCTCTACTGTTTTTTGGGTGCCCTACCTTGCAGAGCCTGAGTATGAAAGAATCAGTAATGACAGTTCCTACCACAGTGGCTCCACATAGTGACCACTAGACAGTGAGGATGTAAAGGCTCTGTGCTCCATGCTGGGATAAGTCTGAAAGTGTGAGCCTGAAGTGAGAGTCATCCATGAAGGCCAAGGGGAGCCAGGCATCTGTTTCTATAGGTGCCAAGCCAAGGCAGACTCAGGTGGGGGGAAATGCATGCAGCCGTCAGAAAGGAAGCTGGCAGGCAGACCAGACAGGGAAATGGAAGCAGACATCGGCACAGTGAGTCTCCACAACTTCAGAGCTGATGCTGGGCTCACACAAGGTGGGTCCACTCTGAGCCTTCCTGACCTCCCAGGTAGATAGGCCAGGACCACTGAGAACTCACAGCCATGTCCATCTGTGGTGTCAATGACACTCAGCCCTGAATAGTCTGACCTGGAGGACAGAACGTTGATAAATGTGTTAAAGAAGAGCCCTCTCAAGTGTCCTGTTCAGTCCACTGTCCGACACCCACCACTCACCAATGTTCATGTTTCCGGCCAGGCTCTGTGCTGGTCTTCTTGCCACATATAAAACATCCATAATTCTCCCTCTACTCCCTGGAGAGTTTCTTGGGGCATTACAGTCCATTCCAGCCTCTTGGCCACCCTGCAGGGTAAGCACTCTCTCTGCTGCTGTGTTTATATGGAGAATCTAAGTAGGGATTGCACAATGTCAGCTCTAAGGCAGGGCCTGAGAATGGACAATGGGTGAGTCTAAGGCCATACCACTGCACACATACTCAATCTCATAAGCCAAAATGATCATTTCATTACTGAAATTTAAAAGAAAAGAAGAAGTAAAATTTAGAATAGTAGCTGGGGACAGTTGTGCTACCAGACAAATCTCAAGCTCTGATGATTTTTTTTATTGGGGTTGGGTATGGAAGGAACAGATAAATATCAGAGGGTCACTTGTCCCTTTAAATGGTAACTCTGGGAGAAAGGATGGCCATACCAACCTTACGTTGAGGCAGATTTGTCTAGATGTTGTTTTTTATTTTCTCAATCAGCCACCATGTATCCTTTGCAGGTAGAAATATATACAGGAAAGGAAAGAAAATCATGGAAAAACTTTTTTTAAAAAAATTGCAGGTTTTATGTGGAGAAATACCTGTCATCCCACTAAAACAGAAGTTAAAAGACAAGCACAAAACTAAAAAAAAAAAGAAGAGTAGGGTTGAGACGCAGCAGCCATGGGTTAGCAAGATTCTCGTAGTTCTCAGTCAACAGAAATGGGCAGGTGAAACAGATAATCAGCCGTACAGACATGGGAACCCACATCCGTGGAGAAACCAACCTTCAACTCTTAGAGGAAGAGCATCATACCACACTGAAAGGTCACTGAGAGCACCATTGTCCAAGGGCAGGAAGAGTACATCACATGGTAAAAGCACAGATTCAAGGGATGCAGCTAAACAATAGACTGTCCTCAAAGATGTACAAGCTTGCTTTGGACCCGACACTGTGGTGGAAGTATGTGCCATGTTCTCAAGAAGTAACCCCAGTTAGAAGAGTGAACATGAGAGGTATCTGTCCTGTTTAGCTTCAGCTGTCAACTTGGCACAGCCTAGAATCATCCAAAGGATTCTAAACGAAAGGACTGCCCAAATCAAATTGGCCTGTGGCCATGTCTCTGAAGAACTGTCTTGGAGATTGCTCTGGGAGGGTCCAGACCACTGTGGACAGCGCCATCCCTAGACAGAAGGACTGAACAATATGGAAGCTAGTGGAACACTAGCCTGTAAGCGAGTCACAAAGCAATCTTCCTCCAAGGCTTTTTCTTTGAGATCCTGCTGACCTCCATCAATAATGATCTCTGACCTGGAAGTATAAGCCAAATAAACCCATTCCTCCTCAACCTGCTATTGGTCAGAATGTTTTATCACAGCAACAGAATAAAAACAATGTACCACACAGATTCCCCCTTCTTTATTAAGAAAAAAAAGCAGGCAGAAGCAGAGGTCTAGTCTCTGAAGTGCAAAAGGAACATGTACAGGTATCACTCCAGGTGTCATCCACCCAGACAATCCCTGACCCGTCTGACACCCTTTTCACAGAGGCAGGCAGTTGGGTGTCAACCTGCGTGCAACCAGACATACTCCTCATGAGTTCCCAGAAGCCAGAGTACTCATGTGCAGTGCTAAGCCTCGCATCCTGCAAAACATTCTTAAGGCTTCTCCTTTAAGGAGACCAAGCAAACTTAGGGGGACTGACCGACTCCAATGGCTGAAAATGCTTGGACAACCGTGGCTGCCTCGCGACACTGAAGGAACCTAACATGGCAAATGCACCACAGGCAAACTAGGAATATCAGCACCATCAGGCTCGCCAGAACTCCCATTCCCGCCCACTCTTTCTGGTGATCCACAGCGGTGGAGAATCAGGACGCCAGTCCTTCTGCCAGGTCCAGCATCCACTCCGGTAGAATTCATGATCACCATGGTTACTCTCAGCTGGGCCATCAAGTTTTCGAATTCTCCAATCCAATTTCCTAAAAGATAACTTGAAAACTGTTTAGACAGATTTGCAGCATGAATAAAGTTCTGATATTGTACACTAGTCCCACGTAATTCTGAAAACTTCCATTCACAGCCAAGCTAGGCCAGCTGCCAAAGAGTATCAATCCACTCTTGGACCAGGTCGATCCTTTGATTAATAACCATCAAGCCCTTTTTTAACTGGGCAATAAGATTCTTTTGTATGTCTAGAGCCTGTACTACATTAGCCAAGACCGCATTCAAAGTTTGTGCAGTCTGCAAAATATGGCTCGTGGCTCCTATGGCAGCCAATGAAATGGCTGCGATTATGGCAAGCACTTATCTGCACCATCAGGGTCAGCAACAGCTGTGGGATAATGCTCAATGCTCTTATTTGGGGAAACCTTGGGGTGTATCCATAGCACAGGTAAAATTGCCATATTGTTTCCAGGGCTTGTGCTACATTGGCAGAAAGATTATTCAAAGTACACTGGCCTCCCAGGCCTAGAGATTTAAAGACACGCTGACTAGACCTACAAGACTGCTGGGTCATTCGTGCAGGGAGAATGCCGAATGCCGATTACTGAGCGCCTCAGGCTCAAACATATGCCCAAGGCATAGCGCACACAGGTGGAAATTCTCCAGGTGGCTGGAATGTAAACAACTTAGGCTCACCTGCTCTCACTTAGGATGGCTGTAAATCACTGGGTGTCATGTGGTGCCTGTTAAAAGCCTCCACCTGGGCTACTGTGAATGAGGCTGTGATCCCATAAGTCCGTACTGACTCAGCCAAAGATTTTATCACTTTGAAATCTAAGTGCTCCTCATATCGATTTCCTTGTGGATCTCAAAACACTGGATACACTAAGCGTAACTCTGTTCTGACTGCCTTCCATACCCCCGGGCTGAAAGCACGCCCTAAACCACCATTCCCACCTTCCAGCATAGGGAGGGGGAGCCGAAGGCACAGTTTGACATGCTGGTGATCTGCAGCATTCTTTTCTATCTGGATCCTCCTTTTCCTTCCTTTTTTTCTTATTTTTGTTCTTTTTATCTGTTCTATGAGTGACAACAGCTCTTCCTCCGAGTCTGTAGACTCAGGAGTTTCTATATCAGCAAGGTTGGGGCACAACTCTCCCCTTTTACTCCATCCTTCACTGCCTGCCTCTGATCTCTCCTCCAGTAACATTTCTAAGGCGGCCTGGCCACTTTCCACTGCCCCACCATAGCGCTGATCTTCAAGATCCCCTCCTGTCAGCTTCAGGTGGCCTCGGCAAATGGAACCACACCCACCCAGAACCAATCCACAGGCCTTGATCCTCCATGGAGACAAAAGCAGAAACTCCCTTCCCAAGCAACACATTCCTACAAAGAGACTTCAAAGTCAAGACATCTTCAAAGTACTTGCATTTGTTTAACTTAGCAGCCTTAGCAATCAATTGTCTTTCTGCAATTAGCTCACTAAAAGTCAAAAAATTAAAAGTAAACACAATAACCCTTATCCAGACTCTCTGTTTATCTGCCATCTTCACGTGGCTTTTATCCTTTATTTCCTATTTCCCTTTCTTAAAGGGCTTTCTTACCCTTCCTTCATAACTTTAAAGGTTTCTCAGAGCCTTTACCAAACAGCCCCAGCTTTGCTAATGCTTTTACTTTCACTTTTGAGCTCAAGTTTGCAACTGCTGTTACTTTCACTTTGAGCTCAAGGCTGCTGTTCTTTCACAGCTGCAAAAGATTACACTCACTCGTCAGTGAGCTCCCTCTTCTCTGCCTTATCTATAGGCCGGAGCTACCCCACTCTAACTGCGGATCCCAACTCACCTGGGACTTACCGGTGCACCCCCCTCCCGACTGCAGAGAGTTCTGAATCCTGTCATTTGTTGGCGAGAGTTCAATTCTTATCTTCCCGGGTTTCGGCACCACTTGTCGCGTGCCAACTTGTCAGCAAGGAACACGCAACACCGGATCCTTCTCTTTGCAGTTTATTCAGGCCTTTTATTATCTTCTTGTCTTTCACTCACTCTCACTCTAACTCTCACTCTCAGACGTATGACGAACGACTCACTCTCTCACGAACAACGAATGACCCCTGGGGGGAAGTCTGCTCGTGGCTAAATACCCTCTGGGCCTCCAATCTCGGTAAGCCACGTGGACATTGCCCATAGGTCCTGAGGTGCTGGAAGCAAGCCACCATCCTTGCCTATAGCCAATAAGGAGTTGTTTACTCCTGAGAGCACTCACCATCCCATCAGGAAGGTGGAAGGCAGAAACCAGTGCCACCTTTAGGGCGTGGTACAACGCAGCTCCCTACAAAACAGGATACTGCCTGTCCAAGATAAGATAATAAGTTACTGAGCAGGTACCCTGTGTGCTAAGGAAGGTCTCAATGAGATCTGTGAAGACTATGACTCACCAGAGTCCTCGCAATGGCCCTTGTGACCAGCTCCCATGCATGAGGTCCTAGTCCTCATGACCTTCCAGTTCTTCTTACCCATTTGACTAAAAATTCTATTTTTCTTCCAGTGGCTTTCCACAAATACATGATTGTTTATCCGGATCCTTAGAAGGTTTCATGTATTCCACATGTTAACTATATTTCTTCAAGTTCATTTTAAAGAAGCAATGTAAATGCAAAAGTCACCACACAAAGTTGTTTGCAGCAACACCCCCAAAAGTGTCGAGAAGTGACATAGCAAGGGAACAGTAGAAGCAGCAAGAGCATTCCTAAACATCTATGTCATGGCATAAGGCGCTAACAGTTGTTATATTTATATCACAGAGGGACATCTGGCAAGCACAATAGGACCATGAACACACACACACACACACACACACACACACACACACACTTTTCTTTGAATTATAATCACATCATTAAACATCATCAACTTCTGGTGTTGCACAGGTGACTCTGACTGGTTTATCCATGAGGTGTTATTTGCACGGTGCTACTCGGCTTAGCCAGTGTTGCATGAGGCTTCTATCCACAGTCCCAAGGGCTGAGACCTCTACCTCTGCCCTTGCAGACAGCTGAGAAGTCCCAGGGAAGGTGCTTGTGATTCTTTCTCTCCTCTGGTCAGGTACAGCCTCCAGATATGCAGCATGGAACCATGAGGCTTCCCTCCAGGTGGCAGATGCTCCTCAGCTCAGCTTGAAACTCAGAGTCCTGGTCCACTCCAGCAGCCAGTTGGCCTTTGTCCCTCACACAGCACTGTGTGTGTTTCCAGCATCTGTGTGTGAACAGATGCCAAGATAGGGAAGCCTCCAAAAGTAATGCTGATTGTTTGGGAGACTCAATCCAGAATCCAAGACTTTCAGCTGGCACTTTTCTTTCTAAGGAAAGCATAGATAATGTTTATATCCACTGCATGGAGAGAAAAATCACAAGATAACATAGAAGTCATTTGTCCCCAAGCAAAATCAGAGTGGTGTGGCCCTCCAGTTTCTCCTTTGGAGAGTTTTGGCATTAAGCAAAAATCTTCCTGTTTGGATCTCTCTCAGTACTCTGCTTCTTCATGTGCCAAAGTGGCCTTATTCATCAGTGTACGGCTGTGTTAGTTTGCAATAATCAGTTTTATATGTAAAATGTGGAGGTTTGGATGAAAATTCCTCCTCTAGGCTCATAGGAATTGGCACTATCAGGAATATAGCCTTGTTGAAAAAAAAAAAATAATGTGCCACTGTGGGAGCAGACTTTGAGGTTTCAGCTCCAGTCAGTTCACTTCCTGCTGGCTGAGGATCAAAATGTAGAACTCTCAGCTCCTTCTCCAGCACTGTGTCTGCCAGCATGCCGCCATTCTTCTTCCCATGATCGTAATGGAATAAACCTCTGAACTGTGAGCCATGCCCAGTTAAATGCTTTCTTTTATAAGAGTTACTGTGATCATGGTGTCTCTTCTCAAAAATAAAACCCTGACTGAGATAGAGGTCTTTGTGGATGAATGTCTTCTTTCTTTTAACATTTTCATTATTTTCATTTTATTTACATATTTATGTATGCCAGTGCCTCTGGCCAGAAGATGGCATCAGAGTTCCTGCAGCTGCAGTTACAGGCATTTGTGAGCTGATTCATGCAGATGCTCATGTTAGCAGGTGCTCCTAACTGCTGAGCCATCTCTCCAGCAGCTTGCTCTCTTCTTGAGTCAATGCCCGGGAATATACATGGGGGTCATACCTTGAGTGTATGCTCATCTTCACAAGAAAATACTGAACTGTTTTCCAAAATCGTGATAATCTCTATGTATGACACGGTTGTAGTGGTACTTTACTTTGGGCTACCAGCTCACAAATAACAACACAGAGACATATTGAAAGTTTAATTATGAAAATTTGGCCTTATCTTAGGTTTTTCCCAACTAGTTCTTATAATTTAACTCATTTGTTTTTACTTACATTCTGCCATGTGGCTCAATTACCTCTCCCTCATAACATATGCCCGACTTTTTCCGTGTTTCCCTGGCATCTCCTGCTCACCTCCCTTCATCCCCAGTTTCTCTCTCTACCAGGGTTCTGCCTACTCTTTCTTGCCTAGTTATTGACAGTTCAGTACACCAATTACAGCGACACATCTTCACACAGTGTAAACAATACTCTGCAGCACACAGTGATTGTACATTCTGGTCAATACTGGGTTTTTCATCAGGCTTATAGATTTTGTCCATTATGAGAGATGTGTAACAAAATAAAATCACATCAATATTCATTTGTTTTTTGCTAATAATGATGCTGAACTTTTATATGTGTTTATTACATTTATGTAGTATAGATAATTTTGTAAAGTGCTTGTTCAAACTGAGTTTGAGTTTTATTTTTGGTTTTGGTTTAGGGGGATGTTGTTTGGTTGGTTTGGTTTTGGTTTTGGTTTTTCAAGACAAGATTTCTCTGTGTAGCCGAGGCTATCCTGAACTTGCTTTGTAGACCAGAATGGTCTAAACTCAGAGATATGCTTTCCTCTGACTCCTGAATGTTGGATTAAAGGCATTAACCACCACTGCCAGCCAAACTGAATTTTTGATCAAACACAAATTGTTAAAAATCTTTTCATGTATTTTGTCTTAGGAAGTTTCTGTTTTCTTTGAGGCCATAGGATTGTTTTTTATATGTCTTCTTTTTAGGATGTTTATCCCTTTACTTTTTCCATTTAGAGCTATGATCTATTTTCAGTCAATGTTTGTATATAATGTGAAATAAAACTAAATTCCATTTTCTCAGACACATAGTTTTTAGGCCTAATTTTGTAGAGTCTCTGTCTGTTCCTTCAATCTGTCCATCCTGACACCATAAGGTTTTTAAAGGAAGGCAAGACTATTGGGAATTAGAATGGGGATCACATGTGATATTTTGACCAAGAATCTGGTTTCATTCTTTTCATATCCTAAGAACTTCGGTGAAGTTAAATTTTAAAATAATGGACTAATTTGTTTGGTGGGGAAAATCTTAAGAGAGAAGCACAATTAGGTTTGTGCTGAGAACAAAAACCGCAGTTTTAAGAGACCAGCACCACTGAAGAGAAACCCCTGGTGCTGTACTGAACAGTAGGAAAATTATCTTGAGGACAAAGTTCCAGATCTCATGCAAATTTTGTGAGGATTCACAACGGGAGAGACATTCCACTGAGAATGTAGCCGAGAATGTAGGCAGGGTCCTGCTCCTCAAAAGTAACAGACCAAGCAACTGTTTCCCCGGGCCAGCACACAGAAGCTGATATAGCTATCGATGAAGGTGACTAGGACACATCTGGAGCTATCAATAGAATTCAGCAACAGCATTCCTACAGCACTAGATTTTAGGGCTTGAACAATACAAGACTGAGTGTGTTGTAAAGTCTTGCTCCATTGTGATAATATGTTTTATATTTAATAAAATCAGCCTGAAATATCAGAGAACAAATTTACCCACAGTCAAGCCAGGAAGGTCAGAGAGTGGTAACTCGTGCGTTTAATTCCAGCACAGGAATGATGGTTGGTAACCCACACCTTTAATCCCATAACTCCAGAGACAGAGATCTTTCTGTATTTCTGTGAGTTCAAGGCCTAACTACCAAATAGAGTAACTCACAGCCTTAATCCTAACTCTAGAATTATGATGCAGAGTTGAACCCGGAAGTGAAACAATTGAGTGAAAAAGATATTTAAGGCAGGTGTAGGCAGACAGTGTAACAACGAGCCAGGCTGAGGACTCTTGAAGATACTTTAACCCTGAGAAGTTGGCTGGGTGAGAATTGACTGTGGTCTGTTTCCTCTCTCTGATATTCCAGCTTTTCCCCATTATCTGGCTCTGAGCTTTTATTAAATACCAACTAGAATTGGTTTTCACTCCATAGTGTTAAACAACAGTTGAGTCCTGGCAGCGTGTAGCAGGATTAGAGTCCCTACAAGGAGGCCCTGAGAAGCTCCTGTGTGGTGGAGCTACATAAAGCCCAGATTGCAGAAGAGATTCTAGACTACTGGAGATACCAGGACCACAGGAATGTCTGCTGTGGAAAACTACAAGCATAGTTTGGTGCCCAACTAAGAGAAGAACTGGAGAAGAGGGGCCACCTGTGCTCCTGGAGCCCAGATGGTTACATTATGAGTCTTAGATGCTGGACATGGAGCTGGTGTCTATTCTTCTGGGTTTCATTTGCTTTGGTCAGATCCTTCATTGATATGTCCTGGTTTTTCTCCTTTTGAATTGGTGCCATTACACATTTGGAGGTAATTTGCTTTTATTTTACAGGTTTTTATAGGGGCTCCTAATTAAGAGATTGCCTGGAGTCTCAGAAGAAACTTTGGACTTGAATGTGTTGGGTTTGAAAAGATAACAGGGCCATTGTCACACCTACAACTAGCTTAAATAAGATCACATTAGATATGTGTGATGATCCCATCACAGTGACTGGTAAAGCCAGTAGTCACTAATGAATGCTGACAGTCACCCCAGCTATGAACATGTCATCATCCAACCGACCTAGAGTTTTTCAGTCTCTCAACATTGAGTATGACCACAGGAGTGTGACTGCACAAGAATCAGCCAGGATCAGATGTGGATGCAGCAACTCTCCTCCAGGTGAATGCTCTGAGGACAGCTGACAAGAGGTGATTATTAAAGTTGGGACAAAGGGGACCTGGAAGACCTCAAAGCAGATGGAGCCTCAGGTCCCACGGCCCTTCCAGGCGAGAGTGCTCTCAGCCCACCCACTGGGAATATATAGCCAAGAATGAGGAGTCAGCAACTAGAGCTGGACTTTTCCCCTGGTAGGCAGCCTTATTGGAAAGGAGGAGCCAGAGGGATCTTCAAGTGGGCCTTGTGAGCCAGGCCTCAGTAATTGCCCTTCTGCTATGATGGCCCTGTAACTCTTGGGCCTGTACTTTAATAATTAATGCACCTCTTCCAAGAGGCTTCCTGGCAACCACCAGGATCTCTCAGAGCACAGAAGCTCCATATTAAACACTCACTCCAGCTTCTCACCTTCCCCAGGGACACCTTGGCTCCTCCCTCTCATCCTTCGAAAGTTAAATTTACAAGTCCCACCACTCAGCACATTGGACCTGCTTTGTGTTCTGTTTTAATTAGGGAACAATGGAGACGCGAGAGGTGCATTTGTATTCATGGCATCAATAATTCAGTAAGGAGAGAACAGAACAGACAACCCACATGTGCAACCTGCCTAAAATTTCTTACTTCTCATGATGAACAAACCTTTAATTGGGAGTCTACCATTCTATTTTCAGATCCGGAGTGGGCCTGGATATGAGTCCTGTGTTTGCCACAGAAATCCCAAGAAGGTAAAAATTCAGGAAGGAGATCCATCAACAAAAAAAAATTAACAGGATTGTCTCAGGACAGTCATGATGGATGGCTTGGATTTGGTTTTCTTGGTGTGTTTCAATTCTGTCTTTTGCAAGCCTTCTATAATTAACAAGGTTTTGTTTTATAATAAAGCCATGTTTTAAATTAGAGACTACGTCACAGATGAAGTCTGTTCATTGAAATGCCCTGTGACCAGTGAGGCTGGCTGTTATTTCATGCATATCTTTCAGGGTCTGTCAAAGGCAGAAGTGTCTCTGCCTGGGACCCTGGGGCACTCGTTTGGAATTTGAACAAATGCAAAACATACAACTACTGCATGCTGACTCAAAGGAACTACCCCTGGCTCTAAGGAGGTTGGGCCTGAGTCCAGTGTGGCTCCCTAAGGATGGCGAGCTTGTGGGCACATAACCTGTAGCCTCTCTCCAGTCTGGCAATGGGAGGGAGAGAAGAACCCTCCAAGTGCCAACATCCCCTTGATGCAGAGCACAGCCCAGAAGAGGTATATGAATGATTATGTAGTAAGGAGGAGGAACAGACAGAAGGGCTGGCCCTGTACAGACCTCTGCAGCCTGGCTGGGTCCTCCTCAGTGAGCAATGGAGAGCCGAACCAAAAGGCTCTGGGGCCACCTTCCTCCAAACAAACAGTGGTGGGACAGGTTTCATCCAGGTTGTATTTTTTTCTCCTCCAAATTTTTAGGAGATAATGATGAGCAAAATGAAATTGGTTTTGTTCAAGGGGTACATGCCTGCGGTTTTTACATATGAACTGTTAATGGTCACGATGAAGTCATTAACATACCTGATGTGTCACAGTTGGGCTCTGTGTGTAAACAGAACTATTCACAGTGAAGTGTAAGCTGCAGGGTGTTACCGTAACATGCAGCAGAGCTCATTCCTGCCACTCAGCCATCCGTGACCAGTCCCTGAACCCTTTAGCCAGCATCACTCAGCTCCTCCCTGGCTATGAGAGTCATCCTTCTGTCCATCTGGCCGTTCTGCCTCCGTGCAGAAGCAAGACTGTGCTGCCTTCATCATCCCCTACCAGCTTGGTTTACAGAGCTCAAAGGCCTCCAGTTTCATCCATACTGTCATATACAGCATGATTCCCTTCTGGAGGTGGGGCTGTATAGTATTCCAGTGTGCATATACAGCGTATTTCCTTCATCCATCTGTAGACAAGCCAGTTGGCTTCCTAGGGATTCCTTGGTGCTATGTTGACACTTAGGTCAGTTTCTCTAAAGAGTGGCCTGTCAGGTTGTGTTGGGGTATTAAGAGCAGATTCATGCAGCATGCAGATTTCATAGTAGAGTGGGCAGCTCACATTAATAGATAGGTAGGTAGATGGATGGATAGATAGATAGACAGACAGGTAGGTAGATAGATAGATGGATAGACAGATAGATAGACAGACAGATAGATAGAGGCATGGGAGTTGAAGGACTAGACAATAAAAGCTTCTGGAAGTACACTGTTCACTATACAAGCTGCAGCGACAGTGGCTGTTGGCACTGTTCTACCATTTTTCCCAAAGAAGAATGGAAACACTCCCAAAATCAGGTCACTGTCCCAGACCCTGGAGTACCTGGTGTGAGTCCAACCGCAGTCAGCATTCATGCTGAACCCTGCTGTAACCTGAGGGTCCCATCGCCAGGAATCACCTCCATAGACACCACGAACTTTCCCATTGATTGTGGAGAGGCCCTCCCACTCTCCAAGGCATGATCTCTATGTAAACAAAGTGGTTAATTAGACAATCCATTGGGCTATTTAAAATGCATTCTGCTTTAAAAGAACAAGCAATCACAATATAAAAACCACAGCATTTCTAATATGTCAACTAATTTTGCCATCGTATTTTTAGAAAAGTGGATTCGCATAATTTATTAATGTGCCTTTTTTAATTTCATTCATAAATAAGTAATTGCATCTTCATTCCCGTCTAACAGATCAGAAAGGTTTGAGAGCTAAGAATGCAGAGATTTCTCCACCTTAAGAAGCAAAGGAAGACCTGAGCAGCTTTAGGAGGGGGCCTGCCCATTGCACAGAATAGACTGAGCAGGTTAGGTTCCCCTCAACCTGGTCCTGGTCTCATCCTAGTCTGTGACATTTACTGTGGTCCAAACTGTAAACATCAATCCAAAAAGCAAAAGAAAGAGAACATGATGGTTCCTCCACAACACTAAGCACCAGCTGTGGTGAGGTTAGCTGGATCCATGAAGGCCACAGCACAGAATGGTCTTCCCCCGGTAGCACTAATGCTGCTGGGTATCCTGGAGACAGTCTTAAACCCTTGCACAGAGCTGCTCTCGGCTTGGAGAACCATCTGTGCAGGTCAGATGCCCCTGGAGGCAGCCACATCCAAGATGCTAGTCCACACATTAATGATGACCCATACTTTCTTTTCTTCCTTCATTTCAATCTGACAACAGATGGCCCAGGTTTAGCAAGGTCATGTTCAGCATAGCTGAGTTGCAGACACATATCTCCAATGCCTGTCTGGCTAGGAAAAATGGGACCCAGGACCTCAGGACAGGGAAGGTAGATAATAGCACCATCTAGATGCCCTGGTCTCTGTCCTGCTTGCCGACAGCACAGTGTCTCCCCCTTGCAGGACAAACCTCAAGGCCTTCCCTGGACAGATTTCAAACCTGAATATGAGCGCAAGACCAAGAGCTAGCCACAGCCCCAGGAAAAACCAACTAGCTGGACATTTTCAGATAGAGATATAGGGCAGACACTGGACCTGGGGGGGGGGGAGTCATCTTGTTTGTGTCCCACAAAGCAGATCAAGAAGTAAAAGAATACCCATTCAACAAAGCCTGGAGACTCTCCAGCAGTCACATGCTAGATGCCGAATACGCCACCAGAACTTCATAGCTGGCTGTTGGTGTATAAGGAAATGAGGTTGATGGTCTCTTCCATACAGCTGAGGACGACAGAGGTACAGGTGTCAGGCAAGGGTAAAAGAGTGTCAGCCAAGGACAGTTCAGCCCTACCAGAAACACACAAAAAAATGTCCTTCTCAGGCCACCGTAATCCACTACCCACGGGGCCAGAACCAAATCAAGCCCTAGAGGTCACTGCTGAGTTCACAGACAAGTAGAGGGGCCTGGAGGCTCTGGGACCTCCAAGATATCTGAGGGTTCAGTCTAGATGGCTGCCCCAGCCCTAAGAGAGGAGCCAATGGGGCAAAGCCAGAGAGTCTGGGCAGAATGAGGTCTGTATGGCGTTAGAGTTGAGTGTCCAATCCCAGGAACTAGCAGCCACAAGACATGCCCTCAGTGCAGGACAAGAGAACAGAGCCCAAGGAGGAAGATACTGGCTTAGTGGAGGACAGAGCTGACATTTGAGGTTGACAAGGCACCGTGAAAGAGCTTTGACTACTCCGGGCTTCCTTGGATAGGGTTTTGAACCCCTTCCAGAACATCCCATGCCAGGATCCTGAAGATGATTGTGAAGGACAGACACAAAATGGCATCTCCCAGCTGCCTAGCCTTCCCTCAGCTCCATGTTGGTTGACTGTGAGTCTCAACCTGTGGGCTCCTTCTCTAGGAGAAGCTGAGTGGGCCCTAGTCCTACCTTTCTATTCTTCCCAGAGTTCTCTGGGAAAGTGGGATGAGAGGTATCTCTCCATTTTGGCACAGCTCTGGGGAGAGAACAGGTCTAGGAGGCCAGGATCTGTACCCCTTAGCTAAGTGACTTCTAGGAATCATTCCCGTCTCCACTCTGACCCCTGCAAGATGACTGTGAGGAGAAGTACAGCCAATAGACAGCATGCTGTTCCTATTTCTGTGAGCTGTGGCCTGGCCATGGGTCTGAACAGTGTCCAGTGTGACTATCACATCCCCTAGCCTAGCATCAGGTCCAGTGTCATGATGAAGGTGGGAGGTCTCCAGGGCATGCTAACTTCAAAACATAAATGGCTACTTCTCATGCCAGGACACTCTTGCAACTAGCAATTCTAGAACATAAATAAGCTAAAGTGTGCACTTTGTCAGACTCCATGCCTGCTTTTATTTTGAGAGCTGGCGTATGAGAAAGCCTCCCAGAAGCTTAGCTTGGCACTGTGTCAAAGTCGTGTGTCCCAATGGTCAGTGCAAACCTGATGAAGCATGGTAGGAGAATACTTCACCCCTAGCTATTACATAAGGACCCTAGGTCAGAGCAGCATGTCCCTAGACAAATGTACAACCAGGACCCTGCACAATCACCTTAGGTTTACCCTAATACATCAGGCCCTACAAACAGCAGGACTCCCAGCATATTCCATAAACTCTAATCCCAAAAGCTATAAGATGTGTGCCCTTGAGCTCCAGATGGCTTCCTAGTATAACAACACAGTTGGGACAATCTGGGGACAGCTCTGGATGCTGGATTCCCAGTCTATCTGTCCTAGCCCAGACTAGGGACAGGAAGGATCCTGCTCTTCCTAAGTGAGATGAAACATTTTTTAAAAAATGACACTAAGCAGCAGCTGAAATCCAGATACTACCAAGACACTTGTCACAGAGAATTTGAAAGACAATGATTCTCAAGTTTGTCTATTTACTTAATTTTAAGTTAGGCTTCACAGATCCCTAAATCAACAGTAATTTCTGTGAAT
The DNA here is from genome assembly GCA_004025045.1 of Sigmodon hispidus. Lineage (NCBI taxonomy): Eukaryota > Metazoa > Chordata > Mammalia > Rodentia > Cricetidae > Sigmodon > Sigmodon hispidus. Next base: position 121,638 of record PVIH01002023.1, read on the forward strand.
CTTTGTGTAAGAGGAAAATCAAAGCCTGAGAGCACACAGGTCAGGGAGAGGCCTGTGAGAAAGGCAATGGTTCAGCGCCACCTGCAGGGTCACAACTGCAACTGCAGCACCTGAGTCACCAGCTGGGATCACCACCTAGAAGATATGGACAGCTCTGTTTCTGGAGTTCTCTCGAAAATGAGATGAATTGATAGGACTTACCAGTGAGAAATTCCTCTGAGGTTAGCTGCTTCTGTGTTTAGAAGAATCCAAACTCAGTAGCTGTGAGGACACACAGGACCTGAAGTCCAAGAGCTGTGTTCCAACAGGAAATATGGAAGTAGAATCCTACCACACCTTCCCCAAGCAGAAGCTTTTTCTGTTGAAGCTAGAGGAAGTGTGACACTGTGGGGGTGGGCCTTGGGGCTCTTGTGATCAAGCTACACCCAGTGTGGCACGAACTTGCTTCTGCTCCCTGTGAATTAAGATGTAGGACTCTCAGCTCCTTCTCCAGCACCATGTCTGCTTGCACGCTGCCATGAAGATAATAACAGACTGAACCTCTGAAACTGTAAGCCAAATCCAATTCAATGTTTTCCTTTGTAAGAGTTGCCATGGACATAGTGTATCTTCACAACAACGGAACCTCTAACTAAGACACACCTCCCCATCTAATAACTGAAGATGGGAGACCTGTTGGGATCATGCTTGGGGCTCATATAACCAGTATCTCCCCTGAAGGTCAGCTAGATTCCTCCTTCTGCAGCGCTGTGACCAGTCTGAGGTCAGGTCACAGTGTCCATGTTCTCATCCCAAGTACAAGGGTTTGTCATGAAAATCTCTCTGAGCTCAAGGTCTGTGTGAGACCTGATGACTTCCCTTATTGAGGGGGGGCACTCCACCTGTTGAAATCTGCCTATAAATTCACTCTATGGGAGGATGTAACAAGTTGAAGGCCAGCCTGGGAAACACAGGGATACTTTGCTTCAAAACAAAGAAACAGCCACAAATGCACTCCAGGCTGACCTAAAACTCCTAACAATTCTCTCTCCGTCTGCCAAGCCCTGGGACTAGTGAGCTGCCATACCTGGCTACTGATTCAGTCTTAAAACTTTCTCTGACCATTTTCTGTGGCAGGAATAGGGGCATGGGGAGTCTTTATCTCTGAGCAACTCTCATATCCATACATCTGCTTGTAGGCTCCATGAATCAATCAGTCAATGAATGTACCCATGCTGGAGCTGGGAACTGGAATCTGATTCCTAGAAGAGAGGAAAATTGGAAGTGGGGGATATGAAACTCACTGACTAGCCTTGGAGAGCCAGTCATCTGTCCCATGGTTTCCTGCTAGTAGAATCTCAGTCTGGCAGCCCCTGTGCCCTTCAAACCCTGGCTGAGAGAAACTATAGCACCAGTCTCCAGTGACAACCATCACTTCTAGGGTCTGCTCACCAAGAGCTACTGAGTCTCTACTTTACTGAAGGGTCTAGGGAGAATCCAGTACCACTTGGCTCCACCTAAGGTGGGTGGGCCACCCTGGAGCAGTCAGGGTGCGGTGAGAATATTAGGTATTTGTGATCTGCAGGGCACTTGGCCTTAAGAAAAGCTGCTATGGGGCTGGAAAGATGGCTCAGCGGTTAAGAGCACCGTCTGCTCTTCCAAGAGGACCCGGGTTCGATTCCCAGCACCCACATGGCAGCTAACAACTGTCTGTAGTTCCAGTTCCAGGCAAACACCAAGGCAAATAAATAAATAAATAAAGTTTAAAAAAAAAAAAAGAAAAGCTGTTACTTTTGTGGAGTCTGGCTTCCTGCATCCTGCACTCCCAAAGACCAGCATGCCCCCAGATCTCTGATAAAGACAGCGGCAGCACCGCCCTGGCTACATTTCTGGGATGGAATACCTCTATAAAAGATTCTTTCTTCTTCTGTCTTCCTCAAAATTGCTCTCACTGGTATCATGCCAAAATTAACTCAGAGTGACTGATGATCAAAAATCTATGGGCCACAAGCTCAAAGCTCAGGAATAAATGGGGAAAATTGCTCTGCACAAAACAGGGCATGGTTTCTTGATTGAAATACCAAAATCCCAAAAGCAAAAGAAAAATTAGTTAAATTAGACTTCACCAAAATTTTAAAACTTTTGTACATCAAAGAACACTGTCAACAGAGTGAAAGATGAAAGACTGAGTCATGTGCATGGCTCCTGAGGTTCACTTCCTAAGTGCACAGAGAACACAACTGTAGAAAGACAGACATCCAGAATCAGACGTGGGCTGAGGAGATGCAAACCCCTATCCCCATGCCACAGCCCCCATGAGACGATATTTGGCCTTTGGAAGGTGACTCTGGTATGACAAATTTATGAGAGGCAGGCTCTCATGACAGGGCTGGTGCCTTTGGAAGAAGAGATGCCCAGGTGTTTGCTCTTCTTGTCCCCCATGGTTCTCAACCTGTGAGTCATGACCCCTTCAGGGTCAAAAGGCCCTTTCATGGAGGTCACCTAAGATCATCAGATAACATAGATATTTACATTACTATTTATAACAGTAGTGAAATTACAGTTACAAAATAGCAATGAAAACAATTTTCTAGGTGAGGGGTCCCACAGCATGAGGAATTGTATTAAAGGGTTAGAGCATTAGGATGATTGAGAACTACACCTCTCCAGTTAAGAAGCACTGGTGTACCGGTAGCTGACTTCAGCCTCTGGAACCCTGAAAAAAATGACTGTATTTAACCCTGTCCATGGTGCTTACCTGCAGAGGCCCAAGAAGACTTTGGCAGCCCCAAGCAAGAATTCCTCCAAAAAAGATACATTAATAGCTACAAAGCTGCCGGCAACATGCAGCCCCTGCCCCCAACCACGGTGTGGCAGCATCCATGATCCACTGGGCTGCTGCTGGTTTTCTAAGAAAATAAATAAACCAGAACACAGCAAATTCTGGGAAGCTGTGGAGAAATTAAAACCCTGACGCTGTTGGAAGAGTGGAATGGAGGCTGTGGAAACAGCATGGCGGCTCTCGGAAAGTTAAAAATAGAACTACCATGCAATTCAGCAATTCCGATCCCGGGTATAGACTAAAAGGAATCAAAATGGCCACAAGAGCCAAACGTTTGCAACACAAGTTGTTTCGCCTACAGGTGAAAGTTGGGCCGACCGCCATGTAGGGGTCCATCTTTATAAAGAAGGCAGAGCTGAGGCTATGGCTCACTCAGTAGGGGGCTTGCCGCACAAGCATGGGGACCAAGTCCCCAACTTGTATAAAAGCTAAGCATCAAATTGAGAGAGGCAGGGGGACAGACTGGCAGTCATAAGAGTGAGGGGACAGGAGTGGGGGAACCTGCAAAGCCTCTGGGAATGACAGCGGAGATGGTGATAAAGCACTGTCATGTACATGTAAGGCCACCTAGCTGTGCACTTAAAATTACCCTTCAGAGCGGGCAGTGATGACCCTATGCCTTTAATCCTGGCACTCAGGAGGCAGAGGCAGGCGGATCTCTGTGAGTTCAAGGCCAGCCTGGTCTACAGAGTTAGTTCCAGAACAGCTAGGGCTGTCACTAAGAGAAATCCTGTCTTTAAAAACCAAATATATACATATACATATATATTCTTCACAATAAATATTTCTTTGCTACAAAAATAAAGGTAGACATTCAGGCATTCTATAGAAGCAACCAGCTAGGCTGAATAATATTCTTGAAGATAACATTTACCCTGCTCCACCTGAGAAGTTGGCTGGATGAGAATTTGTTGGGAACCAAGGGCCAATGTGCCCACTGTCTCTAGCTACAGCAAGGATTCAGCCCTTCAGGCAGGACTCAAATTAGGCTTCCTTTTATTATGAGTTAAGCTTTTTCCCAGGCAACAAACAGGTGTCTCCTTTCCGGTCAGACTCCCAGAGAACAGGTGGTCCCTCTTCCGGTTAGGCAATTGATAGACAGAATTCCAAAGTAACACATCCTGTTTTAGCAGAATACCTTTTGACTGTGGAATGTCCCCACCCTATCTGTCTGTGTGAACTTTCCCACCTTGAGTTCCTATTTAAACTGCTGGCTGAAAAATAAAGCACACAATGGGGCTTGATCAGAAGATTTTTGTCTTGCCCCTTGTTCTTCTGTGTTCCTGTCCCCCCATTTGTCTCACCCCTAGTTTCAGATCCACATTGAAGACCCCGTTGGCCGGGGCAAGAATTGACTGATGTCTGTTGCATCTCTCTGTTATTCTAGCTTTTCCCCAATATCTGGCTCTGGGTTTTCATTAAATAGTAACTAGAATTTGAGCAATATATGGGGCCATTCTCGCCACCAGAGACTATAACCAGAAACTGGAAGCAAAGATATAACCTTCTTTCTCTATATTGTCTCAGTCCTGGGTATTTTTATCACAACAAAAAAGAAATTAAAACACCCATCCCCACTGGGCTATATGGCCATGATCAGCCTGGATTAGATAATAAACTGGTGGGGCTTGGAGTTGGTGTGGATCAGCCCCTCCCTGCTGCCCACCACTGGACATGTAGTCACAGGGTAACTTGCCCCAGCAACATGGCATCCACCTCAATCACAGGAATCAGGTTTTGAGGAAATTTGTTGGATGCCCAATTCTGGCATGGAGGTAAGGAAAGACAGCAGATAGTCTGGGTCTCTCTCTGGACGCTGAAGATGCCTTGAATTCCTCAGTAAAAGGGCAGTCCAGCCCTACAGGGCACAATCCCTGGGCACTGTGCATGAGAAGCAAGGAGGTATATGTAGATGCCAGGATCAGTGCTTGGCACATCTTGCTCAGTTCTCTACTCAGGTCCTCCTGGGCTACAGGGCTTCAGGGTAAACAGACCCAAGTCGCCGTCTTCATCACCCAACATGGATACCTGAGCCCAGGGACTTTTGGAGAAACTGGGTGGATCATGGGGCTTAGCCTACTTCATCTTGGGGTTTTGCTTCTGTGCTGGGTACTCCACTTGTTTCTGAGTGTGCCCAGCCACACCCAGGGTTCTTCATCTCTATTCTGTGCCAGGCTTTGCCCGAGATGCCTCATAGGTCAGAACCGTGAAGCTTAGGACCACTCAGGACACCATGAGCTATCCCAAAATAGGACAAATGACAATGCTGGCCTGGCTGGAGGCTCCCACCTTCTGTCCTTACCCATGTGACCTTCTGCAGCCACTAAAGGCTTCAGTGCCACATACCCAGCCAGATAACGGGGAGGTTTAGTCTTTTTGATGTCTGGAAAGCTCTCTAATGTTAAGCATCTCCTTTGTCTCTCTCCCTCTCCATCACCTCCTCTCTCTCTCTCTCTCTCTCTCTCTCTCTCTCTCTCTCTCTCACTCACTCACTACCAGGTCCTCCTACACCCCGGCCTCTGTGCCTCTCAGTTATACTAAGTGAAGGAATCTGGGGAGAGAATATCAGCTCTTGACTTTGAAGAAGAGAGGCGGCTACTGGCAGATGGGACAGAGCAAGCTCTCTCCCTGCTTTCAAATGCTCCATCTATTACCTGCTGGAAATTCATTTGACTCTAGTGGTTCAAAACTTTTTTTTTTTAATTTTTCTCTTTCTGAAGAAACTCAATTTCTAACTAGAGCAGTTCATAGCTACACAATTGGGGCATGGATGGATTTTCTCTGTAACACATAGCTGGGCATGCAGTAGTTTGGGTAGAGAGATCCAGGGAAGACGAGAGCCAAGTCAGGAGAAATCCAAGGAGACCCAGAGAGGAGAGAACTGGGGTAGAGAAAACCCAAGGTGTGTGAAAGCCAAGGATGGACAATCCAAGGCAGGAATCCTAGAGAGGGCAGATCCAGGGCAAGAAAAACCCAGAGAGAGGAAAACTCAGAGTGAGGAGTCTCAGACTCCCAGGATACCCACCGTCAGATGCCTCTGTGAACAATCAATGGAATAAGTACTGCATTCTCTTCCCATCTGAAGATGGTGTCAGATGTGATGCTCCTCCCTCTTCCCAGGACCTCACCCCAAATGAGCTTCCAGCCAGAATCAAAAGGCTGCCTATGCCTACCACGGGGCTGCACCTGACTGAATCAGTGGATGTGGCACCATTAATCCTAGTTTCTTTTGAGCTAAGCAGTTTAATTCACACCCTACCACATCGGATGTGCACCACAGCTATATCAGCCAGCACTGCTGCTGACATCCCACTTGGCAGCTAGCACAGAGAAAGCACAGAGAAGCTTGGGGCATTACCCAAGACCACACAGCAATGACCTGTCTCCAGAACCACCAAACCTGAAAGCCAGCTCAGATATGGTAGGTTAGTTAAGGTTTCTATTGCTATGAAGAGATACCATGACCACAGCAACTCTTACAAACAAAACATTTAATTGTGGTGGGTGGCTTACAGTTCAGAGGTTCGGTTTATTATCATCATAGCAAGAAGCATGTGGCATGCAGGCAGACATGGTGCTGGAGAGGTAGCTGCTACCTGTAGTCAACAGGAAAAAGACTGAGACACTGAGCAAAGCTTGAGCAAAAGAGACCTCAAAGCCTGTCCTCATAGTGACACACTTCCTCCAGCAAGGCCACACCTACATCAACAAAGCCACACCTCCTAATAGTGCCACTCCCTATGGGGGCCATTTTCTTTCAAACCACAACATATGGAATGAGGGTCAAGAGCAATGGGTCTACAGTGATCTCAGAGGTCAAGCACACCACAGGTGGGGAGTGTAGATGGAGTGACTGAGCGTTCCGACACACCGCTGCACAGTGGACCCAGCATGACGCCAAGTAGGATGCTGGCATTCACCTGTGGACAGCAGCAGAATGACGCTGATAGAACACGCCCCCAGGCGTATCTATGTCCTCGCACACCGCCAGATGTGGATCTATGCCCACCCGCTCTTCTAAAAAGAAACAACACCTGGCAGTAGACCCTGTTTGCTTCCTCTTTTTTCTTCTCTCCTCCTCTCTCTCCTCCCTCTCTCTCTCTCTCTCTCTCTCTCTCTCTCTCTCTCTCTCTCTCTCTCTCTCTCTCCCCCTCTTCCCTTCTCTGGATATCCAAACTCCCTAAATAAATGCCTGTGTGGCACCTACCTGGCAGTGAGTGAGTGTCTCTCCCACGTGCAAAAAACTAACAGTGACCACGGGACTTGAACTCATCTTGTAGGAGACAGAGCTTGGCAAGGACACAAAGGCTGATACTTGTTTTAACTGTGAGAGCCAGGAGGATATGAGACTCATCTCTGTCAACCACCACAAGTGACAGCGCTTGAGTCAAAGACAAAGGTGACAGAGGGTGATGCCAGCCTTTAAGTCAGTGCTTCTCCACCTTCCGATGCTGTGACCCTTTAATACAGTTCCTCATGCTGTGGTGACCCCCAACCATACAATTATTTTTGTTGCTATTTCATAACTGTAACTTTGCTACTGTTATGAATTGTAATGTAAACATCTGTGTTTTCTGGTAGCCTTAGGTGACCTCTGTGAAAGGGTTGTTTGGCCCCACCCACCCACCCACAGGGGTCAGAACCCACAGGTTGAGAACCACTGCTCTGGAACATGCTTGAGTGGCCCAAGGCAGAGAATTAGCTGGGTCTGCCAACCTTGAGCTGGAGCAAGATGAACCGATCTGAGGCTTGACACAAAACAAGGCTTCAGAGTTTTAATAAATGGAAAAACAAAACTTTAAGCCCCAGCCCCCTGGGTAACTTTTCCTGGGAATTAATTTCTAAGATAAATTGTTTTGGAATTGCTTGGGCCATCTCTGCTAAGCCCAAATGTTTTTCTGATTAGACATTTTCATCTAAGCCATCCAGACATCTGAATGGCACCTCAATCCCAACCGTATTGACATCTGCCAGGGTCCATGCTTTATGGAGAAAATATGAATTCCTCGCCAATGGCTTTGCTCAAATTGAGCTGATTCTCAGCTAAATGAGATGTGGTATGTGACCGTGTAGGGGAGATTCTGGCTCACCTATACAGCTTGTCACAAGTGGGGCTCTGAGTGAAGGTAAGAGGGTACTGACAGGTCCTAGGTAAGGAAGGGACCCTTGAGACAAGAAGCCTGAACCACCAAAGGAACCATGCCAGGGCACATGGGGCCAACACTGAGGACAGGGTATGCAGAACTCTGTACCCTGACCTTCCCATGAAGCACCCACCACCAAGAGAACCATGCCAGGGCACATGAGGGCTAGCACTGGGGACAGGGTATGCAGAATTCTGTACCCTAACCTTTTCTACTTTAGGTCAGTCCTTAATGAGAGGAAAAAAATAACCACTAAAAAAATTTAAGAAGCTTAAAGACAAGTTGACTCATGGTATCACATGCTCCAAGTCTCTTTATTGGATGCCCTGGGGTAGTACAGCACCCAAGAGCACCCAGCACCCACACAGAATCCCATGAAGCACAAATACTAGTGAATCTTATATTTGTCTTAATGACCTCCCAAGTAACCCAGGCCAGGCAAGCCTGTGAGGACCAGTTTGCAGGTTTAGGAGAGGTAGTTTATACCAGCGTAGACTGAAAAGCCAGCTTATATCCTAGGACCTCATGGTTCAAAGATACTCTCTGCCCACTCCCTGACCCCTAAAACTGTCTAGTTTCCTTGACCAAGCCCCATGCTCTGGCATGCCATGCAGTATTGTCTCATCTAAGGGTGCCAGTGTCTAGCACACCAGAGCACACACCACATAATGCAGGGCACCCTGGGCCATGTATAACACAGGGTCATGCACCCCTGTGCCTCTGCTCCTTTTATGCATTTGTTTGTTTGTTTGTTTGTTTTGGAAAGAATATTACTCTAGTCCAGGCTTGTCTAGAATCTCAATCCTCCTGTCTCAGCCCACCCCCCCACCCCCGAGTACTGAGATTATATCAATGTAAACCACACCCAGCTTTGCTTCCATTTTTAAAATGCACTCACCACAGGAAGGACTTTGGGAGTGTTTAGCCTCATCTCACTGCCTCTTCACTCTCTCTCAGCTTCATGTTTGCAGTAGATATCACCTCTCATCTTCCTGCTCCGGCCACTGTGTCCCTGGCTGCCATCCCTCTCGGCCATGATGGACTCTTCTCACTCTGAAGTCATGAACCAAATAAACTCCTCTATCTTTTAAGTGGTCACTGAGAAATGATAAGGGCTTGAGTGACAGATACACTAGTTACAGGGTTAACTACAGAGGTCAGAACATGACACTATACCCCTAAACCATATGCAAATAATGTGTGAATCAAAAATACAAGTAATGTGTTAATTATCTGTTCTACCCTGGACTTGCTCTGGGTTCTGTTCAGACTCTCTTCTAGCCTCCTGGGCAATGGAAGATATCCCCTCAGGGGACCAGATCCCTGAAAAGGAAGTCCTTGAGACTACTTTTAGTGAGGTGTGATGCAAAGTGTAGTCTGGGCTAAACCACTTCATGTTGAGTGCACCCTGTAACTCCACACTGGGTATCTATCTAATCCATTCCTCTCTTCAAAGGTAGAGTTTGACCTGGAGATAGCAACCAACAAGAGAATCTGCCAAGAGAGACTGATGGAAACATTTAGGTTAGTGCACCATGAAAAACCCAAGGGTGTCAAGGTTTGTCCTATATGATCCAGGTGATGATGCCAAAGTCTCATCCCAGTGACCCTCTCTCCAGACCAATGCCTTTTCCCCAACACTACTAAAAGGACTGATACTATCCAAAGCATGACTCTGAGACTTCTGAAAGTTCAGGTGTTGGATCAAGAGTATGCAGGAACATTCAATGCAGGGTTGGACAGATCCTGCAAGAGTCAGGCAGAGCAGCTGCAGGGCTGCCATGCCACATATGATCTCTTCCTCCTAACACATCTCAGGCCACTTACCACCTCTAGGAAACTTCTAGAATCTTTGCCTCAAGGACCATGCTCTTGTGCCTGTCAGGAGCAGAGCCTGCTCCGGGGCTCTCTGGATAGCATATACTGAGTTCCACTCTTATATTTACCACCCCAGAGCAGGAGAACAGAAACATGCTTCCTAAAAACCAGCCTGGAATTGACTTGACAAGGGCCACAGTGTAACCATTCCCAAACATTCCCAGCCAAAAGAAAAACCTTCTATTAAAATTCACTAAATATAAATCAAATAAAAGCCAGGAACAAGTTCCTGACTCGTGCTCACCTCAGGAATAGCTGCTTTCTAACCAAGGTCACTGTGAGATGGATAGATGATAGGCATGTGGTAGGCATTAATGATGAATAGGTAGATATGTGATTGGATAAATGGTAGGTAAGTAAAAAGAGGAACAGACAGACAAATGGATGGGTATTTGGGCAGATGGATAAAGACAGTGGATAATAGTCCCCAAGATTAGTAGAAGGTAGAGAACATGCTGCTTATGAACCCAGAGAGGGACATGTGGAAGGCATTATGTTGCCATCACCTGCCACCAAAGGCCTAGAAGACCATGATCTGCCATGGTTTGAACCCATTCTCCTGGAAGAAAAGACAAGATAGTGAGAGCCTTTTAAAGCATGCTGGGAGAGAAAGAGACAGTGACGCGAAATTCTCCTGGTTATTGTTGGGACCTGCAGTGCTGCCCACTGTAGATCACATGCTGTGCCTGCCTGAGAAGGAACAGATGGCCCTCTCTGCAACACTATGAATCACACCCCCGTAACAGGTGATGTACACTAACATGAAAGCAGCGGGAAATGATAGTGCCGAGGTGTGCATGTGAGGGGTGCCTATTAGATAGGATGCATCAAGAATGAATCTGGTGCAGCTTCACTCTGCAGTAGGCTGGAAGGTTCTGGTTAGAAAAACTTTTCCAATGTTTATCTCAAAAACTCGTGGGACAGGTAGGTACACACGGCACTTCCTCAGTCTAAAGTGGGAAATAAATACACACCTTCAACAACAGTATTCATGGGACCATCCATTCAGTGTGTGAAAACCACAGGTAGAGACAACGTAAGGATGTGAGGTATGAAGGCCCCTCATCCAGACAGCCTCCAGTTACATCTTATCTATACAGACAGCTGACTGAAGCCAGAGAAGCTGCTGCCACTGCCTCAAGGATGGCTTTGAAGTTCCTCTCTCAGACAACAGCTAAGTCCAGCACACTCAAGAGTCTTCTGTCTACCCCATGGCATCTTGGCATCCAACCCGAGGTGCTGGGTGTTTGTGACTCAGCTCACAGATACAATTCCATCAGTGCTGGAGTGTCCCAAGGGGCTGTCAACACCCCCGGTGTAGACCTGAGAAGTGCTACACACACACACACACACACACACACACACACAGTTAGCCCTCAGTTAGCCCCAGCTCTCTACCTGATCATGCCACACTGGAAGCAACAGAAGCCAATCTTGAACTCATATTCAACATGGACCCTGACAACTAAACCATCTTTAAAATGCAGAAGAGAATATTGAAAGCATGTAAGAACACTCACCAGATTTCAGATAAGAGATGCATTCCTATCCTGCATGACCGACCTGTCTCCCTGATTCAGAGGTGGAGCCTGAAGCCCTGGCAGATACCACCTTGAGTACCACTCCACAGGGTGGGATAGAAAGAAACAGAAGTCCCAGAGGTGGGGGGGTTGGAAGATACAACAGTCCCAAGGTGGATAAAAGATATATCTATCCCACAGGTAAAGAGCTGGTCAAGTTTAGAAATTCTACAGGTGAAAGAGGGTACCTCCATCCCTCAGGTGGGACATGGATAGGTGCAGCAATCCACAAGCAAAGGGTAGACAAGTATAGGTCCACAGGTAAGAAGTAGGCAGATAAAAACAATGACACAATTGCCTCATGAAATTCGCTGGCAAACGGATGGAACTAGATAGCATCATCCTGAGTGACGCAACCCAGACCCAGAAAGACAAGCATGGTAAGTACTCACTCATAAGTGAATAGCAGATGTAAAGCAAAGGATAACCAGACTACATGTCATAGCTCCAGAGAAGCTAGCTAACAAGGAGGACCCTAAGGGATGCATGGATTGCCCTGGGAAGGGAAAATAGAATAGATAAGATCTCCTGAGTAAACTGGGGGTGGGAGGGTAGAGAGAAGGGAACCAGGGTATGGGAATATAAGAGATTGGGATAATCAAGTTGGGAGAGGGATGGAGAAGAAGAATAATGAGATATCTTGATAAAGGGAGACACTATAGGGTTAGGGGAAAACCTGGTTCCAGGGAAACTCCTAAGAATCCACAAGGATGACCCCTGTTAAGACTCCTAGCAATACTAGAGAGGGTGCCTGAGCTGGCCTTGCCCTGTAACCAAACTGGTGACTATCTGTGGATATATATTACATATTCATTAAAACCTGAATACTGGAGAGAGAGAGAGCACACAGTCAAATCCTAGGCAGACAGCTCAGGAAATTCTTACACCTTGAATACAAAGATAAACAGCTGAGTCAGTCACACACACCTTTAATCCCAGCACAGGGAAAGCAGGAGTGGTGACCTCCACCCTTGATCCCATAACTCCAGAGACAGAACTTCTTCTATTTCTGTGAGTTCAAGGCTACACCCTTTTAATCCTAACCTGGATGGGATAGGGTACATAAGGGCTCATAGAAACCAGGCAGAAATAGAAGCAACTGACAGAAGCAACCAGGAGCAAGGCTGAGGAAGTTGCAAGACAGCTGGGTGAGAATTGACTGTGGTGCTTCCTCTCTCTGATAATTCAGCCTCCCCCCAATATTTGGCTTTGAGTCTCATTCATAATACAACTACCCTAATTGTCATCACAGAACCTTCATCCAGTAACTGATGGAAACAGATGCAGAGATCCACAGCCAAGCTGAGCTGAGCTGCTGGAGTCCAGGTGAAGAGAGGGAAAGTGGATTGTATGAGTAAATGGGTCAGGATCATGATAGGGAAACCCACAGGGACAAAAGACTCCAGCTTGTGGGCGCTCACAGACTCCAGACCAACAGCTAGGGAGCCTGCATGGGACCAACCTAGGCCCTCTGCAAGTGGGTGACAGTTGTGTAGTTTGGTGTGTTTGTGGAACCAGGACCTGGTGTCTGAGCTGGCTTTTTGGAGCCTATTCCCTATGGTGGGATGCCTCGCCCAGCCTTGATGCAGGGGGAAGAGCTTGGTCCTGCCTCAACTTGATATATCATGCTTTGTTGACTCCCGTGGGAATCTTACCCTTTCTAAATGGAGACAGAGGAGTGGATGGAGGGTAGAAGGGAGGTGGGGGAGGGGACAGGAGGAGAGGAGGCAGGAAAAACTGTGATAGGTATGTAAAATAAATTTTAAAATTTAATAAAAATAATGATAAAAAAACATGCAGGTGCAACAATCAACATTTGTGTGCAGCCTTGGTCTCCACTGAACTATAACCCTGGACTTCAAGAAGTTCACAGTGAATCCCAGTGGGGTGGAACACACCTGTAGTCCCAGCAATCCAGATGTGGATGCAGAAGGGTCAGGAACTCAAAGTCATCCTCAGAAACATGGCAAGTTGGAGGGCAACCTGGAATACATGATTCCCTGAATATATGACTATTCTCTGGTACACACACACACATACACACAGTCACACATATACACATACACACACACATATAGACACATACACATGGATATGGACAAGCCAGTGGCTGGGAGTGTGAATCAAGGACTGAGACAGCTTCCAAGACCAACACTATGGCAATTACATGTTCTGGGTCTCTCAGGTCTGAAAGATCCCTGCTCCCAGAGTTGATGCAAGGCTGCAGAAATGGGGTTTTGAGAGAATCCCATCACTGTTCCCACACAGCATGGTACCCACACATTAAACCATGTAAGAACATCTCCAAAATGGAGGCAGAGCCTTCCCTTTTCCAGAACCAAAGGAAACAAGCCACCTCACCCCTCACCTGGAATCTCAAGATTCAGCCATCAGCCACTGATTGTACCTGAGACCCCCCCTCCCCATCTTAAAGCATCTCAGTGACATAGACCCGGCTACACTAGAGATCCCATCTGGTACATTGACTCTGCACAACTGAGAGAAAATATCACACCTCCACAAATTACAGGCAGTGACTGAGCATCACGAGTCAGGCCTGGATGTTAGGGGGCCAGCCCGGCGGAGCCCCACACATTGAGAATCTTGCAGAGGCTGACAGCCATGGAGAGACTACCACCATGGCTCCCGTAAATTTTTCTAGTGCTTTCTAAGTTTTGTGGCAAATCTGCGAGCCTAACTGTTGTAAAAGTTTCTGGCCCGGACTTTCCAGGCCTGGACCAAAGGTTCCAACCCACTCTCAGCCCCACTTAGCCTCAAATAATCACACACAGGCTTATATTATTTTTACACTGATTGACCTAGGGCCCAGGCATATAACTTGCTAACTCCTTCTTCTGAACTCAACCCAGCTTGTTCAGCCATGCAGCTTAGTACCTTTTCTCAGAGCAGCATTTCAGCTTCTTTCCTCTGTGTCTGCAGCGGCTATCTCTAGCGGCTCTCTGGCACCTAACAGCTTGCTTATCAAACTTATTTTTTACAGTGGCTACCATTAAGGATCAAAGCAAGTATCGTGAGGATTCCATGGGATGAAGAGACCCAGTAAACTTAAAAGCAAATAGACAACACACAGATACACACGCACACAGAGACTTCACCTCATATTTGTGCCTGAAAACTTGCTAAGTTTGCGTGTTTTAAAATGTTATGCAAATGTCACCACACTGCGCAGGACACTGCAGCTTCACCCGGTATTTTGTACAAATGAGTCTCATTTGTAATCCTGCGGCTCCAGATGCTGGGAGTGGCGAGCCTGGATTGAAGCTGTGAGCCTCACTTGGGTAAATTGCAAACTGCACAGTGCCCTCTACTGGCGAGTACATGGACATGTAGGCACAGCAAGCTGTTTCCAGCCCGCTGTTCTCAGGGTGGGCCATGAGCCCTGCGGACGACCTGTTAATGCGTTCATATTTACAAAGACACACACACACACCAGCTCCTATTTCACACATATATGCATTCAGAAACTTTATTTTCAACATTCTCAAGGTTTTGTGGGTTTTTTTAAACTAAATGTTTTCCTTTTATTGTGTACATTCTATTTTAATGTGCTGTTACATGAGATAATCTCTTCTGCCTCTTTGAGCTGGCCTGTACCCTGGGATCCTAGCCTGCCAAGATCACTCTCCCTAGTCCTTGCCAACACCAAAAGAAATAAGCTTTTTGAAATGTTTAACATTTCTAACATTATTACAGTCAAGAAAACCCTCTTGATCACACCATTTGAGCGTTTATGTGATTTCCCTCACAGTGCCAAGTTACTCTTGCTCCTATGACATTGTTTTATAAGTTAGGATCTCCTCCTAAACTCAGGAGGCTAATTTCTTGTACATTTTGTAAACACCTCCTTTCTGGTTTTTGTTTTGTCCTTTGTGAAATTCAGTCCTGGGGATGAATCCCTGCCTCATGCATGCTAGGCAATCATTCTACCGCTGAGACACCCCACTCCTGGGCTTTCTTCTGGTCAATGCTCTTGTTCATGCAGCCTTTCCACTGACATCTTTTGTGTCTAATATATCTTAGAACATATTCTAAATATATTCTAGTGTTCACTGTTTTCCTTGGGGTGTCCTGAACAAAGTCTTGCATAGGAAGCCTTCTCACACCTCTTTCTTCTAACAGGGTTGGGGTTTTTATATGCTTGCCTCTTTTGCTCATGTTTTTCAGACAAGTGTGGCTCAGGGCTCTTATTTCAGCCTCGAATCAAAGGCCCAATGAACCCAAATACTTTGTTGAGTTGTCCATTCTGTGCCTTTACTTAAACTTTCCTATTGATGATTTATCAAATTCCCATGGATTCACCCCTGGCATTGTATGTTCAAGCATTCTAAGCAAGAAAGCTCCATGGTGCATGCATATGGAAATAGAAGGACACTGATATGGGGGCTGCACCCCAGATGGTGTGGGTGGATCTGCAAGAAAGTGTTGCTGAGGCAGCCGTGACCCTTCATGGCTCATCGCTGCCTCCCAGAGTCTGTCACCCACCAGAGTCAGTTTCTGAGCAAGCATCACAGTCTTTCCAGAGGAAGCAGCAACCCAGTCTTGGAGGCCGTAGGGGCTTCTTGTGTGACCATAGTTTACTTCTGAGTAAGCAATGGCCTTGCCAAGCTACACCTTATCAAAGGAACAGTACAACGGAGCCCTTCCCAGCCCCACATGGCCTCACAAAGCTAATGTCTCCTCGCTGCCCTGTTCCAAATCCCTGCTCTGAAAGACTCCAGCTGCTTCCTCATCCTTGTCAGTGGTTCAGAGACCCCATTGTTCTACACCACTGACAGTACAGTGACCTGCATGGTTTATTCTGTGGAGAAGGAATGACAATATCCCACCTTCCTCCAGCAATGTCACTGATGTGATGGGCTCCTTATATCTTTGAGAAAGGGGTCAGAGCATACCTATGGGGGGTCTCAGCATGGATCTACACTACTCACAAGCTGGGAAATGAACAAGCTGACAGGCTCCTCTCAAGGGCAGTGAGCAACGTGTTTGATGACAAATTGGTCAGAGAAGAAAAAGCCTTTCTCTCCTGCAAACAACTATGGGCAAGTGCTTCTCTGGAAACCTGCTGGCCAAGGTGCATTAAAGACAGACAAGTGGGGATAAAATGGCCGTGACAGGTTTTTGGTTATGTGTTCATGGAATGATGGGTCCACATTAATTTCACATCTCATTTAGTGTAATCTATCTAAATATTATCATTTCAGAAGGAAAGGGGACCCTGACCTTAGTTGGGAGGGGAGTGTGGCTGGGAGCAGAGTGAGTGTATCAGGGAGACAAGGCTTCTTGATGTGCACTGAAGAGCACAGCTAGGTAGGAGCCTGTGTGGCCGCCACACCAGATCAGGAATGTAAGGTCCACATTCTAGTGATGAGATAATAAACAGCATTTCTCAGGAACTTGTGAAACCAGTTCCTCTCTACCAAAGAAGTCATTTCCTTATCCCTGGTAGAAGGGACAAATGGCTATCTGTGGTCCCTGATAGCACAGCAAAGTACATGCTGGCCTCCAGACTCCCTCCCAAGTACCTGTTACATATTTCAGACTCCTTGCTGGCATTCTGGCTCTCCCCACCCTCTTACCCAACCTAAACTTCTCTAGCTCATGAGTTTTTCTCCTGACAGCTTCCGATTGTCCTTATAACTCTGCTATTTCAGCTCTGCTCCCTCTTTTACCCATCTCTCTTAGGTTCTCCTCTTCCCTTCTTTTTTTTTTTAAAAAAAACTTTATTTATTTATTTGCCTTGGTGTTTGCCTGGAACTGGAACTACAGACAGTTGTTAGCTGCCATGTGGGTGCTGGGAATCGAACCCAGGTCCTCTGGAAGAGCAGACGGTGCTCTTAACCGCTGAGCCATCTCTCCAGCCCCTCCTCTTCCCTTCTTAGTCCTCCTCTCTCCTCTCTCTCTCTCTCTCTCTCTCTCTCTCTCTCTCTCTCTCTCTCTCTCTCTCTCTCTCTGCCAAGCTCAATCTACTGACCACATTTAGTCTACTACTTTCTCTCTCTGCTCTGGAACCTTCCAAATGCCTCTGGCTGGTCTCTATCTCCTATCTATAATAAAAACCTTCTCTTACACCACACCTTGGAACTGATGAGCATGTCATCGGTTTTTATGGGTAATATATGGCAGTGCGGATGCGCTGTGCATTAGGATTGCTAGACAAGGTATGGTGAGGGGCAGCGTGAGGAGAGTGGGCTAGGCAAGCCATGATTCTCCTAGCACAGCCACAAAAGAGCTTCGGGGTGCTGTACAGTGCTTTCCTCCAAGCATAACAGCTATCATCTTCATTAGAACAGTGTGATGACTTGCAAGAGACTCATAAGATTGGGCCTATTGACTGTGACCATTTCCTCTGAGAAGGGAGAGATGGGAAGGGTCATAGGACCCTCACTTGAGATTCTCTCTGCATCCGGCAATCTATATGTAATTCTGTCATAATCATAGCTGTTCTCTTGGTCTTGGGAAGCAATAGAATACAGAGTTTTCTTATCCACCATTTTATTGCTGTGGCACCATGACCAAAGCTTTTAAAAGAAAGCATTTAATAGGGGCTTGCTTACAGTTTCAGAGTTTAGTCCGTAATCATCACAGAGGGGAGCATGGCAGCAGACAGGCAGACAAGATGCTGCAGAAGTAGCTGAGAATTCTGTATCCTGGTTCATAGATAGACTCTGGGCCTGGCCTGGGCTTTTAAGATCTCAAATCCCATTCCTGATGACACAGTTTCTCCAACAAAGCCACACCTCCTAATCCTTGTAATCCTTTCAAACAATTCCACTCCCTGGTGACTAAGGGGGCTATTCTTATTTAAACCACCAAAAATGTAGAAGGTTAACTGAAGGGGATGTCTCCTGTGCCTCTATGGGAAAGCTGTCACCTATACTGGGGGTGAGACTTTCCAGTGGGACAGTGCTTTGGAATCACCCACACTTCTGTAAGTAACACCTCACCCATGGTCTGTAAGTAAACGCAATAAATTTAGTCATTCCTCAGGCTGGACTTACACTTTTGTTCATCGTGAGAGCCCTGTAAGTGGGTAGATATTAAGTTTACATCTCACTAGGGAAAAGAGCTCCTGTAATAAGAGTGAGGCCAGTCTCTGAGTTCTAGCTGGGCAGGGGGTGGGTGTCGTCTATCCAAACAATAAGGGGACATGAGCTGTGGGTGAGTCAGAGTCACAGTGAATTTCTTCCTGAGGTTAATATGGGAGATGAGCTGCAGAGCCAAGGGTTGAGGGATCGTCAAGCCCATGCATTGCCCAGTCTCCTCAGAGGCTCCATGGAACTCTAGGAAAGGCATCTCAACCCCAAAGAACTACTTACCCATGAGAAGACAGATGTACCCACAAGACAAGTTTCTGCAACCCCAGATGGAAGCATGTAACCACATAGAATTGCCCCAAACTCCACAAGGAAGGGTGACACTAGACACTATATCCCTCACTGCACTGCACCCTCCACAGATCTCCCTGCCCCTAAGCACCCTCTGGCCAGCCAATAGATGCTGAGGTAAGGATGACTCCCTAGGCCCCATGCCTGCCCAGAGGTATCAACCCAAAAGAGGTTCAGCCCCTTGGAGCCTCCACCAAGTTACCTCCCTGGTGTACATAGCTATATCTCCACACTTTTCAGGGAAAGCCAGAACTCAATGCCATTCCAGATGTTTGGGAGAGAAGCCTCTTCCTCCTCCTCCTCCTCCTCCTCCTCCTCCTCCTCCTCCTCTTCCTCCTCCTCTTCTTCCTCACTGATGGCCAGTACCTTGATTACAGAAGGTCAATTGTCTCCCAGAACTAGCTAAACAAATATACCCACTATCTTTGGGCAGGCCAGATGGGCTGGCCTCCTGCCCTTCACATTTTCCCAGCTTGAGTCTATCTTCACAGAGACCTCTCCATCTCCTTCTGTTGGGGTCTCAAAACCTCTGCAGCAGGGGCAAAGGCTGTGCTGAGACACACATACAGCCAAACTCAAGGCTTGGGTAATTAATGAGTGTCTAGATGGCCCTCCTCATTTGAGTACCCTGTCTAGGGAATGCCAATTCCTGGTACCCACAGAAAAAAAGACTATACTGGAGGATGGGGGAGGGGCCACCATCAGGAACGGTAGGGCATGGCCTTTCAGTCAGGGGTGCAGCTGGCTAGGCTTCCTAGAAAGCCTCAGAGACACACCTCACACATTAGGTTTATCTTCTTGGGCTATTTTTAAAGCCTGATAATGAGGAATAAATTTATTTTTCTTACAAAAGCAGTTTGTCTTCCACAGGCTTCTAACAGCTGTCTGACATTTATTCACTATCCAGTGAAACTCCTAATTAATCTAGGGTTTCCTTCTAAACAGAAAAACTAGAGACATGGAAAGGAGCTGATTGCCATCCCAGTATCAGGAAGTGGGTGCTAGTGTCTGAAGACCCTCTTCTTGGGTCCCAGCCACTTGCCATAGCTGCCCCAGACACCAGCCAGCTTGGGGGGACGAGTGCTTTGCTATGTAGTGGTGTCTGGGGTATTTATTCTTCTGAGTCTTTTTTCTGGATGAGGGCCCACTGGGAAAAAGCTCCAAATAAACCTGGGTAGGACCCCTGTCAAGAGTAGACCCTCGCTTAATGGTTGTGTCAAGGGGAGACTGAATGCTCATATATCAGAAAATCAGAGCCTCAAAGGAAGGACACACTGTGGGCATTCACACAGTCCTCTACAGACCTGCAGAGATCCCCAGACTCCACATAAGTGAGCCAGACAGAAGTCTGAAACAAGCTGAGTCTCTGAAGCTTATATCCCACATGGCAGTGCAGAGACCATCAGCCCCACAGCAATGTCTAGAGAGTATAAACTCATCTCAGAAACAGTAAATAACCCCCTCTGTAAATGTGAGGGTACCAGTGAATTACCTCACCCCATAGAGTCTGAGTTTCCCACGTTCCTGAACAAAGCAATCCACCGCCTGTAGATGCAATAATTCAAGAACTGAACTAAGCATCTTGACTGTGGTGCCAGGCTGCCCTCGTGCATACACGTGCTCTGGGGGAAATGTTCCTGCCCGATATGCTGTCAGCATCCTTGATATCATGATAACCTACCCAGACCTGGATCCTTGGCTTTTGGGTCAAGAAGGGTTCCACAAAGCAAGAATGCTGCGACATTATTCCTGGTGCAGCCAGGGGGTGCCACACATCAACTTACCCCTCCCCAGCCATATGCTAGAGGAGGGCTAATTAAAATGCACAAGACTCACTGGAGTTTATTGGAAAGGGATCTGCTATCTGTTAATTTACCGTCCTTGCTTCATCAGGGACATTTTCTGTGCTCTTACAGTCAGAGAAGATTTCCTGCAAAGGGCAGCCTTGACCCCATTGACAGCATCTCCCAGGCAAGACTCCTAAATGAAGTAATTAGCACTGGAAATCACAAGCCCCCACCCACTGTACTGAGTAGAAATGGAAACATCTGCTCTGAGGCATCTTCTCACGCAGCTGAGACGAATCTGGCTCTTCACATCCCTAACCTTTCACTGGCCGTTCCCCACTCCAAGTGCCAGAGACTCCAGCTTCACACGTGTGACTCAGCTTGATAAATGAGCTGTCCATTCCGACTTCTGATTGTCTGACCTTTATTCAACTAAAAGCCCAGGGCTCCTGGTGTTAAGTGGATGCCACCGCAGGATAAAAGTGATCCTAGAATCAGGTTCCTCGGCATCGTCTTAGATAATGTGATGGGAAATGTGCAGAGAAGGCCCAACTCAAGGATGAGGTAAACAAAGCTCAGGGCAAACCTCTTCTCCATACTGACACCATGCACCGCAGGACTGCACTACCCAACTCACTGAAGAAGCCAGGCCTCAGAGGTTAACAGCATTCCGTGGGTCACAAAGGAAAAATCCATACAGTTCTATTACCTAAGCCACACACTAGGAAGAGTATGGCAGGTGCCAGCATCTCCACTCTAGATTGGCTCTACTCATGAAAAAACCAGAATCCAAAGACAAAGGAAATCCATTCAGCAAAAGAGCAAAGAATGTTTAGAAAGAAGTTAGTGATGTAGAACTTGCTCCACCATGATCAAAATGTGATGTCCAGTCTGAGACTATGAAATCATGGCAGGCGGCACCCTGGCTGTAAGGTTCCACCCACATATCAGGAGCATAAAGACTGGGACATCAATTAGATAACACTAAGGACTCAGGACAGCAGCCAGCACACAGAGAATCCAGGACGATAAACCTCAAGCTCTGTTCTTCCCTGACTGGGAAGACTAGTCCAAGTCTGTGGTTTCCCAGACACCTCCACCTCTGGATCTGTCTGTAGGAAATGGGGTAACAGCATTGCTAATTGAAAATACTAGAGTGCAAGATGGGGAAAATCTGGAAATATAGAAGGGGAAGCTGTGGTTGCAGGAGAGCTACTCTGGAGAGCCCTCATGCTGTAAGAAAAGCAATACCATAAAGGAAGTCTTCAAAAAAGCAAAAGGGACCCCAGTGATACTGCAATGTTCTGCCTGCAATGTCTGGTTCTTAATCAAGAAGCAAAGGAGGCTTGCAAAACACAAGTTCTGAGCATAAGTAAGAGAAAGCAAAGCTGATATAAACTGACACCAACTAGACTCAACTATTGGACATAGCAGATGATCGCAAATATGTTCAAAAACAAAAGATATAGGCAAAGAATAAAGAGAAAATGTGCAAGCAGAAGAAAGCATTGCAATGGAAAAAAAGTTGATAAGTAACAAAGAAATAGAAGTGAGAACATGTGAGAAATCTAGAACTGCTAGTCATGGCAACTAAGAAAAACTGTTCCAGACTGGAGTTTGGAGGGGGCCAAGGAAATGCATCATAGACCTGAGTCCAGCTCAACAGAAAGTACATAAAAGGAAAGATACAAATATATAAATATAAAAAATATAATAACAACAGAGTCCAAGAGTTCTATGAAGTAGTATCTGGGGATATAATGTACAACACTAGAGTTCCAGAGTGAGTGGAAAGAGGCAGGGACAGAGCCACATATGATAATCTCCAATTTTTGCTAGAAAATGTTAATGTACAGATGCAAGAAATTCAACCAACTGCAAGAAAAATAACTAAGAACAAAAGCAATATATAGTATGTGATGGACAACATTTTAGAATCAAAGAATAAAAGACAATATTAAAATAAGCCAGAGAAAAAGGACCACGCAAAAATTACTAAGATGCTTTGAAAGATGCTGGGCAATGATGAAGAGCTGGAAAAGTAGCTAGATAGATTGTTAGCACATCTAAATAGCCACAAATGAATATAACCATTTAAAGCAGTATTTTCATTTTTAGAGTCCATCTTATCTCAGGGAGCCCAGCCCAGCACACCACCAGACCTGAAGTGCAGTTTGCTGTGTTTCAGATGAAAGAGGGAAGGAATATCATCTTCCCAACAGGGAAAGGCAGAAACAGAGTTCCGCACCTTTTCACTGGGAGAATCTTCCAGAAAGAAACCAGCTTAAGTTGGTTTGGGTGAAAATATCCCTCATAAACTCAAGTATCTTAGCACATGATGCCTGGTTGGTGACCCTGTTCAGGGAAGTTTAGGAGATACAGCCTCACCAGAGGAAGAACATCACTAGAATCAGACTGTGAGAGTTTAAATCCGTAGTTTTTAACCTATAACTCACAACCCTCCTTTTACAGGAGTCACTGAAGACAATCAGAGAAAACATATTTACAGTATAATTCCTAACGGCAGCAAAACTACAGCTATGAAGTAGCAACAAAGATAATTTTATGGTTAAGGGCATCACAACACAAGGAACTATATTAAAAGGTCACAGTTAGGAAGGTTGAGAACCATTGGTTAAAATCTTTGTACCACTTCCAGTTTGCTTTCTACCCCATGCTCACAGTCGAAGATATGAGCTCTTAGCTTCCTTTTCCATGGGCAATGCCTGCCTGGTGCTACAGCTCCCCACTATCACTCATCACTCTGAAACTGTTGGCCCAATAAACCCTTCCTTCTACAGGTTCCCTTGGTCATGATGTATTAACCCAACAACAGAAAAATATGTAATATACACGGTAGTTACTAAAAGCCTAAGCAAACTACTTAGAGAAATTTTATAAGAATTCTCATCCAAGGACAAAGGTGCTGATTGCCTCAATTATCAGCATTTACTGGGTACAGAAGTCAGCCAGTGAAAGAGGCAAAAGAGTAAGTGTAAATCTGTCAATGTGTGAGTGTGTGTGTGTGTGTGTGTGTGTGTGTGTGTGTTTAAAGAAATAATGCTATCTAGGAGTGATATAATTATCTAAATGCACAATTCCAATTTTTAGAGTAACTGAACAAATAGAAAGGACAGCTTTTGATGAGGTCATGAAAGCCAGAGAGTCAGCATCAGCATAGCCCAAGACAGAGAGATGATGCAGGAGATGTAGGAGCCAGAGTTAAGGCACCTGGCTTCTCAGAAAGTGCAGTCAAAAGGTGAATGCCAACCCATTCCTCCATGCACAAAGTAACCATATTGAACACTTTTTTAAAAGACTATAAATCAACAACACAGAGAAAAATCAGGGAGCATAAGACATAATACCTGTAACACCCATATCTGAGCATTTCTCTAAATATCTATATCAATTTGAATGGACAAATTATAGAGGAGAATTTTTCAATTCATACAACATAAAAAATACCTAGTAAAACTTCCCTAAAACCTGGCCCCTTGAACTAACAAGCAAGACCCAGAGAATGGTAGCTGGTGAATGGAACGAACATCATAAAAATAAGGGCTCAGCCTATCTGTGAGGCTGAAAACCCAGAGAGGCAGAATGAAGGAAACTCTTACAATGGGCCGAGGGGTAAAAACTCAGAACTGGCAATTATCTGAGGTGGGATGTCTTTCTGTACACTGTGAATATGCTTTATTATTGGTTAATAAACTGTTTTAGCCTATGTCAAGGCAGTTTAAAGGCAGGCAGGAATTCCAAGCATAGATAAAGAAGAAAGGTAGAATCAGAGAGATAGATGCTACAGAAGGAAGATGTATAGAACACAGGTAAAGCCAAGGAGCCATGTGGCAATACACAGATTAATAGAAACGGGTTGAGTTAAGTTGTAAGAGCTAGCTGGTAATGAGCCTTAGCAATAGGCCAAACAGCTTGTAATTAATATTAGCCTCAGTAATTATTTTATAAGCGGTAAGCAGCAGCTGTGGGACTGGGTGGGAAAGATTCCTCTGGACCATGGGCTGGAGAAGACAGAAACTTCTGGCTACAATTGTCACATCACCTGTTTCAGGGAGGGGCTGGCCAAACACATCGGTGTCTACAAGACATAGAGTACAGCCTGGGAACTCTGCCTCACACAGACATTCTAGAACGTTTGAGGCAAGGCGAAGTTCATGAGCCAATAACAGCAAGGTCATGGAAAATGAAGACCCCACCCCCATCCCTCACCAGGCCTATTCCATAGTAACCTGCATCTTACAGGATCTATAGAAACTATGACAGTCCAGGCCCTACTCACAGAGATTTAACAGATGAGTTCCCAGAGGCTGACACTCTAACAATGTTTCTCAACCTGTAGGTCG
Source organism: Sigmodon hispidus (assembly GCA_004025045.1). NCBI lineage: Eukaryota > Metazoa > Chordata > Mammalia > Rodentia > Cricetidae > Sigmodon > Sigmodon hispidus. The sequence continues at coordinate 146,618 of PVIH01002023.1, forward strand.
CAATCCCTTTGAATGACCTTTTCACAGGGGTCACCCAAGACCATCAAAAAGCACAGATATTTGAATTATAATTCGTAACAGTAGCAAAATTAGTTATGAAGTAGCAACAAAGACAATTTTATGGTTAGGGGTCACCCCAACATGAGGAACTGTATTAAAGAGTCGCAGCATTAGGAAGGCTGAGAACCACTGCTCTTGTACAACTGAGAAGCACAGAGAATCATCTAGTATCCAGTGGAAGAGGAACTAAGTTGCTATACTGAGTCATGACAAATCATGTCAAGCTAGACTCATGTCCAGTGGCTTTGGAAACCTTGAAACAGCCTGCCACCTGTTACAGATAGCACAAGCATGACCAGGTAGCGCTGACCACATATGGACAATGTGGTTACTCTCAAGCTGGGAACCAGAGACATCAAGAAGAGGAGGAGGAGGAGGCAGAGATAAGGAAGACAAGTCTGAATGCTTGTTTCTTTATAACAGAACAGAAAGGAAACACCAGAGGTAACCACATCAGATTCCTATCTAGCCACCTATATTAAAAAAGGCATATTGTAATTATAATTGTAAAGGTCTCACTGTGGCCTTAATACTATGCCTGATGGTTTAAACCCTTAGAAAGTTTTGGAAAGATCAACTCTTGAAAGCCATTTTTAAGGCATGTCATGGCCCAACAACTCGTTTCAGAAAAACATTTTTTTTTTTTTTTTTGCCTGAAGAAAAAAATTAGAAGCCCTGGTATTTAAAGTAGAATGATCTAAATAAGTAAAATGTCCAAAATTATGACCATTTGAGCAAATTAGGGGTTGATTAACATTTGCCAAGTCATCAATTATGGAAGAACATATGTGATGCCAAGCCTGGCCAGTCTCCCCAGGCTTCCTGGAATTGGCTGAGGACTTCTGCTGGGTCTTCCACTCATCCTTCTGAGTTCAGACAACCCACCTGCCCTTCTTCATGTGGCCAGGAAGTCAGTGAGGATGGCAGCAGGCAGAGGCTGGAAGGGGGAGCCCCCAAAGTCTGTGTTCCTGCCGTGACCCAGTGTGTACATTCAAGGGAAAAGTCAGTCTGGCTGTGAGTCATGTGACACAGTGACAGTGGCAGAGTGTCTTCAGTTGCAGAGGCTCACTCTCCTAGTGTGCCTATTTCCAGTAAGACCACATTCTCAGGTACTGAGGCTACGACTGTGACAGGTCTTTGGGAAGACAATGCCAGCCAGCAGCAGCAGAGTCCTGGCTGCAGGACACAGTGTACAAGCAGAGCACTGCCGAGCTAGCAACAGCATGATAAGGTCATTTTTAAGCCACAGGTAGGAAGAAATTGCCAAGTCAGCTCCAAGGCTCATTAGGAGCCTCTGGTCCCAGGAAGAGCCCAGGCTGGATGAATGAGAAGACGCCCTTATCCCAGCCAGCTTAATTTAAAATCCGGGAGCAGAAGTGACAGAAACCATTGCTGCCATCCTGAGAGATGCTGAGCTGAGCATCTTTGCATTCACGTGAGAGCAAGAAAAGTAATCTTAATTAGGCTCCATAACAAAAGGAGCCTCTTCCTCACCCTGGGACACTGAGCTGTACCCAGGTCCCTTCATTTGGTTACCTAAAGCCCCCAAGGCTGGCACCCCAAAAGGTGCCTAACAGTTTTTCCAGAGAAAATGCAATGTGAACTCTAGGCAAAGGGCTCCTAAACTCTTAACAGGTGGACTATGGTCCAACTAGTGTCTAGGAGACATCAGCCAGAGCTGCTCCAGATGGCCCTGCATAGCGGCCAGCCTCAGTAGCTGTGGATACCAGGAGCTCTTAACACCTTACTTGAACAGTGAGCCATCAGGGAAATACATGACTGAGGCAAGTCTATAGCATAAAAACTAGGCATGTGTCCCTGGATCTCAAAAGTCCACCCTCCATCCTCTTCACTGCCCACTGATAACTGTACACATTGTGACTTAGAACACTGGAGTGGAACAAGGCTTCCGCCATCTCCCTACCCAGGGTGTACACATGGCCCACAGGAGCCTGAAGGTAAAGCTATGTCAAGAGGTCTTGAAAGCAGAGTATTTGGGGCCCTTAGAGAAATGCTGGCTTCCCTAGGATAGAAGTGCTAATGACCCTAGGTTATGACCTCTATGGCCTGTGGACAGCAAACTGCTTCCCCACAGTGAGGCCCTGGAACAGGTCTGAGCTCTGAGGCCAAAGCAGGCTTTTGACAGCTCACCGATTCATCTTCCACACAGGCCCTACTGTGGGCCTCAGAAGCATCATGCCACTCAGCTTCCCATGTCCTAGGGTGTCTCCCCTATAGACTCACTTCATAGGTTCTTATGTTGGAAGTAGGTGACATGGATGATATTTTCCTACAAATCCGTCCAGCAGAAGCTGTTTGGGAAAGTTCTAAGGACATTTGGGGATCTATGATCAGATGGCATTGCTTGGGTTAGAAAAGCCAGTGTCCTCCATCTCTGAGGCTGGCTCAATTCTCCAGGTTAGCCCAGGACTAAAAATAGCCCAGAGACTCACTCCAGGTGTCATGGCCCAAGTGTGACCACAGGAAACCTAGGCTGGCCCCAGAATGAGCATTCTATGCTTCAGGCAAAGGCAACAGATGAGGTGATTGTGTGAACCAGGATTCTGGACTTTGCCTACTCACACTCAGCCAGGAGCTGGTCCCAAACCTGCTGTGGGCACCTAGTCCCAGACAAGGGGACTTAGTGTGTCTTAAACCTAAGTGTCAATACTATAAGTCACCAAGGGGCTAGGCTGAGACTTGGGCTTGCACCCAGCTGGGACAGTTGTCCCAAGAAGCAGCATCACACATCGAGGCCATGAGCCTCAGTTGCAGTTTCTCAAAGACCCTGCTCTGGTGACATTCTTATACCAAACAGCCAGTCTGCACTGGCCTGCCATAACACTATGCTGACCTCATTCCAGGCTTTGAAATCATATAAAGCCTAGAGAGAAAAACTCAAGCAGCTGTGCCCCTGGTATAAATTGAACAGCCAACAAACAACTCAAAAAAACCCACCTCGGACTAGCTCTCAATAGGGAGATAAAGGAAGCCAGTTAAGTGGCCTATAAGAGCTGCCTGGTACCAGCCTCAGCCCAGACATCCATGTTAGAGAGAACACCATGAGAACACTATGACCTTCAAGTTCAATGCTGTGGTTTTCTGCAATTTGACAAAGAAAGGCAAGAGGGACAGGCTGAGCAATGCACCTTCAAATTTTGCAGAGCAGTGAATATGAAGACCACAACCTGGAACCTCAGGGTCCATGGTGGCCTGGTAGCATTTGCCTTTTGCCCACGAGGCATTTGTGCTTCTCTTCCAAGTAGAAAAAGTTTCATACTCATTCATACCCTTCATGCTGAGGATGAAACTTAGGACTTCACATATGTACTGCAAGTGCTCTAGAATTAAGCTGTACCCCAGCCTGGCCAAGGCATTCTTTACTTTAGCTGAAGCACAACCTATATGCCAGGAACAGCCAAAGTATGTGTAGATGGATCCTCTTGGACCAGGAATCCCCATCACCATGGGAGAAAACCTGGGGGTCAGGCCCACTCCGAAGAGGATTGACAGAGCTTAGGCCCCTCCCATCACATTTTGGGACCTTGGGTCTATTCTCGGTGCCTTTGCCTATCTACCTCTGAGCAATGATTTGTCATTAGCAAAGCTTTCCATATCGACAATGCTGAGTGGCATAGTCTTCAAGTCCCTGTGGGGTCTGTTCAAACACATGCAGCAATTATCAGGACATTTTTATTTCAAGTACAACCTGATATTTCAAGTTCATTTTGTTCCCTGTGTTTCAAACAAAATCCTTCAGAACAGTGCAGTAAACAAGATCAGAAGCTCTCATTAGGGCTGTGTACAGTGACATTGCCTGGTCACTCTGCCAACACCCACTTGAATGTGGCAAACACTGCAATGCCAGAGAAAAGTCCCACAGCAGCCTCAGTGGGAGGAAACCACGTCTAACTAGCCATGCAGGTGGGAGTATGCTGCTACATGAGCAGGTGGCTGGGTGGTTAGGGAGCATGGCCCAAGTGAGCCAAGGAACAAGGGAGTCCTGGGAAGCCTAACCTCCTCTTCCAGAGGCAGGAGTGCTTTTTCCTTTGTGGCTTCCTCACCAGGATGCGCACTAGCTGCTGTACTGCCCATCGAGGAGACTCCCAATTCAGAGGCCGGTCTACATCAGGATTTTACAAGCAGCCGGGTGCCCAGAGCCTTCTCAAGTGGACCGTACCTACAGTGTGTCTAAGGCAATGCGCAATTAGCCACTGTTGTCCTGCTAATTAACCATATTGTGAAACTGCCTTCTAAATGCTCATGTTTATACCCATAGATTTACACTGCTCTCAGCCTTGATCAGAGAAACTTCTCATTGCCCTGGGTAGTTGCTAATACAAAGACTCCTAACTGTTCAAAGTGCTGAGAATAAATGACTGAGGGCACTTAGCCACAGATGAGACATCTTCACCAACTCTCCTCTGCAGGATCTGGGAAAAGAGGAAGAAGAATGTAAATGTAGACATTCAAGGGGGAGAAGGGCTTTGAGATATTGTCCTCAGCATGGGACACGGCTGTTGCGCTCAGGAACTCAGGGCAACGGTAGTGACCTTCACAAGACAAACCAGCCAAGGTTCCAGCCAAGGTTCCGGAGTGGATGGGAGATGAATTGTAAGACTCACCTCACCAAGAAGATATGGGTAGCTGATAGCTATCAGAGGTCACTTTTCTTTGGGAGAGGTATCCACTGGAAGGTCATCTATGCTCCAGTGGATGATATCATACCCAATCACATACAGTAGCACTGATTGGACTCAGTGGGTTATAAAGAAAGGGGATATGAAGTTGGGAGGAAATGTATGGAATTGATACAGTTGGAGAGACTGTGGATGAATGCCTGACCTTGCTAACCCCTCCCCACTAATCCAAAAGGCTTTACAGTGAGACATCTAAGGCTCCCCAAAAAACACCAGGAGGAAATTTCAAAGGGCATATTCCATCTGCCATCAATCTTCGTCCCAAACTCAAGTGAGGCCTCTCCAAGGTGGGTCCTCAGTTAAGCAGTTTCCCACTAAGACCCCCTCATATAAGAGTCAAGCCAAATGGGCTGGAGAGATGGCTCAGTGGTTAAGAGCACTGACTGTTCTTCCGGAGGACCTGAGTTCGATTCCCAGCATCCACATGGCAGCTAACAACTGTCTGTAATTCCAAGAGGTGACACCCTTACACAGTTATTCATGTAGCCAAAACACCAATTCACATTAAATAAATACATGTTTAAAAAAAAAAGTCAAGCCAAATAGGAATGTTTCTCGACTATAGCAACCAGGGATCACCAAGTCATAGGCAGGACTGCTCTTAAGGGGCCCTGCTGTAAGAAAGATGTCAGAAACTGAGTCCAGCATTGGAAAGGACCATAGAAAATGGACCATGAGTAAAAGCAGAATGGTGACTGTATTTCCATCTCCAGAAAAGAACGCTAATAACAGCATCCTCATCCTCACTTCACCATATCCAGTGGAGAAGTGGTCTTTATGGTCACATACACACACATTTGCTCTTTGTACCTTATGCAGAAGAATCTAAACTCACGATGGAGGTCTCTGGGAACACAGAGAGGCGGCGCCATCAGGGGTCCATGGAGGATGGAACCCGTCATCGGGTTTGAGGTGGACTCAGCCGGAGGCTCATTTGCAACATTAAGATGTTTTGGTCAGATCAGAGCCTTTTCGGCTGCAAGCTGTCACAGGACTGGGCTGCCCGGCAGCTGCCACGTCTGATTAAACCATGATGTATTGAGCCTGACGTGGCAGCACCAGCCTGTTAGCACTGGTGATGAGGAAACCAGTGATCCAGAAAGGAGGACGGTGGGGTAGGCTGCTCCTTTTGTAACACTCCTCTGCAGCCACACTGTCAGCATCTCTGTTGGATGTGAATATCATGTTAAAATTAGCAATCACGAGGGAAGAGGTCCCAGGACAGGGCCTTGTCCTTCATTTCCCACTCCGTCCTGCCCCTGAGATGTTTGTATTATTGTGTAGTCGGAAGGGCCATTTTAGCTAACAAGACAGTGGAAACCCAAAGGTCTCTGGTTCCCTCTATGGTGTCATAGTTAGCTGAGTGTCAAGCAGAAGAGGTCCAGAAGCCATCAGCCTCCCATGCTTGACTCAATGGTAGAAATCCAGCCTTCAGGGTGGGCCACCCCAGGAAGAGGTCAGGGTGACCCCAGGTATTCCTTATCTTTATAACAACAACTGCTTCCTGCCTGCCCACCTGCCACCTACCCTCAGAGGCTGCAGAGAAGCTGATGGGCTACAGTTATAGAGTATATCACTGGACCAGGCCAGCCTACACTGAGCCACACAGGAATTTGGGCAGGATTACAGAGTCCATGTCAGCCAAGATAACTAAACTGTGTCCAGAGACCCAGATACAGGAAGGTAAGGCTGAGAGAAGCCACCAAAGCATACTGTCAGAAACAATGATGCTAGAGGGAATGCTGAGGTTCAGGCTGTCTCAAAGGCCTGACTAGGCCTGGCTTTCCACAGGCTATCAATCCTTGTCCCAAACTCAAGTGAGGCCTCACCTAGGGGGATCCTCAGTTAAGCAATTTTCCATAAAGATCCCTCTCTTAAAAGAGTCAAGCCAAATAGGAATGTTTCTAGACTACAACAACCAGAAATCACCAAATCAGGCAGGACTGCTCTTAAGGGGCCTGTGATGTAAGAAAGATGTCAGCATTGGAGTCCAGCATTGGAGAAGGTGCTAGACCATAAAAGATGGACCATGAGTAAAGCCAGGACAGGACAGACAGGCAAGTGAGCCGCAAGAACGGGAGGAAGAGGAGCCAGGACCTTATTGAGCATCATTCTGCAGGCCTCAGAATGATGAGATTTCTGTTGCTGTAGTTAAATATCCTGATGAAAAACAGCTTAGGAAATAAAAGGTTTATTTTAGCACACAACCCGAGGTTACAGCCCATCCCTGTGGGGAAGCCATGTAAAAGGAGTTTGAGACAACTAGTCACATCAAATCCACCATAAAGAACAAATGGAGAATCAGCAGATTAAGACTTCTCAGTGTTTGGTCTACCAGATGGGAATGGAGTCTTTGACACATGCACCTTCATATCCAAACCAAGACTGAGACATGGAACGGGAGGGAGGTAAACATGAGTCTACACTGAAGAGCTAGAGTCTAAGCAGGCAGAGACCCAAAGTCACTGGCGTGTCTGGCCTGCTGAGTCCCAGGGCTGTGGCAGAGCCTCCTGCCACTCCCCATGAGAAAGATACATTTGCCTCAGATCATCATTTCTCTCTCTTTCTCTGCTCCTTGCATTCTTTCAGCCTCTTCCTGCTCAATGTTCAATGGAGTAGAAAGTTACCAAAAGGAGGTAATGGGAATGAATATTACCGAAACATATTATATGCATATATGAAATTGTCAAAGTATAAATTAATTTTTGACAAAGAAAAATGAACAACCTCCCCCAAAAAATGTTGTACCAGACCCAAGAGAACAAGATGCTACATGAAAAAAAAGCCACAGAAGACCACCCCAGGCCTCAGTTGCTAAAATGGAGTATGAAATGTCAGCATGCTGTAATTTGTGTTTCCCAAAGGTATGAGTGCCAGAGGCTTGGATCTCAGTGTGGTAGTGTTGAGGCAGAAAGAAAACTCCTCGCAATGAGTGGAACGTAGTGGGGGATTAATCTAGTCAGTATCACCCTCCAAAGGGACTGATGTGAACATCTGCAGGGATGGGTGAGCTTTCTCAAGAATGGATTATGGGGGGGGGCAGCTTGTCATTGTCTTATGTAATTCCCTAACTCTGGAGCCAGCATCATGCTCCTGGACATCCATAGCATCTCTTTTCTTTGCAAAGTGTTCTACCTTGCATTTGGTTATAGCAACACAAGGTCAATGACAGAATCTCAAGTGCTGACCAAGCTTCAAAAGAAGACAGAAGGGACATCTATAAAGAAATAACTTCCAGGATAAAAGAGAAAGAAAAGCAAGACTGAGAGCTCACCACCATGGGCTTGGGAGCCCATGGACCTCACAGGGACCCAAGATGGTAAAGAACAACACCATTACAGGGAAAAGGAGCCAGAGACTTTAAGAGTGACACATGCTGGCAAAGACGAGCTACACGGAGATTGTAAAATACAATGGAAACAGGCAAGGATAAAGCCCAGAGTCTATCAAGGGAACTTCAAAAGGCTGGAGATACAGTACTGTGGTGGGGCACTTGCCTAGCAGGTGCAAGATGCTGGGTTTCATCCTTAGCATCTCAAAGAAAAGGAAAGGAAGAGAGGGAGGGAAGGAGAGAGGGAGAAATTAAGGATGTGAAGGAAGGAGGAGGAAAAGAAAAAAGAAAAGATGAACGGAAGAAAGGAAGAAAGGAGGGAGGGAAGGAGAGAGGGAGGGAGGGAAGGAGGGAGGGCCACAAAGAAAGTGTCCTTGGTAGGAAGAAAGAGGCAACCCCATCAGCCCCAACCACTGTGTGCTAGATGCCTACGCCCACAAATAGAGAGAAAGGGATTAAAAAGAGAGAGAGACGATAAACTGCCTATTCATAGATGATAAGATCAAATTATCTATAGATAAAGTGCAGGAATTAATAAGAGAGTTAAGCAAGACTGCAGAAGACAAAATCAATACAACAAAATCAATTCTTTCTACATAAGCTGCTACAAAATGACCATTCTAAAAGAAACCACTTACAATAACATTTTAACATAGATGAGATTTAGAAGTACATCTACTCCAGGCCAGATGACCCTAGACAGATTTCTGAAACTTCCTGAGAAGCATTATTGAGCAACGTGACATGCAGACTATCTTTTTCCACGAACCAGAAAACAGGAGGATGTCAATTCTCCTCTGGCCAATCTACAAGGTTAATTTTTGTGGTGCCCGGGAGGCTGAGTCTCCAACTTGCTTGAGATAGAAAGGCATTCAGGACAATGGTACCCTGAGTAACAAAAGATAAGGGCAATGCAGGGTCCACTCTAGACAGATGAGCAGATCCATGGAGAAGCATAAAGATGTCCATAGTGTGGCAGTTCCAGAAGAGGGTCAGCTGGCCAAAGCTCTGGCCACACCCCAAATCTCACTCATCTCCTTTCACATGTGAAATGGTGAATTATTTAGACTTTGGAAACCAACAACATTCAGTTGTGCTCACATGCAAAAACCATATTCAGAAGGCAGGCAGGCAGGCTGTGTCCTGCTACCAATGCCTTACTTACAGTCTACCACACAGCAAAAGCATGGTCATGAATTACAGACCTAAACATTAAACATAAAACTCTGTGGCTAACATTTTCAAGAAATGGTGTAGAAATGAATCCCTTCACCAAGGCAGAGGGAAAACTATTGATGACTGAAACTACCAAACTGTGAGAATGTACATTCACCCGAAAACATTGTATAAGCAAAGAAAACCAATACCCACATCACATAGAGCCCTACAAATCAATTTTTATATGAAAAAGAAAAGTTTCAAAACACAATGGGGATCAGGCAAGGATATAAACTTGCCAAGGGGACAAACCTCCCAAAGGCCCAAAGGACAGTGTCACAGCACAGCCATGGTAAAGCTGCCCCACCATCTACTGGGCCATCCACATGGCTCTAGGCTGCCACACTAACTGATATTGTTTCTCAGCCAGGAGCCTGTGGAGCTGTGGAGGAGAAAATCAAGGCAGATGATGCTGTGGAGAGCTGAGACATCACAGGGCTGCCATTTGGCAGAAAGTGGGCAAACAAGCTGACTTCACCCCCAATCAAGGTGTCACTCCCTCCCTTCTGCTCTCTTGGTAGGTCCTGAGGAAGTGCGATCCCAGGCTGGGTAGTGTAATGAGTACCCAGAAATGGCATCAAATAAGCCCTCCAAACCCAGACACCAAAGCAGAGCCAAGAGATGAGAGCATAGGGCATCGGGCCCAGAAGTCTTGAGGAAAGGAATCCAGGTCTGATACCACTCAGACAGAAATCTAAGTGCCTTCCTAGATAACCCACGCACTACCTACAGCTCAGATTGAAAGTCTCTGGGGGCCAGGATAAAGGATCCTCTTTCCTTCCTTCCCAATTGTGGTATTTGAATGTAACTGGTCCCTATAATCTCATAAGGAGTGAGTGGCACTATTAGGAAGTATGATTTTGTTGGAGTAGCTATGACCTTGTTAGAGGTGAATCAGTATAGGGATGGGCTTTGAAGTTTCCTATACTTCAGGATACCACCCAGTGTCTCAGTTGACTTCCTGTTGCCTGCGAGATGTAGGACTCTCAGCTTCTAATCCAGTGCAACATCTGTCTGTACTCTGCCGTGATAATAATGGACTGAATCTCTAAAACTGTAAGTGAGCCACCCCAATTAAATGTTTTCTTTGTAAGAGTTGCTGTATTCAAGCAGTCTTCACAGCAATAGAAATTTTTATTGAGACACCAATAGAGGGCCCATTGACAAAGCCACCAAGGCTGCAGCTGCCAAATTCCGGCCAGGCCCTGAAACCAAGCAGGCACCTGGGCCAATCATGTCCTCAGCCTTGAATCAGCATTGCCCATGGAACCTTGACTCATTCCAGCCCCAGTTCCCAGGTACCAAGAGGCCCGGCAAATGGACCAGGTACTCAACATTCTGATCCCAATGCAAGGGTGGAGCCTGAGGCCACCACCTGTTCCAGCATGTGCATGCATGTGCCTGAGCGCTCATGTATACACATGCACGGGTGCACATGTACACACATGTGCCCAGAGGACAACCTTAGGTATCATTTCTCAAGTGCCATCCATGTTTTGGGATAGTCTCTTACTGGTCTAGAACTTACAAAGTAGGCTAGACCAGTCGACATCTAGCTGACCATTGAGTACCAGGATCCTCCCCAGCTCTGGGATTAAAAGTACATGCCAACATACCTGGCTTTTTTAAATGAAATTCTGAGGATAAAATTCAGATCCTGGTGCTCCACAGGCAAATGCTTTACCAGCTAAAGCCATTTCCCAAGTGCCAGGTACTTTTTGAATTTTTTGGAAACACATCACCCCAAAATATCCCACTCTGGAGGTTATTAGGACCGCAGGTGTTGGGAGTTGGTATCATTAGACATTCTGGCAGGATAAACCACCCCTGAAACCAGCAGCCTGGGCAGGCTGAGAAGCAGGAGGCAGCCTGTCAGTTCTTGGTCTGTCACTTTCAGATCATTAGCTGGACAGGAAATCGGGGGATGTCGTGATGGGAATTCACCACAGGAACAGGCCCATCCTGTGCGCAAGCACTCATCTTGGACAAGGAGCAAAATCTTCTGGCAGCACTACTGGTTAACACTCTCCACTAATTACTCTCAAGTCCCGGTGCTTTGTGTCTGTCCGAGTGGATTATTGCCTGTTTGTGAAGTGGCTCAGACTCACATTGTCAAACCCAAAGAGAGAAGTGAGGACACATTTCCTGAATGTTCTTACTTATGTATGGAGTTTGCAGTATTTAAAAACAACCCATCATGGGCTGGAGATGTAGCTCAGCTTGTGCACAAAGCTCTGGCTTCAATCCCCCCACACTGCATAAGCCAAGCACAGTGGCACACACTAGTCATCTCAGCTCTTGACTAGAGAGGCAGGAGGATCAAAAGTTCAAGGCCATCCTCCACTACTTAGTGAATATGAGGCCAGCCTGAGATACATGAGACCCTTTTGCACGAATTCTGGTTGTATTAAATGAAACTCAGAGCCAGGTATCAGGAGAAAGCTAGAATATCAGAGAGAGGGAAAAGACCACAGTTAAATCTCACCCAGCTATCTTCCGGCTTCCTCAGCCTGGCTCCTTATCGCTTCTACGGAATAAGGTCTTCCTATGCCTGCCTTAAATACCTTCTTTGCCCAGTTGTTTCACATCCAGGTTAAGATTTTAAGTGTGAGTTACTACTATTTGGGAGTTAGGCCTTGAACTCACAGAAACACAGAAAGATCTCTGTCTCTGGAGTTATAGGATTAAAGGCATAGATCACCAATCCTGTCCATTCCATCATGCCCCCACTCACCCCATCCCACCCCATCCCACCCCTGCTGGGGTTAAAGGTGTGAGTTACCACTCTCTGACCCTCCTGGATCAACTGTAGATGGATCTGTTCTCTGATATTCCAGACCGGTTTTATTAAATATTTAACATATCACCGCAAGACCCTGTCTCCAAAAGCTGAGTCCTCTGGGCTAGAGAAATGGCTCAGCGGTTAAGAGCACTGATTGTTCTTCCAGAGGACCTGAGTTCAATTCCCAGCATTCACATAGCAGCTAACACCTGTCTGTAATTCCAAGATCTGATGCCCTTACACAGTTATGCATGCAGGCAAAACACCAATTCACATAAAATAAAAAAGTAGATAAATATGCATTATATATATATATATAAAAGCTAAGTCCCCTCAAAAGTTTTGAAGCACGCACACGTGATCCTGGGAGAAAAAAAGCATGTGGTACTGGGCTGGCATTATGGTTTAATGCTGAAATGCATGTCATCACCATCACCACCACCATCACAGGATCATGCTTTGAATGTTTAGTGATGCATTTAGAGATGTTTCAGAACCTTTCTAAGATGAATCCTAGGAAGAGACAGGAGGTGACTAAGGGCGGGACTTTGAGGGTCACTCCCATCCCGGATTCCTCACTCTCTTCTTCCTAAATAGCTGAGTAGAGGAAAAACTAATTTTCGTTCTCAGTTTCAGAGCATCACAGTGGGGAAGGCGTGGGAGAGCAGCTGAGTTCATGGCTGCAACATGTGCCAGAGGCTGTTTATATTACACTTGAACCTCTAAACAGACTTACTTGATGTGTTGGTTTGAAGAAGAATGGCCCCCAAAGGTCATATATTTGAAAGCTTAGTCACTGGGGAGTGGCACTGTTTGAGAGCAATTAGAATGGTTAGGAGACGTCCTCTAGTTGGAGGAAGTGTATCATGAGGGGTGGCTTTGAGATTTCAAAAGCTCATGCCAGGCCCAGCCTCCTTCTCCTCCCCTCTTCCCTGCCCCATCTCTGCCTAAAAATCAGGATGTAGCACTCATCCGCTGCTCCAGCACCTGCACACTGCGATGCCCCTTGCTAAACCTCTGAAACTGTAAGCCAACCCCCCTTAAAATTTTTTCCATCATAAGAGTTGCTTTGGGGGCTGGAGAGATGGCTCAGAGGTTAAGAGCACAGACTGCTCTTCCAGAGGTCCTGAGTTCAATTCCCAGCAACCACATGGTGGCTCACAACCATCTATGATGACATCTGTTGCCCTCCTCTGTATGCTGTATACATAATAGATAAATCTTTAAAAAAAAAAAAAAAGTTGCTTTGGTCATGGTGTCTCTTCAGAGTCATAGAACACTAACCAAGACACTTGAAATGGGGACGTTTTAAGTCTTTGACTGACAGGTGTCCTTGTAGAAGAGAGATAACTCTGGAAGCCATGGGCAGCCACGTGGAGTGATGCAGCTACCAGCCAAGAATGGCTGCTGCTACTGTAACTAAAGAGGCAGGAAAGACCGTCCCACACCTTCATCAATGCTACTCCTCCCTTCCTAGACTTCTGCTTCAGACTATGAGAGGTGAAATGACTGTAGATTCATGTCCCAGGTAGTGACAGTTTCACCAGGAAACATGCACCAGAGGCAGTGGCAGATGTGCTTTGCATCTTGAAAACATTCAAGGCCCTTCAACTAACCCTTCTGGGCCTTATCTGGCTCTTATAGATGCAATATTGACTGGTATGAGCACCAAGGTCAACAAGAAATCCTGCAGAGAAGCCAGGGACACCATGACAGGACAGAGTATAAATGCCAGTTTGAAATAATCATAGAATACTATAAAGGAGAAGTCACTTCAGACAGACATGAACTTTCAAGATCTGGAGCCACATGAGAAGGCAGACATTTTATTTCATCTGGAGTGCTGGACACCAACTAACCTGTTCCCTTCTCCAAGCAATAATGTACATGACTTTTGTCAATCCTTTGCAAATGTGATTTCTCAACAAATGACCTGGCCCACTGCCCGGGTCACTTTCAGATGAGTTGGAGAAGAGGAAATGAGTATTGGAATATTAAAGATTTCTCACACTAAGGCAGGCATGGGATCCATCATGTCTGACACACAGCTAAAAATCTGTTTTGTTGAGTCTGCTGCATTCAAACTCTTAGGGATCCTGGAGTGGACTGTCTCCTTAAACATTCTGCGTTCACCAAGTGATGGTCTAGAAGAGAAAAGGCCATAGGGCAGGTGCTAAGAAGGGAGTCATGTGAGAAAGTCACATTTGTTTGACAGGTACCTGGACAACACACACTGTTCTGTCATGGAGACCCTAAGTCACAGAAGTACATCCTAATCTGTCACCCAGTGACCATAACCATCACAGCCACAGGGCTGACCCCAGTGACAGGCAGCCTCTCTGGTCCTGTGTTTACACATGTATCTGACACAGACTACAAAGAGCACCCATTCACCTAGTGAGTGAAGGCAGCAACTCTGAATAGTAAATTGGCACATTTTCTAATACAGCAGGATCAGGGATGTCAAAACAAACGAGGTGCAAATCTCCCAGGGAGTGAAGCTAAGACTTACCCAGCTGATGAGTCATGAGCCTTCCCCTCTGGGAGATGGGATGCAGTTAAGAGTGCTCCATCCAAAGCACCACTGGGGAGAACTTGTGTCTTTCTGGTCAGGAAAGGTGGGATCCACCCTGTCAGGCTGGCTATCTGCCCCCTGCCTCCTCTCACAGGTAGCTGTCCAAGGAAAAGAGAAGAAGATGGAATATAAAATCTAAATGAGACCTCCAGCACTCTCAGGTGACTTTGCCTCACTTGCCAAGATAAACACAATAGGGAATCAGCACTCTCTGGAAAATCTTCTGAACTCATAAAGGACTTAGGGACTGTCTTGGTTAGGGAGTGTCTTAGTTAGAGACTGTCTTATAGACTGTCTTAGTTAGGGACTGTCTTAGTTAGGGACTGTCTTAGTTAGGGACTGTCTTAGTTAGAGACTGTCTTATAGACTGTCTTAGTTAGGGACTGTCTTAGTTAAGGACTGTCTTAGTTAGGGACTGTCTTAGTTAAGGACTGTCTTAGTTAGGGAGTGTCTTAGTTAGAGACTGTCTTATAGACTGTCTTAGTTAAGGACTGTCTTGGTTAGGGAGTGTCTTAGTTAGAGACTGTCTTAGTTAGAGACTCTCTTAGTTAGGGACTGTCTTAGTTAAGGACTGTCTTAGTTAGAGACTGTCTTAGTTAGGGACTGTCTTAGTTAGGGACTGTCTTAGTTAGGGACTATCTTAGTTCTGTTACTGTGAGGAGACACCATGACCATGGCAACTCTTATAAAGGAAAACATTTAATTGAGTGGTCTACAGTTCAGAGTTTCAGTCCATTATTATCATGGTGGGACATAGTGGCATGTAAGTGCTGGAGAAGGAGCTGTGTCTTGAGACACAGGCAACAGAAAGTGAACTGTGTTGCTAGGTGTAGCTTGGGCATAGGCAGCCTCAAAGCCCACACCCACAGTGACATACTTCCTCCAACAAAGCCACACCTCTCATTAGTGCCACTCCCTCTGGAGGCCATTTTCTTCCAACCACCATGGAGACCAAAGGAAAGTGCAAAAATTATTAAGGGGACTCTAGATATAGCTCAGTCAGTAAAGCACTTCCCACACAAGCCTCAGGACCTTACTTAGTACAGATCACGAGCATCTAAGTAAAATCCAGATGTGGCAGCACACATCTGTAAGCCCTGAACTAAGGAACTTGGAGACAGAAGTAATTCTGAAGCTAACTGGCCAGCCAGGCTAGCTGGATCAATAAGCTCCGGGTTCAGGAAGAGATACTGTCTCAGTAAATAAATAAATAAATAAATAAATAAATAAATAAATAAATAAGCAAATAAATAAATAAATAGTGAGAACAGAACTGAGAAGTGGCTCAGCAATTAACAGTGTACTCTGCTCTTGCAGAGAACCCCATGTCAGGTGGCTCACAGCTGCCTGTAACTCCAGATACAGAGGATTCAACACCCTCTCTCTCATCCTGCTCATGCACATATCTACACACATACACACACACACACATATGTAATTTAAAATAATTTTAAATCTTGTTTCTAAATAAGATAAAAATGTTAGTGACCAGGGCTGGAAAGATGACTCAGAGGTTGGGAGCATTGACTGTTCTTCCCTGAGGTCCTGAGTTCAATTCCCAGCAACCACATGGTGGCTCACAACCATCTATGATGACATCTGGTACCCTCTTCTGTATACTGTATGCATAGTAAATAAATCTTTAAAAATAAATAAATAAATGAATAAGAAAGTTAGTGACCAAGGAGGACACTTGAACCTGACCTTCGGCCTCTGCATGCACACATGCACACAGACACAAGAACACCCACCCAAACATACAAACCAAAAAGAGCAGAAAAGAGAGGAAACAAAAATACAGGGAGAAGTCACCAAAATCATCAAATTATCCTATTTCTGTTACCTGAAACCTACTCCATGGCCTCAACTGAAAGGTACATAAGCATTATGGCAAATTCAGCATTTGGAGATTGCCACCTCATTACCAGTGTTGAGTTTTAGTTCAAAATTATAATACCCCAGTGACTGGATTTGGTTGAGTGCTCACTAATTGAAGTTTCTTGTCATAAGATGAAATGGCTTGGTGAAAACACCAACTTTTCTTTCCTGTTATTGTGGTTTTGTTTCCAACACCCAGCTGACACCCGCTGGCTAGGATCTATTCTTCCCCACTCCAAGGGAGATTTATCTCACTATGTCAGAACTTAGAGTGTTGACACAAAACTCACCTGTGAGCAAATAAACTCTTGGTCTAATAATATATGTTCCTTTACTAGAAAGGAAACCACAAGAAATGTAAAGAGACTTTAGGAAAGTGGGGTGTCAGTGTAGGCTGGGTGTGTGAGTGTGTGTATGTGTAATTGTGTATTTATGTGTGTGCCAAGCAATGTGCACATGTGTATGTGCGGTAGGCACGCATGCACCTGTTACTGGGCAATGTAAATGGGTTTTGTGCATTTATGTGAATATACACTGAGCTCTGTGTATGTGTGTGTGCATGTGTGAATGTGTTCTGGACAGTCAGTTATTGAGCAATGTGTGTGTTATTGAGTAGTGTGTGGATGCTTGTGTGCATATGAGATGGGCTGTGTGTGTACATTATGTGCTAGAAAGGGATGTGTGTGTGTATTGATAAGCAGTATGATTTATTTGTCAGTATATGAGTGTGCCCCAGACAGTGTAATCGAGTTCATACCCTCCTAATATATGCTCTCTGCATCGGGGGAGGGAATGCACAGAGCCCCACAAAGGGAGGTCAATTCTCCCTAAACAATCACTTAAAGCCGGTTTGTCTCCTGATTAATTGGAATGTCCTTTCTTCTAAAGTTCCCATCTGTCTGCTTTATGTGAACAGGTCACTTAAGCCTCTGGGATGTTTGCATCTCTTGTTTTTCTACTTTGTCTGTATTTATTGAATTCAAAGATCCTCTCCCGTGTCGGCTAAACGACTTTCCAAGTTACTAACAGGACGGCAAGGACATTCCAGCCAGCCCCGCCAGGATCAAAAGGGATGTTCAGCCTTCCCACTCCTCTGCCACTCCTGTCCTCATCCTGGATGCCTCAGGGGAATTCAGGCAGAGCAGCAGCTACATGGGGGATCCCAGAAGACTTAGGACCACCGGCCCATGGTAATTTGGGAGTGTAAAAGAAGTACAACATTAGACTCTAAAACAAAACCAGAAAACAGGAGAGCTGGAACCTTCACACCCTGGGTAAGATGTTCATGCAGTCACAGACCGTTTTCATCAAACAGTGACAGAGCCAAGTCAGTACCCATTCCACAGCAGCCCCAGGTCTGTGAGCACCTACAAACTAGAGGGAAACCTTCATGCTGCCCAGAACCTTCATACTGCTCAAAACAGAGGTTTCCTAGAGGGAAACCCTCACTCCTGCAGGAAAAATCATGAGCCCACCGGGAAGAGGTACAGACCAGCTCTCCATTGGACAAACAGATTCAACTAACAAAGAGGATGTGTGATGTCACTAGAGTCCCATCAAAAAGACAAGGACAGGAAGCTCTAGATTCTGCCAAAATATGCCCAAAAGGATCATGAAGACTTATCCAGCCTGGGCCAGTGGGAGCAAGAGCACATGCTGCAAGTGTCTGAGTACTAATGGGAAGGATCTCTTAGAAATAAAATGAATGATAAATTTTTATTTCATTTATTTATTGTGTGCATGCATACACACGTGTGCCTCGGTGCACAAGTACAAGTCAGAGAATAATTTATAAGCATGGCTTCACACTTTCTACCATATATGTCCATCAAGATACCCCAATCCTGTGCCCAGTCTGACCCAGTCCCGTGCCAGTCTCTCATCCACCTCTGCCCAGACCCTGGCAGGAGTTTCTGGCTGGCAACCAGAACAGCCTTTCACACAGGCAGAACAGTCAATATTTTCAGAGAAAGCTGGGCCATAACCCCTCAGCCCCCAGTGCGTTTCTGTCCATGTGTTGTTCTTCAAGTGGTTATCAAAACACAGGAACCCACCTTTATCATACTTACCACCGTGCTGTGGATGCACTGGCCTTCACAGGTAGTACATCCATAACCCTTCAAGAGCTTACATACATCCTGGAACAGGAACTGGAGTGTGCAGAAAGCCGACTTAAGAAGGTCCTATCAGAAGTGGTACCCTAGGCAGTACAGGAAGGTGAGGCAAGGAAGGAAGAGAACCAAAGTAGTGTTCTCGGTCAGGCAGGACCAATGTACAGTCTTGTAGGGAGTGAAAGAGCCCAGGCAGAGCACCTACCTCTTGGAGAAACCTTGCTGAGCGGGATTGAACATGCATGCACCAAGCACTTAGGGTCCTG
Source organism: Sigmodon hispidus (assembly GCA_004025045.1). Taxonomy (NCBI): domain Eukaryota; kingdom Metazoa; phylum Chordata; class Mammalia; order Rodentia; family Cricetidae; genus Sigmodon; species Sigmodon hispidus. The sequence continues at coordinate 165,539 of PVIH01002023.1, forward strand.
GCGCAGGGGGCTGCTTGAGACTAGAAAGGTCTAGAGGCTTCCCTCAGACAGGCTGGGTACAAGAGTGACTGCTGGATGTTGTCATTCTCCTGTGGGAGTGATGCTCGTAAGAATCATAGCTCTCCTCATTGCTTTTAAAAAGCTACTTACTTCTTTGAGGTCCCCTGGAAGTGGAATCTATCTTGCTTGGCCTCAGCTCCAGCTCTGCTGGCATGGGTCATGGCCCCTCCTTACCACTGCCCAACTCACGCATCCTAGGAGACTGAGGTTCAGCTTCCTGTGTCAAATGCTTCCCAAATACATCAAACTAAAGAGATAGAGCCTCACAGCACAACTACATAAATATTTTACACATCTACACACAGTGGGTAGCTTCAGAATGCTTGGAAACTGGCGACCTCCAAGAAAACTAATTCCTGAGTATTTTCATTCCTGAAAAATTGTAAGTAATTTATGAGAACATCCTTTCTCAAAAACACATACCTAGATCCCAGAAGTGTCCTTGAACAGAGCCAACTGTGCATGGCCAGGCTTCATGAATATCACACTCTCACATTCAGATGTTACAGATCAAAGCCAATTATCCTGATCTCTCTTTAGCCCCCTTAATAGCTGTTTATTGTTCACCTCTGTGACATCTTGTGAGCCTTGATAAAAAAAAAAAAAAACCTTTAAGCATGCATTAATTGAACAAACTACTAGCTTCCACTACCCAGAAGTCTAAACATGCCTTCAGACAAGTATCTGAGGCCTATAGAAGAGACTTTCCCACTATATTGTTCCCATCAGTGTCTAAAAATGCCTGCCTTTACGACTGTTTTTATCCTGTAACTGTAAAACCATGCTATCTCTTCCATATTAAAACATGATGTGCAAGACAACATGGATCTGTGTTCACAAACTCTGGCAGCTCAGATTTGTCTCAGAAAAATCTCCTAATCTCAGCTCTCGGGAGGCAGAAGCTAGTGGATCTCTATGAGTTTGAGGCCAGCCTGGTCTTCAGAGTGAGTTCCAGGACTATACAGAGAAACCCTGTCTCAAAAAAAAGGGAAGAAAGGAGGAAGGAAGGAAGGAAGGAAGGAAGGAAGGAAGGAAGGAAGGAAAAAGAAAGAAGAAAGCAAAGCATGGACCTCAGGACCCACTCTGCTACGGTTACAAGGGGCAGGACCCAGAAGGGAAAGTGCTCTTGTCAATTATGGGAAAGCTAGAACTAAAACTCCATTCCTTTGGATGAGCCTGTGAATGTTCAGAACTTCTGAGATCCAACAGCAAAGGAAATGAGGCTGATGCAGCTATAACACAGACTCAATTATGGAAGAACACCACGGAATTTGGTAAAATGCTGATGTACAACAGAATGTTCTGTAAAGCGTCTACATGGAATCTTCGGATACCCTGCATGCCTCAGAGAACGCACGGAGGAAATTGCAGGGAATTGCACAGATTCTGAGGAAGGGGATGGAGGATGAAGGAAGCGTGATTGGCAAATAACAGGAACTGAATAAAAATGAAGACATTCCTACCTCTGGGTATGATTGAGGAGAAAGGTGTTATTGTAGATAGGAGGAAGAGCAACAGCCAGCCAGCACAGGCTGTGAGACTTGTCCCAGATTTCTTTGAGGCCTGACAAGGACAAAGAATAGAAATAGAAAGCATGTCTTCCTAAGCATGGAAACAGGAAGTGTGTCCTCCAAACCACGGAAACAGGAAGTGTGTCCTCAAGCATGGAAACTAGAAAAATGTCCCTCAAAACATTAAACAAGAAGCAAGCCCCTTCACCTGAACCCAACCTGGCTCCTTTTCCCCTGGATACCAGGTCATCAAGTCTCCACAGCCAAACTGTGTGACATTCTTGTCCCAGAACAGAACATGTCAGACAATAGACTAAGTGTTATAGTCATATACTCCCAGCATCCTGCAGGCATGTTCAAACTCTGAGGCCTCATTCTGTCCCGTCCCTAGCCTTTCTAGGAGCCTTTCACACACTTCCTTTCTGCTGGTTTCACTCAGTTGGTATCAATAGAGGGAGATCCTGAGGCCACTCCTGAAGGCCTGCATCACTGAGAGATATAACATATGCGTTTGTAGAGGCTTCACCACCCCACAAATTCCCCCACCCAAAGCGAGGTCACCCCATACAGCAGAGAGACCTGCTGAGGAGGTAAGGGTGGGAACAGCAGTGACATTTCCTCCGCAAGCTGAAGTGTGTTTCCTAACTCCCTGCGTGGCAACCTCTGTTAGGTGTAGTAACAATAACTAATACAGATCCATAAGGCCATTGTGTTGTCCCAAGAAACAGATGAAATGATTCCTACTGTTGTTTATCCCAGACCACACACACACCTTAAACAGCCTAACACAAGGGATTTTGGGTTTTTTTGTTGTTGTTGTTTTTATAATGGCACAGGACACTGGAAAGCCCAAAGCACCCTGGCCTCTGTCTGAACAAGTCCATGAGTACAACCCAACCAAAAGTGCTCCCGACCAAACCTGCCTCTGCTGTATTCACAGCCAACAGTTCCTTCCACCTGATGGTGCTGCAGGAAGCCCAGACACCCAGATTTGTCCTCAATACCACTTAATTTGGGCTGTGGAAGGAGAAAACAATCAGATCAGTTCTTTCCTGAAGCTTTGCCCAAGAGCTGCCACACCTGAAAGCCCCCAGACCTCCCTGAAAGGCCCCAGAAACTCCCCCCAACACATCATTGCTTCCCGTCTGTCCTTACGTGACATAGGAATACCCAAAACGTGAGGTATTGACTTCACAGTTACGTCAACCATATTGCCAAACTGGTCCCAGTGGGTGTCTCCTACAGGACTGATGGTTTTCATGGGGGATGCTGACAGAGACACTGTACTTCCACCGTTCTGTAGACCTGTTCCCCAATGGGACCTAGCCATGGGCAGGCAGTGACAACCTCATTTACATACACCTCTCCACTCACCTGTACTCAGCTAAGAAGCGACATATCTCTCTTCTGCTTCACAGGAAGTACTGAGGGATCTGCCTGCTGCGCTCCAGAGAGAAGTCAAGGGGCCTCTAGAGCTGTCTTTGCAAAGCATAAATATTGTCACATTCATCAACACCACCCCTCTTTGGAGAAGCTCCTGTTCCCTCCTCTGACATCCTGGGCCTTCCTTCCTCTAGGTGGACCTTCAGCCCAGCACAGGACAGGATAGGTGCTCAGGCGCTGGACCAATCCCTTGCCTGGTCTCTTGTGGCAATTTATTTAATTTCCTCTTGCCTCAGTTTCTCCAAAGCAAAGGTTTATGACAGTTATGAGGCTCTACCAGGTCAGTTCAGAGTGGAGAAGGCCAAGCCAAGAAAAGGTCAGCACCTAGGGGTCTCTCCTCCTCCCAGCCTACCTCCAGGCCTTGAGGGAGACTAGGCTCTTTCTGTGTTCATAAACCCACCTGAGGGAGCATTCTAGAACACTGCAAGGATCAGCCTGTCACTTCTCTCCCAGCCCCTCCCTGCCTCTGCTCAGGGCATCAAGCACCAATGCCAGACAAGCTGGGTGGGAAAGGAGGCCCACGGCACCGGGATCAACTTCTTTCTGGGAGTTTCTCCTGGGCCTGAGTTTACCACCATGATATGCTGACCCTTGAACAGGCCTGAGGAATCTCACAATGCTCTCATGGGGCCAAAAACGTGGTACTTCTGAGCACGGGGCCAAGCTGGAGACCCCACTGCAGGGCCCCAAGCAACACTGCTGGTTCGTGTGGGATCCTGTGGGTATCGTATGTGCCATGGCCACATGGGCACTAGTGGTGAGCGCTGCATGGGTACTGATCCGGGACCTGCTCATACCATCAAACAATATATTCTACGCTGTGGCAAACTGTGTGGTCTTCCATCTGCTGGCCTTCCTGGCCCTTATGTCACACTTACGGACTATGCTGACCGACCCGGGCTCTGTGCCTTTGGGTAACCCACCTGGACCTGACACAGTGTCCTACTGTGCCCTCTGCCTCAGCGCCGTACCAGAGAGGACTTATCACTGCATCATATGCGGACGCTGCATTCGCAAGAACGACCACCACTGCCCCTGGGTCAACAACTGCGTGGGTGAAGACAACCAGAAACACTTTTTGCTCTTCACTCTGTACGTTGGGCTTACTTCAGCCCACGTGCTGCTCCTTCTGGGTATTCCTATCCTGCGCAGCCACGCCCAGGGCGAATGGAATGCCAGCAGCACTGTGTCTCCACCTAGCCCCATACTTTTCCTCTCCCTACTGGCCTTGATGGGCTTGCTCCTTGCCTTCGTGATGTTCTGTATCCAGCTGTGCACCATCTTCAGAGACAAAACCACAACTGAGATGCTGTACCAGAACAAGCACTCACAGGGCAGACGGTCCATGTGGGCAAACATAAAGGCCATTTGCGGCCCCCGAATCTCCCTAGCTTGGCTCAGTCCTTTTCATTCCCCAGAACGTCACAAAGCAAGTGAGCGCCATGATACTGCCTAAGTCAGTCACAGGTGTCTAGAGCAAAGCATAGCATCACAAATATCAGCAAGCCAGCTCCCTGAAGGAAAACAGCAGGGCAGAGTAAAAAGTAATTTACCTCAGATTTTCGGAGCAAGAAAAAGAACAGCAAGGCCAGTTGTTGGGGTAAAATGGAAGAAAGTGCTCTGTGTGTCTCCCCTATCCCACCCCCTGTGTCTTTGAAAGCAATTAAATGCATTCAAACATGAATACGTGTCCTAAGTTGGTGCCCACCCTTGTTAAATGTGGACTGTACATGCTAAAGTAATTGCATGCTACTACCCTGCTTTCTGCAGTGAGCTGCAGGGGCATCATCTGGATTTGAACCATCTTTGCATTCCTCATGAGTCCTGTTCCATTGCAATGGTATGGTTTTTTTTTTTCTCATTGTCTTTTGTTTTCATATTGCTGGATTTTATTTTAATTAGGGTCATTGCTTTGTAGTTTATGGCTATGCTCTAGCTTTTTTTTTAATCTTTCTGATATATTTATGTATTTAGGGGATAGGCACATACTATAGTGCTTGTGGGGGTCAGAGGAACTGCTTGTGATAGTTAGACCCTGAGTATCACACTGAGATTATTGGGGTGATGGCAAATACCTTTACCTGATGAGCCACGTTGGTGGCTCAACTTTGATTCTTCCATTGGCTTTATGTATTCACATGTCACTCCAGATCCCACTAGTCATTGAAAATGACTGGGATAGCTGGGGAGTTACACTTAATGATCAGGCTGTACAGATCAGCCAGGGGTTCCTCGGATCACGGGGCAGAAATCTCTAAATATAACTTCTAAGGTAAGAATTTGGAGGTCCCCAGTAGCTGTAAGACATAATAAAAGGGTTCCTAGTGCCTTAATCTGCAGTGCCACCATGTGACACTTCCTATGACCAATATACCAACATCATACCAATGTCAGGAAGTCTATATAGGAGCCTTTCTCCAGCCCTGAACAGATGTCACCATGGTACAAACATGTGCACATGAAATTCCATAAGGGCTTATGTATGTAGCACCCCACCAACACAGACCTGCCCTTTTATAAGTACTGTTTCCTCTCCTCACCTGAGAAAGCAGTAAGAGCTACATCTCTGTAGTTTTTGTTATTTCAAAAACACTACATAAATGGAGTTATGCAGCATGCCATTTTTCAAGATTTTTTTAAAATTTATTCATTGTATTGTCCTGAAGATTCATCTATGCTTTGCCTATGTTTGTAGTTGATTTTTATTTATTGATAAGTATGATTAGCATTGTGCATCTACTTCAGTGTTAGTCATTTATCCCCAGAAGAGTTTTGGAGTTATTCCTAGTTTGGACCTGTTATACAACCATCAAGTTGCCCTCGACATTGTGTGGAGGATGTATGTGTGTACATTTCCATTTCTCCGGCATTGACACCCAACGTTGACTCACTGGCCACAGAATGGGACATGTTTAAGTCCTGCAGTGCCTGTTTCCTGTGCCATTCACACCTTATGTTGCAGCCAGCAGGGATGAGGGAAGTGTCTTCTCCACGGCCTACGGTGGTGTCACCAGACATGTCATCTAGCCGTTCTCCTGGGTGTGTGGTGACACCTCATGCTGTTTTTATTTGTGTTTCTTTACTGGCTAACTTAATGGCCTCTTTTCCTGTGCCTGTTTTCTAACTATATACCTCTTCAGAGAAGTGCCTTCTGCCTGTCTTCCAATTGGTTTCCTGGGTACTTCTCTGTGCCTTGTACACGGCTCTCTGTGGCCTCTGTGAGTTCTGTCCCCCCAGCCCATGTGTTGATGAGCTATCTCTCTCTCTCCCCCAGCTCACTTTGGCACAATATCAGATTCGCTCCAATCAGGAGGATCTGTTCTTGGTTTCTGTAGTCTCTCTATGTTCGGGGGTTTCTGTCCCTCTGCACACAGCCCTATGTCCTGGTTGTTGCCTGTTTCTGCTAGTAACATCAACTGGGCTGATCCCTCTGATTTTCCTTCCCAACATGTTGAAACTCTTTTACATCTTTTTCATTTATGTTTTAGAGTAAATTTTTCTACGTTTAGGTCAGTAAAGAAATCTACAGGAAGTGTTGACAGTTTGCAGAGGTGGGGTAGACCTGGACGCCTCTGTGCTTTCTAATCAATTTTGCTTTGACCCTAAAATTATTGTGAAAAGAGATGAACTGATGGAGAGACGTTGAGAATTTCAATCTGAAGTGTCCTCCACAGGGTCTGCTTTGCAGTACTTCTTTCCCAGCTGCTGATGCTATTTTGGGAAGCTAGGAGGTGGGGCCTGGCTAGCAAAAGTAGGCCACGAGGGGAGGGTTATGGCTGCCCCTATATCCACTGCACTCTCTGCCTCCTGATCTGCTGTGGTGGGGGAAGCTCTCTAAGACCCTCATGTTTGCACAGCAAGTGTTCTTAACCACTGAACTATTTCTCCAGAGTCAGCTCAGCTCTTCATTGGTCACAGAACTCTCATTCCCACTGCCTCTGTCCTGGGTGAGTCTGTTTGTAGCTTTGTCCCTGGTGGAGGCTTCAGGCCTGTGATGTTTGCATTCCCTCTGCCGTCTAGATCTGGAGCAATGCCCATCTTTCCATGCCTGATATTTGCAATTTATGTCCTTTTTTTCTATTTGTCAGTTTTGATAGAATTCTAGTCTTTTTGTTTATCTTTCAAAACCTCAATTATGATTTCCACTCGTTTTCCACCCTTTTTCTGTTTCAATTCCATTGATTTCTACCTTTCTCCCTCCTTTGCACAAACTAAGTTTATCTTGTTACTGTGGAAATGTGGAGGAGTGCATGTGTGCGCATGAATGTCTGTATATATTGGGAGTATATAGGGGTGCATTATATGTGAGTGTCTGCAGAGCTCAGAGGTTAATGCCAGGTGTCTTCATCAATTATTCTCCACTTTATAGATTGAGGCAGAATGTCTCACTTGGTTTTTTTTTTTTTTTTTAAAAAAAACTTCATTTATTTATTTGCCTTGGTGTTTGCCTGGAACTGGAACTACAGACAGTTGTTAGCTGCCATGTGGGTGCTGGGAATCGAACCCGGGTCCTCTGGAAGAGCAGAGGGTGCTCTTAACCGCTGAGCCATCTCTCCAGCCCCAGAATGTCTCACTTGGATCCAGAGCTTACCAACTCCCCTGAGCTGGCTAGCCAGCTTGTACCACAGATCCATGTCCCTGCCTGCTTGAGTGTCATGATTACAGGTAGACCAGAGCACTTGCCCAGCATTTATGTGGGTACCAGGAGCTCACACTTCAGTCTCAATGTTTGCACAGCAACTTACTCTCTCAGTCATCTTTACAGCCATGGAAGGCTAATTTTGCTAATTTTTTATTTTTAATTATGTGTGTATTTCAAAGAATATATGTACATGAGTACAAGTGATTATAGAGGCCAAAAGAAAGTGATGGATTTCCTTGATCTGGAGTTAACGAGTGTGAGATGTTCCATATGGGTTCTGGGAACCGAACTTCAGGGCTCTGAACTCCATCTTCAGCCCATGGAAAACTAATTTTTTTTTAAGTTAGAGCTTAGATTATTGATTTGAGTGTATCTCTTTGGATACATTCAAACTACACATTCTCCTCAGTTTAAAGTATTTTTTTTTAATTTTCTGGGAGACATCTTTGACCATGGATTATCTATCTACATGTGTCATGTTTAATTTTCCAGTACATAAAATTTTTCTCTTTGATCTTTCTGCTGCCTCCTAGTATGATTTCATTGTATTCAAAGAATGGGCCTGGTGTGATTCCCAACACTTTTACAGGTGTTGCAGAATGAGGTCTGATATGACCTATCTTAATGAATGCTCCAAGTACTCTAGAAAATGTTGTGAGTTGAGCCTTGCTGGGTGATAATGAAGGTCAATCATGTTATACCTTTGCTGGCTTTATACCCATTTCACCGAGTACCAATAAACACTGAGACGAACCCCCAACAAGTGTGGGTGCATCTGTTTCTGATTTTCTCTCCCTTTCTTTTTCTTGACCTGTCTTACCTTGGCTGTTAATTGTCGACCTAAGATCAATGTCTCTTCTGAGGGCTAAGTTTTGATCCTTCTACAACCTCCTTTGTGCCTCATAATTATCTTTGCTCTGAACACAACTCTGTATGATTTTTGAATGGTTACTGCAGTTCTTCTTGTTCAGTGTCCACTGCCCATACTTCCTTATCCTTTACCCTGGCCCTCTGTCTATCAGGGTGCATGGGGTGTCCTGCAGATTGTACATGATTGGGTCATGTTCTCATTAGTCTGGAAACCTTCATGTGTGTACAAGGGTGTTTGCATGTTTTTGTATGTATGTGGGCACACATGTGTGCACAGGTACCTGGAGGCCTGAGATTGATGTCAAGAATCGACCTCAATTGCTCTTTTATTGTTCATATTAACTCAGTGTCTCTCAATTGAACCCAGAGCTCACAGATATTGCTAGTCTCACTAGCCAGCTATGAATCTCTTATCTAACTTTCAAGGCTGGCATTACAAAGGGACTGCCACATCTACCTTGGGTTCTGGTGACCCCCAACTCTAGTCTTTACACTTGCTCTGAAAATGCTTTAACCACTGAGCCATCTCCCAGCCCTGAGTTTGACAACCTCTGTCCTTTGACTAAACTGTTGACTGTTATAACCATCAAAACAACAGCATTTTTTTTGCATCTGGATGTCTGAATAAGAAGTCAGGACAGGGGTCTAGTAGAAATGACCATTCAGTCTTTAACATGTGATGAGAATTTGTGTGACTCATTTTATCACTGGCAAATATTCAGATTAAATGTGACTACCAAGGTCAGTTGTTCACATTTAGAACTGTGGAGGTACACACCTGCATCCCTTGGATGGTGTTGTGATCATTCTCTTACTGTTCATGGTTTTGTCTGCAAAATGAAGTGGACCTGGCATCACAACTATAGATTCAAAAGAGAGACAAACTGGGCTATTATGTGTGTGTGGCTGTCTGAAAAGCAAAGCTAGAGCCCAGATGGCCCCCAGCATTTCCTTAAAGCCCATCTTTTTGGAATAGTAAGCCATGGTTTTCAAGAGAAGAGCACCTGGTAGGGTTTATCATCCTTCTCTACATACTGACCCATTTTCATTTCCCTAATACTTGGCCTTTCTTTTTTAATCAACTTTAGCTTATTTGTTTAGGATAGGGTCACTACTCTATGTGGCCCTGGCTGACCTGGAACTCACTATGTAAACCAGGCTGGCCTCAAATTCACAAAGAGTTTGCCTCTGTTTCCAAAGTGCTAGAATTAAAGGTATGTAGTAAAGTACATATAATGTGCTACTTAACATTTTAATCGCATGTGATCCTCAACATCTAAACCCAATAGGAATGAATACATGAATAGCAGCCACAGTCTCATGTATTGAAACATCATTCCATTATATACCCATATAATAGTCTATTGTATATAAACATTTATTTTCATGTACCTGTTGGTAGACACTCCAGTTGCTCCTTCTTTTAGGGCCTTGTGAATAAAAACCATTTATGTTTACTGTAGAGTTCATGTGATGAATTTTTGTCTATCATTCTATTTGCTTACTCTGCATTTCCTCTTTCTCCTTACATACTGTTTCTGACCCTTACAGATGTTTTATATTTTGTTTAACCATTAAAGCTGCTGACTGTGTCTCTCTGTGTAACTTTTTAGTAACAGTCCCAGTGATATCACAGAGCACAGACTTATCATTTCCTATCTACAGTGAACCAGCCACCAGGGCGGAGAAGAGAGCTGTTGACAGTGAGTGAATTCACTCCTAATACCAGAGTGAAAAGAATAGACCATCAGAAACACTGCAAGCAGACAGCAGGCTGGTTGTAACTAACTGTAAAATGCAGATGTGCTACAGGCAAGCTGGGGTGGACATATCTGCATTTTAAAGATGTATTCACTCAGCTAAATTTTGCTGTGTGCAGTGGGCTGATGTGTAGTTCACCCCCATGTGAGTGCTGGCTTTCCATATCAGCCTAGCTCTGGAAATGTAGTGTGGTTTGCTGTGCAGGTATTCAATCTCTGCCATGTAAATAAGGATGGTCCTGGCTGGTGGAGATTCTATCCTGGGTAAAATCTCTGGTTACAGAGACTGGGTATCAGATAAAGAGCACTCTGTACCTAGAGTTTGGTTGGAAGTCAAATTTTCAGCTTGAGATTTCTCCACTATGCTTCTGAAGATTCCAAAAGAAAGTCTTTCCATTTTTCTAGTCTCCTCCTCATGCCTTTTCTTCCATACTATATACATAGAGTCAGTAGTTCTCACTTCAGTGGGATATCAAACCCCTTTCTATCCTTGACCACATCCCATCATCTTGCTAATGTCACTGCATATGCTACAAGTACATTCTTTGAATCCCCATCAAAGCATCAAAGGTATTATAAATTTGACTCTCAATTGTAATTTTAAGCATAAAAAGCTATCCTCCTTAGTCTCTCACTCATACCAGCTTTGACATCTGTGGATCTTGCTGCAGAATATAGACTATTGTGGGTGAAGCATACTAGCCTGGGGTTTCCAAACCCAAGGGGAACAGGACCAGAGATGATGACCTGGGCCTCCAGAATCCAGTTCCAATTTTCCAAAGATGATGGGTTTCCAGAGCTAGGTCAGAAGGCAGCTACATCATCGTGGGATAGATGTGTTTCCATATCCCTGATGCCCTAACCATTGGAACCTGCTTTGCCAAAGGAGATCTTGTCCTGGAGGGAGGAAGCTGCATGCCCTCCTGAGAGCCTTGCTTTTGCAGAATTCTATGATGCAATCATGTGACAGAATGTCCATGTGGCAAACATCTATACACAATTCTGATATTTAAAAACAATTAAAAATAACTTTTGAGAAGATAATATAAATATGCCAGCTGCTATCAGAGATGGTTCTGAATACTACATGCTTTACATTGGTCTCCATCCTGTAAGACTACAATATTTTAGGCCTGACTTATAGAAAGGAAACTAGAAATTAAAAAGCCAATCAAATTCTCCGGGACAGCACAGCAGTAATGAGAAAGTTGTATCAAAATCTAGACAGTCCCTCCCTAGAGTATGGCACTTGTCCTGTAATCTGCCATCTGTCCTAAATTCTTCACCTGTCCCCATGTTGTCCCATGCCAACGAGAGGAAGCCATGAGCGGCTTTTCTCCTCACATGGTAAACTGATGCCTGTGCAATAGAAATGCACAGGACAGGGGGCCTCCTGACAAGGCATCCTGCTGTTCCCATCCATCCAGAAACTGTCCAGTGAACACTTAGCTCAGGAGCCCTATCAGCTTTGCAAGTGGTTAAACCACACCTCTCACTCCTTAGTACACACACACACACACACACACACACACACACACACACAAAGAAAAGAAAAGAAAAGAAAAAGAATAAAAACACATGGCTCCAGCCCAGTGCTGTCTGTCTGCAGTAACGAACCATAAACCATCTTTGGAAAGATTAGAGATGAAGTCGCATTAACTCTGCACGGCAGAGTGAGAACATAATGAGATCAGAGGATCATCCTGGAGGTGAAATCTCTAGGTTTCCAAAGCCACAAACTTCCCAGCTGCAGCCAAGCTTGCAAGGAGTCTGGGAGGGGCTGTACTTGTCAATGGCGGCTGCCTCTGCGGGCCGGACCAAGAGGGATATGACATTACAAACAGGTAAGATCTGTGTGACAGCTCTGAAAACAAAGGTACTTCAGGGTGGAAACTATAGCCTCAATCCCAAAACAGTTGAAGGATTGTCATTTTAATCATGAAATTATACAGAGGCCAGGTCAAGGAAGTGATGGTCATGAGGAGCGGAAAATCCACAATGGGTGCAACCCAACACCTGACAGAGTCAGGAGCCCCAGGCAGCTGCAGATGCCAGATGCAGGGCTCCTGAGCTAATAAGGGTGGGTTCAGAGCATCCAGGTTAGATCCCCCCACACCTGGGGAGACACAACAGAGTGAGGAGAGAAACCTGCCTGTCACAGCATTGAGACAGTGAGATCCTGGCTTCATGGACTGCCCAGGGCGGTTTGGTCTGAATATTTCTCCCCTCTAGACTCACAAGTGTCATACAATTCTCTATGCTGTTGTTCTGGTTTGCACGTGAATCTGGGGCCCTCTGAAGCCCTGTAGTCAGCTTCCTGTTCCCAAAGGAACGGGGAGGGGGGTGGTCCCATTGCCACTTTCCCTGCAAACATCATAGGTAACAGCAATGGGCCCAGCACCTCCACAGCCACTGTCACTTTTAACAACAGGACATCTAGGTTCAGAGTACCAAGGACTCAGGCAAGGCATAGGGGACAGTCCTAGCTTTGTTGCTGCTACTCATTCTCAGGAAGACAGACCCTCACCTATACACAGAAGCCTTCTCCATTGTGTCAATGGATGCCCATGCCTCTGAGAGTGTATGAAGCAGGAGGGAACAGGATGAGCTGACACCTGCCATGCCTAGAATCCTGGCCAGGCAATGGTGACCTTGAACCTCAGGGCACTTCCACACACTGATGAGTAAGTGACATCTAACATGTATGGCAGCTCCTGCAGGGTGCATCCATCCTGCCTGGAAACACAGGATTCTTTGGGTACATCTGAAGCTACTTAGCACAGGGGACCTTTCAACAGAGAGAACAGAAGAGCCTGCCTGCCTGTCCTATTAGATACTGGAAGAGCCAGCTCATGGAGGTGCAAGGAGGGTGTGTAAACAGGGGAGGCTTTGGCTACAGCCGGAGGAAGGTTAGAACAGATGTCTGGCTCAGTCTATGTCACATTCACCTGTCTGATCCTCTTGTCCAGGCACATGGAGATGCCAGGCATAATATAACATCAAGAAAAATGATCCCCAGGGCCCAGAGCCTAAAGTTGAATAAGAAGCAGGGGACAGCTCAGCATGGCCCAAGGCTAAATTTGAGGACCATGTGTGCACCATAAGCAAGTCACAGGTCACAAGTGACATGTTTGTGCTAGGTCAGGGGTCCACCTGAGCATCTACCTGTCTGTGGAAAGCACTAAAATATCCCTGACCCATGTGAGATTCATTCTGGGGGCTAAATTTATACAGGCCACAGAATTCTTCCTTAAGGCCACCAGGGTTTCTGATCAAGCCCTGGGGAGCAGAACTTGGGTCCTCGCAATACAGAAATTAAAGGGAGGTACTCGTATAAATGTGTGCATTGAATGCTGTCTGTGCAGATGTACACATATGCTCATTCCCATGTGGTCATCCATGTATACAAAGTAGGATATACAAATGTAAGTATCAATATACTTTTAACAGACTTTTCCCGATTAAAGAGAAGAAGAGTCAAATATGCTGTTGCACAACTATAATCCCAACTCATGGGAGACTGAGACGGAAAGAAGGACTTTAAGTTCAAGGCCAGCCTGGGCTACAGAGCAAGCCCAAACTACGGGTGTGGGAGCTGCAACCCCCTTGCAGTGGTTAATGCTAGAGGAATCAGTTAATATCTAAAAATAAAAAAGAGCAAAAGAAAACAGGTTCTTACCTCATTGCAAAATTCAGTTCCAAATGGCCTAAAGGCTTAATGATAACAAACATTTATAGAGCGGTAAAAGTCAACACAGGAGAGTATCCTATGGCTGCAGGGTAAGGGATGCTTTCTTAAGACCCCAGAATCACAAACACTGAAGGAAGAGAAGGCACATTCTGGGACATTGAAATTCATCAAACAGCATAAACAAACGGAAAGCGCAGGGCACCAACTGGGAGAAGATATTTGTAACGCACTCGGCTGACAACGGATTAGTGTCCAGAATGTATAAATAACTCTACCAAAGCAGTAAGAAACAGACAAATCACTTGTGGAGCGGAAAAAAAAAAAAAAAAAAAAGAGCACTGGATCTGAACATGGATGAGGAGTGAGGATGTAGAGCTCAGAAGCATCGAGTATCTCAGTGCGTGCAAAGTAAAACCACGTTTAAAATATTTCTGCCAATCTGCCACCAGCCCAAAACTTGGAGGCATCAATGAGGATGTGAGCAAGCCGACCTCAGGACTGAAGCATTAGCTTGGATCCTTTTATAGGGCTATGTGAAACTGGCAAGGGCCATGTGTCACTACATCATCTGTGACTTTGGAGACTGGTGTCCCTATAAGCAGTTTTCAGGATTTTCTCACCAGAGCATCAGTGGAAAGGATGCAAACAGCATGTAGGGTCACTGATAAGACTCCAGCAGCTTTCTCTGAGACCTCTGCCCAAATAAAGAACCTCAGTGTAGCTTCCTTTTTAGACCTGGCCAAAAATGTTTATCAGGACAATTTTATTAGCTTTACAAGACATTAAAAAAAAATCCAGAAAGCTGGAGGAGGTTAAGGATGTCAGTTGTGACACATTCAGATCCCAGCATGCACTCAGCGTGAGGGTTCTCTTGGACTTCATGTGTTGCAGGGACAGATGCTGGCACTTGCTGGTGTGGAATTATTATTATTATTATTATCATTATTATTATTATTTAAAAAGGATTTTTCCATATCTGCCACTGCTCCCCTCCCTTGCCTTCTCCCAGTCCCTCCTGGTCCTCCCTCAGCCTCCCTCCAGGAAATGTTATTTCTTTTAAGGTCTTGGAAAACACAAAATTCAAATGACACTTCCCTAGGAGGGCAGAAGAGGAACGGGGTCGGAGGAGCCCACTGGAGGCCTAGAAATGCTGAGGCACTTGCTTGTTTCCTTGGTTTAGATGGAGGGCTGGATGCCCTGGTGATCATTTTCTCTGTCTGCTTGGTAGTGGCATGATGGAACCAACGCTTTCTGTGCTGATAGTTCTTCACTCTCTGCCAATCTCCATTGTCAACTTGACTGAATTTAGACTCACCTAAGACAGGTCCCTCGAGGCAGATCTGAAGGTGCTCCCAGAGAGGTTCTGAGTTCTTTCCATCTCTTGTCTTCTGTCTGCTTTCTCCTTGTCTAACTAGGTATCTATCTCTCCATCTATCTCTTTATGTCTTTCACCCTCAACACCCTCTCACCCTCAACATCTAACAACCTGGTTGTCCTCTGTCCCCAGAACACTAGCCAGCTGCTCACACCATGAACACTCAGATGGAGTAAAGTTTTCTGTGAGTTACTAAAAGCCAACTAATGTCCTTTTAGAAGGGGAAAAAATATATTGACTGCTGATATCTGCAATAATGAACCCCAGCAAATTACACAAACGGTGTCTGGATGGCAGGTTGACAAACACCCCTCGGGAGAACAGGGAACCGCCACTGCCAAACAAACTCATAGTAAACATTCTCTAAAGACAGATTGGAAATCACTTTGGGGTGAAGTCTAAACTGCGCAGGCATAAAAATGACAGCCGATGCAGTTGGGATTACACGTTTGTGAACTAATTCTCATATAAAATTAGAATTTGAGGGCTCGGCAGCAACGCCGCACGTTTTCATCGTTAGCAATTATCTCGTAGCCTGTCTCAATCTATACGGCGAGCCTCGTTTGCATGCTTCGCGTTAAGATGCTGCGTAAGGGAAATCGGCCCTTTAAGAAAACAACTTGAGGAAAGCTTATCTTTTTAAAAGCCATTCTGTGGCAGGTTGAGACTGCGGAGGTGGGAGGGCTGAGAAACAGTCTAGATTCTAAGAAACTATCAGCTAGGGTACAACATCCTGCACCTGCCCAAGAGGGCATTTCAGCTGCCCGCAACAGCCAGTGAACTGCTCACTGCTCTAACCTTGGCGTTCAGCCTAGAGGCTGCCTCCTGGTGGCCAGAGACCCCAAGTGCAGAGGAAGGGAAAAAAAAAAAAAAAAAAAAAAAAAAGACTGAATACCACAGCTCCTTGTTCAGCCCTGATGGGTTTTCATTGCTTGGTTAGACATCACTGCTCGGCAACTGGGCAGTGTGACGAGATTGGCTGCCCAGCACAGAACTCTGTCTGTGTAGGGTAGTGCCTACGTCTAATGCAGAGACTCCAGTGCTCTGAGGCAGACTGGGCTGCTGAGCTGCAAAGCCAGGGCTGACCCAGCTCTTGCCTTGTTTATCTGAAAATGGCTTAACTCACTGCAGGTAAACACTAGGGAGAGCTAGGCTCTTTTGGGAGAAAGTCCCTAAGACCTTGAGACCTCTTTAACTAGACTCCAGCTCATTGATGAAAGTGTATGGCTACAATGCAGTAAGGTAGTTGGTCGACCATTTATTCTGTCTCAAACTCAGCTCTTCAGAACCAGCAGAAACATTTCTGAAGACAAGGTTGGCAGCCTAAGTGACCAGCAGCGGATTTCGAGTAGCCATGGGTGTCCCCAGAGGAGGCTGCAGCCTGAGGGCTGGAGCAGAGATCACTCATCGTACAGGGATAACGCCGCCTCCCTTTAGGATCTCACCCCATCTGACCAGATTGCTGCACAGCCTTTGACAGCTCGGGGTGGAAAGAGACCAGAGCATCTGCAGGGTGGGTTTGTAGAGGCTGCCAATGTCACTTCTTCACCCGAGCCCAGACACCAGTGCATCGGAATTCTCCTCGTCGGCAAATTGTCATCCCATAAATCAGTGTCACCAAGAACTCAGAAATGCAGCCCCCTTTATTAGTCACTGTGTCGGCATTCACAAATAATCTGTCACAACTTCTTACTGGAATAATGTAATCACCGCGCAGTAATTAGTCTCTCATTATGTCATCACAGCGCATGGCTCTCCTCAGTTCCCCTCTAGCAACTCTCATTGCAGACAGTGATTTATTTTGTTTATGCACAAAATGTATTTCTATAGAGAATTGTGATCTCTGTTTGGAGTCTAACAAGATACAATTTTTAACAAACATATCAATTACTTATAGAAAAATACTAAATTTTTCTGAAAGACAGTCCCCTCCCCAACCCAGGAGACAAGACCAGGAATGAAACTGAGAAATCTTCAGAGTTGTTGCTTTTAACCAGTGAAATTCTGGATGGGAGGGGCAGCCTCTGGGAGTTCTTCTGTTCAATGCTGTGACAGTCAATGATGGAATTCTGATGTGACATGCGCTATCCAGAACACAAGGTGGGGGGTGTCCAAGAAGACCACTGTATCCACTGTATCCAAGTTATAAACACAGCAGCACACTGGTGCCCTCAGACATCAGACACCTGAAAAAAAGAATTTCCAGAGACAGTGTGAGACCACACAGCCTCCTCAGGAATTTATTCACTAAGACTACAATCCCCCCTGTTGCTCCTAGGCACCTACCAACAGGTCAAACTAAGGGCCATCTGAGGCACACTTCTCACTCACTGTCCACCTTTAAGCTGAAAGCATCTTCCCTAAGCAGTTAGCTGGTTAGGAAGATAATCAATAAGGCAGGTCCTTTACATTTACAGGGACACCCAGTGTCAGAAAGGGCTTCCTGCCTCTTCCTTTCCACAAATGATCCCTGTAGGGCCCCTAGGTGTAGTGGGATTGTTTTCTGGTACATTGTAAATATTTGTCCCTTCTACTGGTTTAATAAAACACTGATTAGCTAGAAGGTAAACAGGAAGTATGGGCAGGGCTACAAGACTAAGAAAACTCTAGAAACAGGAAGAGCAGAGCAGAGACATCAGATGCAGAAAAAAAAAAGTCAAAATGCAGCTCTGAGAAAAGGCACTAAGCCACTTGACTAATCATGAATTAGTTTAAGAGTTAAAAGTTATCAAATTATATGACTGAGCCATAGGCTGATCAGCATGAAATTAATATAAGCCTTTATGTGATTATTTGGGGCTAAGCAGCGGCAGCACTGCAAATGGGTCTGAACCCATAAGGATGAACATGTCCCTGAACAGATTTCTGTCTAGTCTTCACTTTGGAAGCATGAGAATATCTTATACAGTCAAACAAAATAAGATGAAAACAAAAAAATGGGACTTAAAGTATAATACAAATAGAAATCACTGGGTCCAGGAGCATTCCCAATACACAGCATAACCACACAAACCTGAGAAAGCCATATAAAGGGCATTCATAGGTCAGTGAGTAGAAAAGCCATGTGAAGAGGCCATATGGAACAGAGGAAGCCATGCATAGGCTATTTCCCAGAACTCCTGGCTGCTCCTCAGCTAAGAAGTAGAGAAATCGGAATTCAGGCAGGGTGCGGCCCAAGATTTAAGCCTCAAAGACATGCCCACAGTGCCCTATTAAGCTCTTCTACTTTTCAACATCTCCCAATAATGCTGTCTGAGTTCATCTATGATGTGGTCAGAGCTCTCTTGATCTAACACCCAGAAACGTTGTTTCACTAATCTCCTAGGTATTTCTTAATCTCAAATTGACAAAATTAATCATTTCAAACAGGATATGATAAATAAAGGTGTTTAGAAACCCAGATACATGCCCTGGGGTCCAGGCAGCTAGCTCCTTGTGTGAGGTCATAGGGCCTCATCATCTATCATGACACCAGATGACAAAGCACAGTCATTTTTGTCCAGCACTAAGATCACTAAGAGCAGAGTCTCACTGAGCCCAGAGGACAAGATACCAATAACATGTTTTGAATTAATTAATTAATGATGCATGACCAGGTCTTTAGAGATCCTGAATTTTCCAAGCTTTGGTTGATTCAAGTACAGAAACTGGTAGAATATGGAAGCCATGATGAATTCACTGTTCATTATCCCTAAAGCCTCCCTCGCATGGACATCACCTCTGACC
Organism: Sigmodon hispidus; assembly: GCA_004025045.1. Taxonomy (NCBI): domain Eukaryota; kingdom Metazoa; phylum Chordata; class Mammalia; order Rodentia; family Cricetidae; genus Sigmodon; species Sigmodon hispidus. Next base: position 184,617 of record PVIH01002023.1, read on the forward strand.
ATCCTGAGTATCCTGTGCACTACCTGCACATCTAAGATTCAAAGAACTCCTTTCTGTTTCTGCCCAGCCTTCTTTCCAAAGGCCTCTCTCTTGTCCATCTAGTTCCGGCCCTCCTCTTTAGAAAATCACTGAATACAGACAAGCTCCCTATACCCACACAAATGGCTCAGTCAGACCCATGGCCATAGCAGTGTTCTCTCCTGATGGGCCATGCAATCTATGTAGTACACAGCAGTTGATTTCCAGAAGCCTAGAACATCATTTTGTTATGTCTTGCTGTGGCCCAGCCTGCAACTGTAAACCACATCCTGTCAGACCTCAGCACCTTGGAACAGCCTTGTGCAGCCAGCCCAGTGAATGGTCAGTCTGTTAAAACCACCTCCAGTCTTCAATCAAGAAGCAGGAGAAAATAAATTCAAAATGACCAGATAGTATCCAGGGATTCAGGCTCAGCCAAGGATGTACAGTCCAGAGGCTAAGGGTAAAAGCTATGACAAAGCCAAACATGAATGGAAGCTTCAGTCTCCTTCACCTGGACAGGAGGAAATGGCCAAGATTGTACCCACCACAGTCTCTAGACAGCAGAGCAGCTAGGATACCCTCCTCGATGGCCACTGATGCCAATTCGAGCCTGGAAGCAGTGCCAGGCATGAGTGCACTCATGTCCATGGCTTCCAGACGGCTCATTTGTCTTGATTACCTTCTCTTCACGGCTGCTGCCTAGCCCAGCCTCATTTCCAGCAGATTCTTGAGGCCAGAGAGAGCTTGAAGGAAACCAATCAACAGGAGCAGCTGCTGCCGCCCAGCCAGGCCACCATGTCAGCTCTCCCAGGATAAAAAGAACAGCTGAATGGAGGGGTGTGTTCTTCCCAATGCTGCCCCAGGAGGCCTGGTTTGGGGACCATCCTAGGGCTCATGAAAAAGTAGTACCCACGCTGGAAAAAAAGATTAAAAGACATCCTCAGCCCTAGGATGTCGCATCCAGGAAAAAGGCTCAGGTCATGGGGACACTGGGCAGCATGGCAGTCAAAAATGGCCTTATCAGGGAAAATTGGAAATGAATATCTAAACTTGGCACTCACCTGTGCCTTGAGAGCAGGAAATGTCAACTCTACAACCCAGATCCAAGCAGCTTTCCAACCCTGACTTCCTCTGCCAGGGTGCTGCCATAGCCAGAGTGATCAAGGACTCAAGTTGGTTCTGAGCTCTGCTGTGAGCTCAGACACCATCCAGGATCTGGGGCTGTCAAAGGCTGAAGAGAGGGCAAGCATCAGCCTCCTACCTAGGAGCAGGTGCATCCCGAAGCTCCAGCCCTGGGAAAGGTATCCACCTAGAATCCCAAGGAAACCAAGGTCAAAGCTTTCAAGGTCACAGTCTATCCAGGAAGAAGGAAAAGATTCTAAAAAGAAGGAAAAAAGAGGGATTTGAGGAAGACAAGAGTAAAGCATCTTTCAACATATCCAGCTGAGCCCTGAAATGGCAGAGGATCCCAAAACTGATGTACTTGTGGTGGGAATTTCAGCTATATGGGTGTAGTTTTCATCCTTTAGGGGAGTTTACACCCTTGAAGGATCTTGCCTCTGATTTGCCTACTCCTGTGTCTGTCCTAAATTTCTGAGCTCTGTCTAAGAACAGCTCTACCTTAATTTCAATAGCCAGAGCCAATGCCAATGGCCCTACACTAACCACAGACGAGACAGAGTCAAGGAAAACCATATAGTGCATTGACACAAAACATAAAACCTGAGCATTTGAGAGAATGGAAACTCTCTGCAGTTGCAGCTCTTTGGTGAATGCTCCCCTAGCATGTCAGAGACTGGCTTCTATCCCAGCACCACTTAAAAAAGGAAAAACAAAAGCCTGCCGTCCAGTTCACAGGTAAAGGTAAGTATGAGATGCAGTCTATACCCAACTCTCCTTTACAAATTACATCTGGAAGTAGTTCTCAACTTGTGAGTGAAGAAAAGTGGGTCTCCGTGAGACAGAAAGAGGATGCTGAGGCAGGAGTTCGTCACTGTCACAGGTTGTTAAGTATTGCTCACTGGCCAGGAGTGGTGGTGATTGCCTTTAATCCCAGCACTCAGGAGGCAGAGACTGGTGGATCTCTGTGTAATTGAGGGCAGCCTGGTCCACTTAGCAAGTTCTATAAGACAGCCAAGGCTACATAAAGAAACATTGTCTCAAAAAAAAAAAAACAACCATTTAGGACTATTGGATTCTATGAGAACTGTTTTTGCATGTTAGCCTCAATGAGATCTTTTGTAAGACTCTTATAATGTTTTCTACACACGAATGACTGAAACACAAAACTGGGCATTTTGGTGGCGCCCTCCTTTATGCATGGTGGCCTTAAACAGAAGATTATTGGCCAAATAGCTGGTGGGACTGCCCCCGGTGTCACCCCAGTTGCTTTGTATATATTATAAATACCTTAAGGAAATGATGTTACAATCACAGTGGCCTGCTATCCAAGCACGACTTTAGCTCTAAAGAGTATTACCTAAGCTGTGATTGAGACAACTTGTGCCAGACCTGGTTGCCATAGCAGGCTTCCGAACTCTAGGTGATGTAGTAGCCACCTCACCTAGACAAGAGGAAGAACACCCTTGGTGGTGCAGCAGAAGGGCTATGCTGCAAATGCCACAAATGTAGTCTTTCATTGGCTTGAGGAACAGTGCTGTGATTGGTGCAAGCTCAGACCTTCATTTGCATGCAGGTCTGCTGTGGTCCAGAAAGCCAGTGTCAAAGGGGAAATGAAAAGTCCCAGCACTTCAGAGTGGGTCTAAGATAGAAATGACAGAGCACAGAGACAGGGACAAGAAAGGATGATAGAGATAAAGAGAAGGTGAGACAAGAAAGATAAGGCAGTGACGAGCCAGAAAAGAAACTGACAGGTACTGTCACTGGGAGCTCTCAACCTTAGGGACCAAGAGTTTCAGACACAGGACGCCTGAGGACTGTAACACTAGCCATTGTCAGTGGCTAAGGGCTCTGGCATTCTAGATCCAAGATGGGTAACTCTAATCAACAAGATCTGTGATACTAGCCACTGAATATCCCAATATAGGAGGCCCATTTGGGAGCTAATGCACTAGCAAATGTTTCAGGAGCTTCAAAGTGCCTGGTAACTGGCTGGTAAAGCCCAGACCCTATTGCTTCTAGCTCTTGGGGTTTGCAGCTCTAAGCCTGTGGGGTTGCCATTCAGCTCTTAAGCCTTGGATGCTTGTTATAGGACTATACTTTTGCACACTGTAAATATTTGTTTAATAAAATGCTGACTGGCCAGAAGACAGGCAAGACATATAGGCGGGGCTTCCAGATGAAGAAAACTCTGGGAAGAGGAAGAGCAGATGTAGATGCCAGCCAAATGCAGAATAAGGAAGATGAGAATACTACTCTGAGAAAAGGTACCATGTGGCTAGACATGGGTAAGAATCATAGGTTAGTTTAAGAGTAAAAGTTAGCAAGTAATAAATCTTAACTAAAGGCCAAACAGTTCATAATTAATATAAGCCTTTGTGTGTGATTACTTGGGACTAAATGGCTATGGGACCGACTGGGTGGGACAGAGAAAAGTCTGACTACAGACACTAAAGTGCTTGAGACTGATACCACTGGAAAAGCTGTTCATCGCTTTCCCACTAGGTTTGTCTGGACAGAGCAGCTGACCGCTAACATTAACAAAATTACAGCCTTGCAGGAAGAAAGGAAGACAGAAGTGGAGTGTGGCTTTTTACAAACTCCTAATTCAGAATTGGCTCTGGGCCCTAATCATCAACAGCCATTGCATGACAGCAGGACACAGCTGGGCATCGCATGCACCCTGACAAGAAACTCAGAACCCTACCATGAGGTGTTCTTTCCCAAAAGAGTAAGTCTGAAGCCCATCAGATGTCTGATCTATCAGCTCACAGGGAATTAGGGACAGAAGAGCATGCCAGCAGCCCTGTAGGATGTGACCAGCAGGATCCAAAGGGAGGAAAGTCAGCCAGTCATGAGCTTCTCCTTCTGTGACAAAAAAAAAACCTCAGTGGAGGAAAGAGGGAGGACTGGCTTGCATGAGACTATGTGACATAACTACCCGCCATGGGCTGTGGACTGTAGTGTTTCTGGCCCAGCCTAGCCGCCCACAGCTACTTGGTCCCAGATAACCACACAAAAGTTTATATTAATTTCATGCTGATTGGCCTATGGCTCAGGTATTTTGCTAGCTAGTTCTCCCATCTTAAAGCATTTCCATTAATCCGTTTAGCCATGTGGCTTGGTACCTTTTCTCAGAGCAGCATTCTAGTCTTCTTTGCCCTGCATCTTCTGGCATCTCTCCTCTGTTCTTCCTCTTCCCAGAGTTTTCTTAGTCTGGTAGCACTGCCCATACTTCCTGTCTACCTTCTGGCCAATCAGTGTTTTATTCAACCAGTAAGAGGAACAAATATTTACAATGTACAAGAGTATAATCCCACAGCAGTGAACCAGAGCATATCATCTCAGAAAGCATGAGCCCTGGACATGTGGATCCTGCTAAGATATCTTTATATAATGTGATTGCAGACAACATTTAGTTGTGAGGTGATAATGTCTTTAATAAATGTCTCCTCTCTTAGAAACACAAATGCAACACCTTCTATGTTAAATGACCCAGACCTGACTCCTGCCTGGAAATGTTATAACAAGACCTTAGGGGTCAGGCTGGGAAAGCAGTTGATGCTTTTGCTGAGAAGAGTATTCATAAGGGGAAGATTTTCAAACTGGGAGTAGCTGGAATCACAGGTCTGTGTAACTAGACCCAGCCCCAGTAATTTGTTATAGCAATAGAAAATGGGAACATACAGGAAAGACAGGAGCTGGAATATGGCTGCAAAAATAAGAAGTATGTTATGGTTTGAATTGGAAATGTGTCTCCACATGCTTATATCTTAAATATCCTGTCTCTAGCTTGGAGCAGCTTTTAAGAGGCAGAATATCACTGGACATCAGCAGGTCATTAGGACATAGGTAGGATTGTTAAAGGCTATAGTGTTTTCTGGCTCTGGCCTAGAGTTCTCAATTTCCTGTTCTGCTACAAAATAACAAGCTCCTATCTCATGCCACCACTGCCACTGACGAGGCAACTTTGTCATGATTTATTAAAACTGCTCTGAACCCATGAGCCAAGACAAACCGCCATTTCTAAAAATGTTTCTGTGGGGTATTTTGTCTACAGCAACATAAAAGTTAATACACAGTGTGAAAGGGAAGAAGTTCCATGCAACTCCATCCCCAAGCATCTCCATGAACTTAGTCAATGGAGCAACATGGTGTCACCAGCAGGAAAAGCCAATAGGTCTGAGCCATGTGTCCATTGCCTGCAGCAATGATTACAGTCTTCCCAAGAAGTCCTCCTCTCGGAGACACCTAGAGCTACTCTTGCGATACCTCCTTTTCTCTCCATGGGGCACCTGAATGGTCATTGTCCTCTTCTCTCATCAGATACCAGTGACAGGTCTCAGGAACCTGGAAAAATATGGCCACAGGTTCCCAGCTCATGTCTCTAGGCCTGGGCCATAGAACATTTTCATGGGCTTGGAGGCAGGGGTATGAGGACCAGAGCCTGTAACAGCATTGATTGTACATCATTATCACAGCTCATCAAAGTCCCAAAGAGAGTGAATTACCACAAAGATAGGCAGGGAAGTTAACGTGACCACCTCATGCCGCCATTCTCAGCAAGGAGCTTCAGAATGTATACATTTATTTGGGAAAGGCCTGGACTACTTGTGGCATCTTGCCAAGACAATTTGAAAGGTATCAACAGTTTAAATGACATTTTCACCTTCAGCAAATACATCTCTGCCTGCTCGGAATGGCGATGCTATCCTGCCCCCAGCAATCTATGATACAGTCATGTCAGAAATAGGTGTCAACTCTCATTACGCTCCCGAGGATAAATCCCACTTATCAGGCCCTGCAGCATCCCAAGCATCCTGACATCCCTCTGCAGACCAGGCCACCTCCCGCCCTACCTCCCCCTCCCTGTGAGCTGCTGCTATGGGGGTTTTCAATTGCAGAGTCCATGCTGGAGACCAGGAGCCATGCAGACGGTCTGAGCTGTGAGACAGAGTGGTACAGAATGCCCAGTGTTATTAAGAGTCATCAATGCCACAGTTGGGAGACTGAGTGTCCACACATGTCTAATCTCACGCTGGGAATCTGTCTTCAAAGAGAAATACTCCATTGTTCAGAAGCAGAGGCCTCTGGAATGTGAGACAAGGCTCCCCAAATGAGTATTCTGCTAGCCACAGGGTGACAAATAAGAGTGTCCCATACTCAAAGACTTGGGAACTAGAGAACGTGACTGGCTATATTATGAAGTTTGGATTTTGTAGGTTTAAAGATCAGGGAAGAAGGGTGTATAAGTCTCCTGAACACTATGGAGAACTCCCTGGAAAAGAGGCTCTGACTCTCTACTGACACATCCTGTGCCCTCCAACCTCAACATGGTCAGACTCCACACTCCCTGGACCTCGACCACATGGTGACTTTTGTCAAAACATTCCTGATAATTCCATCCAGATAGGAGACCTTTCTACTGCCACCAAGTGGACTGGAAAAAAACTCAAAATTCCACCCACAACCAAGCCTCCAGGCATGAGATTAAGAAAACTGAGTCAGACAGTGTCTCTGGTGCCTTCCTCCATGGATGCCACTTGGCAATGGAGACAAGAATCATTTCATGACGCTAGGAAATCCAGCTCTTCAGAAGAGTAAAACAAGCCTCAGCAGCTGTGTCCTTAGCAATAGAGCTATAAACAAAGCAAACACAGATATAATTTCACATTATCTAAATGTGGAATTCATAGTGTATACACATCAACACATCTCACATTAACTGAGTGAATAAGAGACTTACTTAAAAAAAAAATCAATAAATCTAGAGCTAGGGAGATGGCCCAGTGAGTAAGAAAATCACTTGCTCTGTACACATGAGAACTTGAGTTCTAATCCCCAGCATCCAAATAAAAAAAACTGGGCATGACTGCACATGCCTGAGGTCCCAACATTGGGAGGATTAAGATAGACAAATGTTGCTGGGATAAAATAAACTTCTGATTCAGTGGGACAGCCTGTATAAAAAGAGTAAGGCAGCAGAGAATAATAGAAAGTACCTGACATCCTGCTCTGGTCCTCCACATGCACATGGGAAGACATACCAATGTACACGTAATGTATAATATAAATAATATACATATATGTATATGCAGATTTTTTTTTTTAAAGATTTTATTTATTTATTATGCATACAGTTTTTTACAGAAGAGGGCGCCAGACCTCATCATAGATGGTTGTGAGCCACCATGTGGTTTTGCTGGGAATTGAACTCAGGACCTCTGGAAGAACAGTCAGTGCTCTTAACCTCTGAGCCATCTCTCCAGCCCCGTATATGCAGATTTTTAAATGAATAAAACTATCGAACATTTGGCCAAGTCTGCCAAACAACTTGACTCAACGTTAAGGGTTAATTGGTAGCTGTTAGGGATGGTGAGAGGCCACCTATGCCCCAGTAGATGCTCCCACATCCATGCACATACAGGCAGCACTAAGTGGGCGTGGTTTAACAACAGAGCACATAAAGTTGGAAGAAACAGTGATGGAGTAATAAGAGGAGAAACTGGAGAGGGGAGAATGGAGAGTAGATTCCATCAAAATATACTATACCCATGTATGAAATTCTCTAACAATAAAAATGTAATTTTAAAATATAAATAGATGGGCATGGTGGCACACTCCTTTAATCCCAGCACTTATGAGGCAGAGGCAGGTGGATCTCTGTGAGTTTAAGGCCAGAGATCTATATAGTAAATTCCAGGCCAGCCAGAGCTACACAGTGAGACCCTGTCTTAAAAATAGATAGATAGATAGATACATAGATAGATAGATAGATAGATAGATGTGGAAGATAGAAATACATGATAGATAGATGATAAATATAGATATATAACAGATAGATTGATAGATAAATAATATTAAATATTTTTAAGGACATGGATTAAATTAGAAATCAGCAACCAAAAGCTATCTTGGAAATCTTTAAATACTGGGAAATTAAGAAACAACTTGTAAATAACTGTTGACACACATAAAAGCAGCTCTTACCTTAAAAAGAATAAAAGTTTATTCAGGAGTCATTTTTGAGCAACCATGGCCCAGAAACATAGATTCAAGTCACCTCAAATTTGATATCCCAACATGGAAGCAGTTTCATGAAGGTTCATAGTTCTACAGAATAAAAAAGTCATAATAAAGCCAGGTAGTGGTGGCGCACACCTTTAATCCCAGCACTTGGGAGGCAGAGGCAGACAGATCTCTGTGAGTCTAAAACCAGCCTGTTCTACAAAGCAAATTTCAGTACAGCCAGGACTGTTACAAAGAAAACCCCTGTCTTTACAAATAGTAATATAATTGTAAATTGTGGTAAATTTAAAATACATTAGTGGGTACAATAGAGAGGTGATTCTCACAAGATGGGGATGCTATTCTATAGGACTAAGATGCTATCTGATGGCATTCTTAGCTTCTGGATTGGTGAAAGCTAGCGGCCAGCCAAGTTCATAGATTCCAAAGGTTTTCATCAGTTAGTCACAGGATGTTAGTTCCAACCCAGAGGTGTGTGAGAAATGGCTGTTCTACGGGCTAGAACTAGTCTAAAATAAGGTGATTAGCCTCTGGGCCTCCACCATTCCAACCTCTATATTACTGCAGTGTTAGTACATTAGTCATTGAGGACATACCTTCTTTCCAGGAATTCTCTGTCACATAACTTAGGAGTCAACAGTGAGTATTAACTAACCAGAAACTGGAAATACAGCATAGCAGACTTTGTGTGGTACAATTCAGGTAGCAGCTTTGATGTCTGTCTGGGTTCTAAAAGGGCAGATCTGGCAGCTGTCCATCAGTTGTTTCTTTTTAATCTTATCTGAACTAAAACATTCACACAGACTTTCTTCTTTCTCCTCATTGTTTCCTAAACAATGACTAGGCTTAACCAGCTATTTGCATATCATTTACACTGCATCCCTTGCTGTTAGCAATTGTGGGAGGATTTAAAACATGTGAGAGCCTGAGGCTCATCCTAGGGAGGCAAGCACTACCAGTCTGCAGGACACCCACAGACATCAACGTATAGCCATATTAAAATATATCAAAGACCTCACATCAGTGACCTCAGCGTTCACCTTAAAAAACAGGAAGAGATTGTGGAAGCAAGCATACTGAACTAAATATGTGTAGAAGAAAAAAAATGATGAGGATAAAAAATGAATAGAAGGTGGTCACTCATGCTTATAATCCAACTACTCAGGAAGTATGAGGATGGCTGTGAGTTCAAAGCCAGCCCAGGGTATATAGACTTTCAGACCAGTCTGAGCTACAGAGTGAGGCCCTGTCTCACAAAACCAAAGGCAGGAGATGGGGGGGAGGGGGTCAAAGAGGCAATCATCAATAAAGCAAAAAAAAACCAAAAGCATAAAAAAGTCAATAAAACCAAGATCAGGTTCTAAAGATGAGTAAAACTCAAAACCTCTAACCAAACTAATAAATAAGAAATAATCAATATCAGGAGAGAGGTGAGACCTAAGATCCCAAAAGACAATAAAGAAACATAATGAATTTACTCAAGTAAGTTTGACTCAAAGATGGATGGAATGGCCTAATTTCTAAAATGAAAATAAGCCAGCTCCCAAAATGCACCCAGGAAGAAAATCTGAAAAGGTGTGTGTGTGTGTGTGTGTGTGTGTGTGTGTGTGTGTGTGTGTGGAGATGTGTGTGTGATGTTAAATTTAATTTGTATTAGCTAGTTCAAGAAAAACTTCCAGGCCTATATGTGAATTTACTAGTACATTTGAACCAAACACTGAAGGCAAAAATAATACTGATTTTTACCCAAATAATTCTAGGAAATTGAAGAATAAGTGGTTAATTCACCAAAACCCCAAGAGGCCAGCACTGCTCTAATAGAAAAATTGGAAAAAGGCATTTCAAGAAAACTCCTGACAAATATTCTAGTGAACATAAATTCAACAGTTTCTAGCAAAAACGTTAAGAAATTATTTCCAACAATATCTGAAGAGGGTAATAATGCATAAGCTAATGGAGCTAGTCCCAGTGGGATAAGGCTTTTAACATTTAAAAATCAGTCACTGCAATTCATTGTGCCGGTAGATTAAAAAAATAAAAATCGATCACCTTGACAGACACAAAAAAGAACCCAACAGATGACAATCTCCATGATCTGTACTAACATCTAGAAGTACTGATAACTGTTTCTTACTCAGATACCAAGTGCTATAGGCTGCCTTACTTCCAAATTAATATACTGAATTCTGAGCAGAGTGGTGGTAGAACACGCCTTTAATCCCAGCACTTGGGAGGCAGAGGTAGGCAGATCTCTGAGTTTGAGGCCAGCCTGGTCTACAGAGTAAATTCCAAGACATGCAAGGATACGCAGAGAAACGCTGTGTCAAAAACAAAAGCAAAGACAAAGAAGATCAGAATAAAGAAAGGGGCGAGAGAAAGGGAATGAGAGAGAATGAATGAGTGACTGAATATAAATCACATGAGCACAAAAGTAGCATATAGCACCTGCAGGCTAGGAAGAAAATCCTTGGAAGGAGCCAACCCTACCAATACCTCAATCTTCAACTTACAGTCTCTTGACATCCCAGGCCTTCACACCTCAGCATAAGGTATAGCATCCAAGCAAAGGCAGGTGCACATATAAGTACACATACACAACCCACTTACACATGAACACAGGTACCCATAAAGACATGATACCCACCTCTGCCACTCAGATACATACACGCATGTGAATGAACACATTCACAGTACAGACGTATGTACAAGTATAGCACATGTGTCCACTCACCTGAGAACACATTGGTTCCAGCCCTGAGTATTGGACTGTGCCCAGGGATAGAAGCCTCATGCTAACAGACAGTCTCCATGCGGCTACTGCCCGTCCCATCATCGTACACGACCATGGGAGTGGCTTATGAAAGCCCTAATAAAAACCTGCTGCACCTAAGAAGAAACAGCCAAGAAACCCTGAGGAGCTGAGGAGAGCCATTATCCTAGGGCCGCGCGGCTGCTTCGCAGTAATTTATAGCTGTATTTACATCTTGATTTCATTCCTGATCAGAAGCTGCCAGAATTTGCATAGCTCCCTGCCCAGTGTTGCACGGCTGCCCCTCCCCAGCAGGCCCAGCTGGCCAGGACTCGCCAGATTGCCAATTTGATTAGAAGATGGAATAATGCCGCTGTGATAGACTATGTAATTTATTTAAATGGAACAGAATGTGACACGCTACTGCCAGAGCCGAGACTGTACCTGTAGGAGCTTATTTGACACAAATTGAGATTTCAAGGTTTACAGGTATTGCAAATGAAAACCCCCTGTAGGGTGTCTATACAAGTTCACAGGTTCCTTTTATTTGGTTTGAATTAATCACAAGATAGAGGGGGGAAATAGACTCTATATTTTGAGGGCTTTTTAAATAAAATTATTCTAAGAAGCATACATTTCTTCGGCAGCTATAATTAAATTTCCAAATTGCCATTTCTGGCTCTCCCCTCTACGGGCAAAAGGTGGGCTCAGTCCTGCTAAGGAAAGTAGGTTGTCTATGAGAGGTTCCTTCTCTCCTCTTTACTCTTAGTTTGTGTGCCAACAAGGGATGGAGTGCCCCCTGGGGGGAGCCACAGGTGGTCCAGAGGTGAGAACCTGCAGCAGAATGCACTCGCCCCAGGGCTTTTCCTCCCCTTCATCTTCTCTGGTTCCCCCTTTCTATTCCTAGTGAACCGCAATCCAACCCTGGATCCCAGGCCCGTCAATCAGCTATTCCTGCGTGAGAAATGTCCCAAGCCCAGCAGCAGAAAATGATGAGCCTGGGATCTTCTCCTGAACACGGGGCCAGCTGAGAGAATCTAGTCTCAGTTGGGTTCACTCAGGTGTCTGAGGCAGAAGACAGCTTTAATGATCCCAAGCTCAGAGGTTAGCTATTTAGGACAGCCTGGACAAGAATGGTGGACAGCCCTTTTTGCCCTTTCTACCAGAAGCTGATCTTGGTCAGTCTCCAGCATCCGGTGAGAGGGCAGAAGACCTCTGGGCTGTGTCCACATCTACTGACCAAGGTAACTCGCAGAAGAATGAAGAGATGGGCCCCAGGAGGCCAAGCAAGTAGGGCTAGAAACAGTACAGGTCCCAAGAGATCTCACAATCCCCACAGAGCTCATTCGGAAGTTACAAAATCAGAGTGGCCACCTCTGCCTCTTCTACCCGCTCCTTTGCGCCTCCACCCCAGACTTTGTGTACCTGACCTGCAGTCTTGAACCTGCTGGACGGCTGTGCAACCTGAGGAAAGCCACTGAGTAAGACCATCCAAGGCTAGTACAGAAAAACAACCTGGTGAGGAACAAATGCAGATCTTCTGTTCTGTCTTTCTAAATATTGCACTTGCCTGGATCAAGGCCTCTACACTCTTTAACAAATTGGTCTGCAGATCACGTCTCTCAAAGAACAGGGATGGCCTCTTTGGGCTCAGATCCATCCACAGTGGTACCTTCAAAGCCTCCCGACAGTGTAAATGGGAACAGTCTCAGTATTACAGAGAACAGGTGAACCCCTCTTTCTGACAAGTGATCAGAAACCCTACACTTCAATTTAATTTCAAGCTCAGATCCAATCAGCAGGCATTAGACTCTCTTTCATCAGCAACACTCAGCTAGACAGCAATAGGAGCCGCGCCTTCCAGCAAACATTTCTGGCAACACTGAGCCACTGGGAGGACTGTGTGCTAAATTAACCCACAAATTCACTTCGGTTGCACAGTTAAGGGCTTTTCTATTAAAAGCCAATAAATATTTTTAATGTGTGCTTAGCATCAGGGGGCTTAAGTACAAAAAGCAAGGCGAAGGTGTTTACATGGAAACAGATGCTCAATGAGAGAGAAACAGTCTTCATATTCCAGTCAGGGATTTTCAGAACATAGAGGCATACACCCTCGGGGCTTACCATGCTGGAGGGCAGGGCAGCCTTGACGAATGTCAGGGTAGTTATGGGGAGGGTTTGGTCTGGCTGACAGGATGCTGAGGCATTTTCTGGAGCTGGGACATCTGAGAGAACCGAGGTAACTGAGCACTACTTCATAGTGTCAGTCTAGAAGGGATTGCCTTCTCCAGATATCCCAGAGACTTTAACCCCAGGATCATAGCTACCTTACTATCCCAGGCACCAGCAAAATAGTCTGACCCAGCAAACCAGGAGCTCAGTGACAACTGTCACTTTTTGTTCAGTTGTAATTTTGAACAGGTTTGTTACCTAGCAAAGGCTAGGGGCCCTCATTTGTTTTCTGTTGCATGATAAACACTATGACCAAAAGGAACTTAAAAAGAAGGGTTTTTTCCATATGACAGTGTACAAATTCATCATGAATGAAATTCAGGGCAGGAATTTAAGTCAGGAAGCTAGAGGCAGGTCATGGGTGGGGGGGGCAGGGTGCTGCAAATTGGCTTGTCCACCATGGCTTGCTCAGCCTTCTTTCTTATAGCACCCAGGCGACCTTCCCAGGGATGGTACCATGAACAGTGAATGGGCTGGGTCCACTCGCATCAGTCAGCAACCAAGAAAATACCTGACACATATGTTCATAGGAAACAATTCCTCAGTTAGGATTCTTTTTTCCCAGGTAGGTCTAGTTTTGTGTCAAATTGACAAGTAATAATAATAATGCAAATATCATGGACAAATTTGTCAACACTTCACCAGAGCTCAGTGTCTATGAAAGAAATTGAATTTTCTACTTAAAATTTTCTCATTGAGACCCTCCAGGCCCACACACTTCCATTGTTTTAGAGGTGTAAGCTGTAGTGATGTCAGAATAGCATGGTGTCTACAGATCACAGGAGGATCACCAACACATGCAGAACATTAACAAAGCAGATTCCACAGTGCCTTAAACACACAACACAGTAGCTTATGCTGTTTGTTTCTTTCTTAGTGGTTTTTCAACATTAAAATGTAAATTCCCTTCAGCCAACACTAATCCCACTTAACCCAATTATTGAACTATAATTCCAATCACTGTGTCATTTTTAATCTTTCCATTTTGCTCCATGTTTGTGTTTCTAACACATTGTTCTTTTGTAGGTGATAGTTTTTCTTCATCTGTCTCATAGTCATACCCAGACCGTATTTGACTGACTATATGATTATTCACCTGCCCATTCAAGAGGACATAAACTGATGATCTCTAATGAAGGCACAGCCCCCAGTGGGGATGGATTTCTTCCCAGGCTAAGCTCTGATGCATCTACTGGACAACTTGCCTCCACATGGCAGAGCCATGGTAACTAGGGATCCACCCTCATTCCTGATTCACACCACAGGGGCCTGTCTGCCTGTGTTAAAGCAGATCATCTTCATGAGCCTCTGCCCTCCAGCTGTCATGGTAAAGCTGGTGTAGGATGTCAGATGTGGAAAACACTGAGGTACATGACACATTGCTTCCAAAAGGCACTTGGGGGAGTTCTTTGCAGAGATAGCCATTCAGGCAAAACAGTGATTTAAAAAAAAAAAATCAGGATAGGTCGATATAAAGCAGAGTTGGATTTATTAAAATGTCTTTGGGGGAACAACAAACCATGCCCGAGAGTACAGGTATGGGTTTCTCAAAGAAGATTCACACTTCAATTCTCCTAGTTATGAATATGTAGAGGATCCTGGAAGACCTTGGAATCTTATCTTTCAGTGGGTTTCTGGAGACCCTCCTCTCCTCTCACATACATAAATGAACACACACAACAACAAATCCTCAACAAAAAAAAATGGTAAACCTAACTCAACAAAACATCTGCAGTGGTTTGAAAGAAAATGGCCCCCAAAGGGAATGGCACTATAAGGAGGTGTGGCCTTGTTAGAGGAAGTGTGTCACTATGTGAATAGGCTTTGAGATTTCCTATGTTCAAGTCATGCCTAGTTCAGTTTACTTCCTGTTGCCTTCAGATCAAGATGGAGAACTCTCAGCTCTTTCTCCAGTACCATGTCTGATTGCATGCCACCATGTCCTGCCATGATGATAATTGACTAAACCTCTGAAACTACCCCAATGAAATTCTTTCCTTTATAAGATTTTTCAAGGCAATGGTGTTTCTTCAAAGTAATAAAAACCTAAGACAACATCCAAAACTTCACTCACCATGATCAAGTGGGTTTCACTCCAGGAATGCAAAGATGGTTCAGCATATTCAAACCAACAGGTGCAACACATCACAAATGAACCTTAGGACAGAAGTCAGACAGAAAAAGGCCTTTAACAAAGTCCAGCATTACTTTACAATAAAATCTCTGATGAAATTAAAAATAAACTCAAAATAATCAGGGTTATATTCAACAAACTTTTGTCCAACATTTATGCTAAATGGCAAAAAACTTAAAGCACACCCACTAAATTAAGGAACAAGATAAGGCACCCAGTCTCTCCACTCTTATTCAGTACAGTATTTGAAGTCTTAACTAGAGCAATAAAAGAAAGAAGATGACAGAAGAAAGGAAAGAAGGAAGGACGGAAGGAAGGAGATACAAATAGAGAAAGAATAAGTCACATAATTTCTATTTGTAGATGACATGATGCTATCCACAAGAGACCCTGTGGGTAGAGAAATGATGACTCAGTAATTAAGAGTACTGGTTGCTCTTGCAAAGGATCTGGGTCCAGTTCCCAGCATCCACATGGTAGCTCACAACCACCATAACTACCAGTTTCGGAGAATTCAATGCTTTCTTCTGTCCTCCATTGGTGCCATGAATGCACATGGTGGAAAGATATATATGTAGCAAGACATTCATACACATAAAATAAAATAAAATAAAATAACACTAAAAGACTTTGAGAGAGAGATAGAGAGACCCTGAGACTCCCCTCAGGAAGTTCTGACAGCTGATAAACACCTTCAACAAAGCAGCAGGACATAAAATCAATACACAAAAATTAGTACCTTTCTATATGACAATAAGGAACATTCCAGAAAAAAAAATCAGGAAAAGAATCCTTTCACACTAGAGTAAAAAATAGTACCTGGAATAAATCTAAGTAGGGAGATGAAAGAACTTACAATAAAAATTTTGAATGACAAAGAATAAAATTGAAATTGACCTCTTATGCTCATGAGTAGACAAAATTAAAATAAATGTTCTAAGAATGGCTATGTTACCAAAGCATTCTCCAAATTCAATGCCATCCCCATCAAAACTTCAATGACATTTGGCACAGAGGTAGAAAAATTTCTAAAAACACACATAGAAGCGCAAAAGACTCATAATAGAAAGCAATACTGGGGAGAGATGACTCAGAAGTTAAGAGCACTGGCTGCTCCTCCAGAGGTGCTGAGTTTAATTCCCAGCAACCATATGGTGGCTCACAATCATCTATAATAATATCTGGTACCCTCTTCTGGTATGCAGGCATACATGCAAGGAGAACACTTTTAATTAATAAATAAATCTTTAAAAAGGAAGGAGAGAGGGAGGGAAGAAAAGGGAAGGAGGAAAGAAGGCTGGCTGGCTGATGACATCACCATACCAAATCTCAGGTTATTCTATAGAACCATATTAATAATAATAAAAAAAAAAGCATAGTACTAGCACAGAAACAGACATGTAGGCCAATGGCATAGAAGACCCAGAAATAAGCCCACACAGCCACAGCCACTTGATATTTGGTAAAAGTGCTAGAGACCTGAATTCAGCTTCTTATGTTGTGTAGCAAGCACTTTGCAGACTAAACCATCTCCAAAAAAAAATACACTGGAGAAAAGCCCACTTCTTTAACAAATAATGCTGGAAAGACTAAATAACCACATGTAGAGAACAAAACTGGATCTCTGCCTCTCATCCTGTACAAAAATCAATTCAAAAATGGATCAAAGTCCTTAATGTAAGACTCGACACTCTCAAAGTGTTAGGTAAAAACACACACAAAAGGAATATTTCAAGAAACAGGGGTAAGCAATGACTGTTTGAAAAGTCCAATAGCTCAGGAAATAAAAAGCAAGGGTTGACAAATGTGGCTACTTAAATTAAAAAGCTTCTGCATCACAAAGGAGACAATAAGACAAAGAGACAGTCTGAAGCATAGGCAAAAAAAAAAAAAAATCTTTGCTCACTGTGCATCTGACAGAGGATTAATATCCAGAATACATAAAGAATTCACCAAACAATTAGGGCTGGAGAGGTGGCTCAGCCCTTAAGAGCACTCCCTGCTCTTCAAAAGACCTGGGATCCACTCCCAGCACTCACCTTGTAACACACAACCATCTCTAACTCCAATTGCAAGTGATCTAATGCCTTTTTCTAGCCCCAGTGGACAGCAGACATTCATGGTAAGCATACACATATGCAGGCAAAACACCCATATGCATAAAATTTAAATTAAAAATGAAAAACAAAGCTCAAATGATCAACAAACATGTAAAAATGTCCAACATTTTTAGCCACCACAAAGGTGCAATTTATACTACATTGAGATACTGAGAGTCCATTTCACTCCAATCAGAACTGATGCCATTAAGAAAACAGCCACACACACTGATAATGGCTTAGGAGCTACACACAACTCTGGAAATGTAAATGAGCGTAGCCATTGTGGAAATACATGTGAAGTTCCCTTCAAAATAACCTAGAAATAAGGCTAAAATGTCTCTTAGAAGTCTTGCTGACATGCCCAATGATCTGAGTCCCATCATTGGAACCCATAATATGGAAGAAAAGAACTGAATCCTGAAAGTAGCCCTGTGACCTCTACATGTGCACTGTAGTACACACACACACACACACACACACACACACACACACACACACACACACACGGGGCAGGGGAGCAGTGAGGGATGGAGAATCTAATAGAGACTGGAAAAGGGTTCAGAACATGAAGTTCAGATGCCTAGCAGCCATATAAAGGATGTCCACAACCTCAGTGCTGGAGAGGCAGAGACAGGAAGATCCTGAGATGTTCTGGCCAGCCACTGAAGAGGAATCGATGAGTTTCAGATTCATATGTGAGACCCTATCTCAAAAAATAAGACAGAGAGCAACAGGAAGATATTCAAGATGATCCTTATGTGACACGGAAGAAGAAATGACAACCCGTGAGCAAAGGGAATTAGGAAGGGGAGAGTGGATCCGTAGATATAGTCAAGGCGTGCAATATTCTTGTATGAAAATGTCTTTATGAAACTTGTCACTGTGAACAATGAATATTTACCAATTTATTTTTTTTTCAGCATTCATAGGCAGAGACTGTGATCCCTATGAGTTTCAGGCCAGTCTGGTATGTAAAGCAAGTTCTAGGCCAGCCATGGCTACATAGTGAGACCTTGTCTCAAAAAAAGAAATAGTAATTATTTAAAAGGCAGAAATACAAGAGAAATGTCTAACCAACTAAAAGCTGCTCCTCCTGCTGCAGAGGACCCAGATTTGGTCCCTGGCACCTATGTGAGGGCTCACAATCATCCATTACTCCAGGGCCAGGGCATTGACACCCTCTTCTACACTCTGCAAGGCAGTGTTGAGACATCTTACAATCCTCATTACTCTTTGCTTTTGTGTGCAACTTTCGGGGAGGCATATCTGAGGCAGGATCATGAGAAAGCATGCATGCAGTCTGTCACCATTGTCTTTAGTTACATGTTTTCTTCAGACTAGACTTCTAAATTGTCAGGGACAAAAAATTCACTTTTGTCCTATTTTGCTGATTTTGTCTTGAATTTTATTTCATCCACTACTAATATCAGAAAGTTTTCTTTTTCACTGACAAGAAACAGGTGTGGATAAACACGGTTGCTATGTGATATGATGATTGTTCACACTATGGAAAGATTAAGCTAACTCATATTTCCATCCCTGTGGCTGTTTTAAACCATTTGCTGCTGCAGCATAAACAACCACCACCTTCAGAATGTGTTTCTCTTCCTGTCCCCCACAACCAGCCACATTGACCCACAGAGAGCAAGAGGGGACAGGAGCATGGGCTGTGTTGTTAATGAATGCTGTTTCACTCTGTGTTTCACTTCTGTTTGCAGAGACTCCTTTTAAATACTGATGGAGAAGCAAAAAAGATGGCTTAGCAATGAAAAACACTTGCTGCTCTTGCAAAGAACCTGAATTCAGTTCCTAGTACCATGTCAGATAGCTTACAGTTTCCTATAACTCAATCTCCAGAGGACACGACTCCCCCCTTCTGGCCTCTGCTGGCATTGCACACACATGGGCACACACAGAGACAGATATACACACACACACACACACACACACACACACGCACACGCACACGCACACGCACACATACATACATAAATGAAAACTAAAAATAAATCTTTAAATTGAAAAGCTACAGCAATCTCAGTACTCAGTGTCAAGTCCACCCAGTTCTAACCTGCTTCCGTTTATGACAATGGTACATACCCTGAGGCCACATCAGCTCTTCACCATGTGCCCTATTTCCTATGCCTGCCTGCCTGACTTCTTCCTGCCAGTTGTGAGCTGAGTTTTCTTTTTCTGTTTTTTTTTTTCCAGTTTTGAATGTTATACATCCAATTTCTAGTAGTTACCCTAATTCTTTAAAAAAAAAAAAAAATAGGTTACCTAAATTTTTAAAATAGTACACTGCTCATTATAAACCTCTTAAGGCAATATGGGAGAAAAGAAAGAATTAAACTATAAAGTCTTACTGAAAAAAAAAAGAAAAATAATTCAATATTTGCTCACATCTGTTGAATGCTATTCCATATGCCTCCTAAGAAGAGAAAAAAAATAAACAAATGCAACTCTTAAATTCTGTATGCTCTGGGGGGTTGGAGAGATGGCTCAGAGGTTAAGAGCACTTGACTGTGCTTCCAGAGGTCCTGAATTCAATTCCCGGCAACCACATGGTGGCTCACAACCATCTGTAGTGGGGTCGATTCCTTCTTTCTGATGTATACATGAATAAATAAATCTTTTTAAAAAAATGCTTCATGCTCATGGGCTTTGGGTGGAGTTCAGTTAGTAGACTGTTTACCTAGCATGGTGGTGCACTCCTGTGATTTCGACCTCAAGAGGTGGAGACAGAAAGGTCAGAAGTTCAGTCACCTTCAACTATATGATGAGGTCGAGGCCAGCATGGGCACATGTGACTCTGTTTCCAAAAATAAATAAATAAACAAAAAAGTTGAATCGTGCATTATGTAAGTTCCCTTTAAGAATTTTATAGGTTCTGGAGAATTGACTCAGTGTTTAAGAGCACATGCTATGCTTAAGGAGGGCCCAACTCAGTTCCCAGCATCCATATCAGGTAACTTACAATTAACTATGACTCCAGCTCCAGAGAAATCTGGTGTTACTAGGGTACAAGTGCACATATCCACGTAACACACACATACACACACACCAAAAATAAATTTGAGCAATGAATAGTTTTGTACATTTTACTTGAAATTAACATCCTTTTTTAATTTTCTTGATTCATTTAATTTATTTTGTATGTTTTTATGAGTGTTATTTTCTGCATGTATGTATGTATGTGCATCACAAGCAAGTCTGATGCTTGTAGAGATCAGAAGGACCATTGGATTCCCTAGAACACACACGCAAACACACACATACACACACACCAGCCTTGTTTCTCTCTACACAAATGCGCAGCAGCTCTTTAAAACCCCAGAAGGCCCTCAGGAGATAGCTCAGTCAGTTAATTGCTTGAGGGCCTGAATTTGATCCCTAACCCACATTTTTTAAATGCCTGCCACTGTGGCATCCCAATGCTAGGGCAGTGGATCCCTGGGGTTAGGGCCAGGCAATCTAGTCTACTTCATCAAGTGCCTGGGCAGTTAGAGACTTTATCTCAAACAAAAGGTGGGTAGAGCCTGAAGAACAACACCAGAGGTTGACCTCTGGCCCCACACACTTATGCAAGATATGTGCCCTCCCATATGAACACAGAAACACACCACCATCACCACCAGTAATTTAGAATGGGGAACTAGATTTTTTTTTTCTTTTTGCTGTTTCAAAAATCTTTATTTTTGCTTGAACCGAGACTGGGGAGGGGCTCCAGGATGGTTACAAAGCTACCTAGTGGCTGAGAGGTTCAGTTGAAGGTTTTGAGGCTGGCTGGTGCAGAGCAGAGGGAGCCGCTTGGAAGGCAAGGTTTCCTAGTCATGCTTGAGAGTGAGTCTCTCAAAGAGATACTCTCCCAGAGATGACTGGGGCGCACCAGTCTGCACTGGCTGGGGGCCGGCCACCCTGTGGAGATTGGTCAGGTGGTTGCCCATCTTCTTGATGAGCTTCACCTCCTCATCCAGGAAGTGGTATTCCAAGAAGTCACAGAGATGAGGATCTGTGTGAGCAAAACCCAGGGAATGCAGATCCAAAAGGGCCTGGTTGGGGCTGGAGAGATGGCTCAGCGGTTAAGAGCACCGTCTGCTCTTCCAAAGGACCCGGGTTCAATTCCCAGCACCCACATGGCAGCTAACAACTGTCTGTAGTTCCAGTTCCAGGCAAACACCAAGGCAAATAAATAAATAAAGTTTAAAAAA